>LR738710.1:163721255-163764787 GCA_902687465.1 Secale cereale | reverse complement strand
CCGACACCGACGACTGTATATGATGATGATGATTATGATGTATGTATGTTCATATGCAAAGCATATGCAGAAGTTAGAATTTTTTCTGTTCATAGATTTTTTTGGTGATATTATAGTAGAATATGCAAATGTTTGTATGTTCATATGCAAAGAATATATCAGTTTTTCATAGAATTTTTATGATTTTTTCTGTTATAATTTTGTTCATAGAATTTTTATTTTGTTCATAGAACTTTTATGGTTTTTACTGTTGTAATTTTGTTCATAAGGTTTTAGGATGAAAAAAAGAAGAAGAAAAAGGAGGAGGAGAAGTTTCGTTTAGTTTAAGGATTATTTTAGTTTATGTTTAGTTTAGGAAGAAGGAAAAGAAAAAGGAGAAGAAGAGGAGAGGAAGAAGAGGAGAAATAAATAAGAAGATGATGAAGAAGAAAAACAAAAGAGGAGGAGAAGAAGGAATAGAGGAGAAGAAAGAAAAAAGAAGGAAAAAAAGAAGGAGGGGTCGATATACCCCCTCCCCGATAACTTCGACATGAGGGGGGGGGGTCGATATACCCCCTCCCCGATACCTTTGACATGAGGGGGGGAGGGGTCGCCGAGGGTTCGAGGGGCGAACGGCGGGATCTAGCTAGGGTAGAGGGTCGAGGTTCACCGAGGGGTCGAGGGTCGCCGAGGGTCAAGGGGTCGAGAGTCGCCGAGGGGTCGAGGGTCGCCGAGGGTTCGAGGGTCGAGGGGTCGAGGGTCAAGGGTAGGAGGGTCGTCGAGGGGTCGACGGTTCGAGGGTCAAGGGTCGTCGAGGGGTCGAGAGGTTGCCTAGTGTCAAAGTATTGAAGAAATCCATGCCTTCATCATTTGCCAGAAGTAACCTGGGCATGTTGGTACGAAGCTCTTCAAAGTTATTATGGAACGGAGTCCCGGATAGGATAATCCGTCTTTTGGTATGAATTTCAGCAAACGCCTTCCAAATAGCGATATTTGAAAGGCTCTTGCTGGACTTTGTACCAAAAAGTGAATTATCCTATATGGGACTCCGTCCCAAAATAACTCTGGAGAGCTTCGTACCGTCATGCGCCTGTTACTTTCGCCTAATGATGAAGACATGGTTTTGTTGAATCCTTTGACACTAGACAAAGGTGACATGAGGGGGTCGAGGGTCGGGAACTAGGGTAGAGGGTCGTCAAGGGGTCGAGAGGTTGCCTACTGTCAAAGTATTGAAGAAATCCATACCTTCATCATTTGCCAGAAGTAACCAGGGCATGATGGTACGAAGCTCTTCAAAGTTGTTCTGGAACAGAGTCCCAGATAGGATAATCCGCCTTTTCGTACGAATTTCAGCAAAGGCCTTGCAGATAGCGATATTCGGAAGGCTCTTGCTGAACTTTATACCAGAAAGGGAATTATCCTATCTCGGACTCCGTTTCAGAACAACTTTGAAGAGCTTCGTACCATCGTCACACGCCTGTTACTTTCGCCTAATGATGAAGACTTGGTTTTGTTGAATCCTTTGACACTAGAAAAACGTGACATGAGGGGGTCGAGGGTCGTGGATCGCCGAGCGGTCGAGGGTCAAGGGTCGTCCAGGGGTCGAGAGGTTGCCTACTGTCAAAGTATTGAAGAAATCCATGGCTTCATCATTTGCCGGAAGTAACCGGGGCATGATGGTACGAAGCTCCTCAAAGTTATTCTAGAACGGAGTCCCGGATAGGATAATCCGTCTTTTCGTACGAATTTCAGCAAAGGCCTTCCAGATAGAGATATTCGGAAGACTCTTGCTGAAGTTTGTACCAGAAAGCGAATTATCCTATCTCAGACTCCGTTTCAGAACAACTTAGAAGAGCTTCGTACCATCGTCGTGCGCCTGTTACTTTCGCCTAATGATGAAGACATGGTTTTGTTGAATCCGTTGACACTAGACAAACGTGACATGAGGGGGTCGAGGGTCGGGAACTAGGGTAGAGGGTCGTCAAGGGGTCGAGAGGTTGCCTACTCTCAAAGTATTGAAGAAATCCATACCTTCATCATTTGCCGAAAGTAACCAGGGCATGATGGTACGAAGCTCTTCAAAGTTGTTCTGGAACGGAGTCCCGGATAGGGTAATCCGCCTTTTCGTACGAATTATAGCAAAGGCCTTCCAGATAGCGATATTCGGAAGGCTCTTGCTGAACTTTATACCAAAAAGCAAATTATCCTATCTCGGACTCCGTTTCAGAACAACTTTGAAGAGCTTCGTACCATCGTCACACGCCTGTTACTTTCGCCTAATGATGAAGACATGGTTTTGTTGAATCCTTTGACACTAGAAAAACATGACATGAGGGGGTCGAGGGTCGTGGATCGCCGAGCGGTCGACAGTCCTATTTACCAAGAATGCCCCCCATTATGGATGTGCACAAGTTGATCCAATTTTTTTTCTGATCTCATATATATATGGGTGATACATACTTGGTGCAAGCACTATCCCCATACTCCTGCCCCTATTCCAAGAATAACCCATGTCGCCGCTCCTCCTTACCGACACAACCCCTCCCTCACATTACTTGTAAAGATGGTGGGCATCACCGCCATCTCTCCTGCATATAATGCATGTGTCGCCTGAAAATTGCAAACGGCGCACAGGCACCTTGGTGCCCGTTTCCAAAATAAAAATAAAAATTGCACAACACAAAAAACTATTTTTTAAACAGGCACACATGTATATTATGTTATCTACAAAATTTCATATCATATTATTTTCACACGTGGTGTACAAAAAAATATAAATATGTCAAATGGGCCTCTCTTTTCTTGTTGTTGGACCGGAATTTTTGTACTGGATCCGTAATGAACACATACAAATTTCCATGGAATTAATTTTATTCTTTGAAACCTTTAAATATGGTTTTTGAAAAAAAATTGGGCACCATGGTGCCCGAACACCATAAATTCGCACTCATGTGTCACCCCCACTTTGCCATCGTTATCGTATTTGGTGTATAAGAGCATTCTTATATAACAGCTCTCCTTTTTTTATCTCCATTAATAACATTTTTTTTTGCCATCCTAGGAAAGTTTACCAAGAAAGGTGTCCCGTGGAGGGCCTATTATGAAAGGATCTTGAGGGATGATTGACGAAATGCCAATAGAGACTGAGCTCCATGGAGGTCTTAAACAAAAACTTGAAAACCTTTTTAGTTTCAAATATTCTGAAAAAATACTTATATATCTGGAGACATATCTACATTTATGTAAATTTTCAGGTCGAAATACGTTAAAATGAGAGCTACAGAAAAACCAAATATGAGTTTTTTTTAGCAAATGTAGTATACATCCTCAGTATTTATGATTTGTTTTTGTGCAGCTCGCAATTCAAAGTATTTCATCCTGAAATTTTACACACATATCCTTGTATACATGTATATTTTTTAGAATTTTTGTATCTAAAAAGTTTTAATTTTGAATTCTCCAAACTAATCTTGAATTCCTTTTATAAATGGATCGCTAGAAAGTTTAAATTTTGAATTCTCCAAACTAAGGCCAATATGGAGCTAGGCCTCCATAATGCCCTAGTCGACGATGATGAATACAACAATGAGACCAAGAGCAAATGAATTACCGGGCTTTGTCATGAGTGTCAGGATGAAGCTTAACGTAACGAAATAGACAATGTTTTCTAATAACAGTACGGTTTGACTCTCGAATGAAGCATCACTAAGATAATACATCATCGCAAAAAGAAAACATAATTGTAGTTTTTTTGGGGTGTACAGGTCTATCATTTTGATTTGGCTGAGCTTATCTGCTGTTTGTCACCTCATTTCCTTTCTATCCCATCCTTCTATGCAAGTTGTGTAGTCAGTTATTTTGGAATGGTTTTCTCAAAATAAAAGTTGTTTTGGGATGGTGATAATGTGATGTGTTAGAATACAACAATTATCAGCCTCCCATAATATGTAGCACAGGTTAGTGCCGATGAATATTGATACCAACGTTAGGTTTTTGTGAATGTGAAATTTAATGTCCCCTGCAAAAAAGTGAAATCTGATGAACAAGATGAGACTGTGGGCCTGAACTCTGAAATAGGCAGTTTTATGTGCAAATCAGAAGCTTCAGTAAGCTCTTCGAAAAACAAGAATGCTGCAAAACGGCCCGAAGAAACTAAAGGAATTCTCTCTTGTGTTGGTAAAATAATTTTTGCTCATTTATGTACATCAGATGCAATGCCTCAAGAGAACACGAGTACACCATCAAAGCCTGATGTGATTTGGCTGAGATAGTTGTTGGCAAAGAACTCGGTCCCTACACGACCTCAACATCACCGTCCAAGCCTGACGGTCACCTTGGCCTAGACCGATGCTTCACGCCACCTACTGTTTTCCTGCTGATGCCCCTGCTTCTCCCTGCTTCCCCCATTCCCGCACGTCCGTTCTCGACGGGGCCGCTCGTTCGCTCTGCCAGCCCGCGCTCACAGATGTTCGTGCTCGCTTCTCTTCTTCTAGAAGGCTTCCCCAATATTTCATCGCCTTATCTCTGAGCCTCTCGGGCATGCTCTCTCTGCCCTTCTTCTTCTTCCCTAGTTTTTCCGTCTGAGATGGGCTGGACGGGGTCGAAGACCGTCGAACAGTTAGCGGGCGTACGTACCCCGTCATATGTCCCCGCTCCTGCACCAACGCTACTTGAATCCTATTCTCCTGAATCTCTATGAAGCCTCATGAGCATTGCATCTTCCCATGTCGCCTCTCTGTGGTCATGCTCGCCTTGGCCAATGACCAATTTCTATCGCCTCCACCGAGACCCAGATCAATCCATGCCATCCTTCTACTCGATGAGGTATACCATGGCTGGTGATAGCCTCTGCAAACACGACCCTCTTGACAATTAGGCTGGAGACGATGCCGTCCACCTCCACATAACCCCTCCTCGATCTTCTTCATCCCCTTCCTTGTTTGCTGCCATGGTAGCTTTTTGGTTTTGTCCTGGAACGGAGCGACGGTGGCGATGCAACGGTCAAGGAGGAAAGGTCGATGCATGGTAGCACGCGAGGCAAGGAGTAGGAGCCACCCTCGTCCTCGTAGGCTGTCCATCTGTCCGTGACCAGCGCCTTGTCGGCCGCCCAATTAACTGTAGGAAGGCCCAGCCATATAACATGAAGTCCAGCCATATTCGTGCCCAGCTTCCTTTTGGGCCCCTCAATTAACAAAAGGAAGGCCTAGCCATATACGTGCCCAATTAATAAAATCAGACGTGAAACAATTTTAAATCTCAACCGTCAATCTATATGATAACGGCAGATATGAAGAGGTGACGGATGAAGAACTACGAAAGCTTCCGTCCTTTATTATTAGGTATATATATATATATATATATATATATATATATATATATATATATATATATATATATATATATATATATATGTCACGTTGTCGGTCCGGACGTCGGACAATCATAAGAGAGGCGTTGCCGAGGCCACCCCAAACCCTAGAGAAGCGTCGAGGCCACTAATATAGTTCCTTATTGTGATTAGCTAGCTAGGTATATGTTTGCCACTAATATATCCATCTGTCATGTTTGTATAATAATTTACATGTCGTAATATTTGCAAAAACTATAGAGCACGGACGAGACGAGGAAGCAGAATAGGTGTTGGGGGACATAATCGCAGCCGGAGCTGATGTCAAGTTGTATCTCAACGACTACGATGGTCTGGAAGGACATGGTGAATAAGCAGGCTACGGTCATACAATGGAGGACAAAACACATGATTATGATGGCTCCGGTGACCGAATACCGGTGGAAAAAGGACACCGTGATGACGGCTCCGGTGACCAAACGGAGTCCGGCCAGGTATATATATATATATATATTAATTAAGCATGTGCTGACTATAGCTAATTGATGCATTGATTGTTTTGGTATGTACATGTATTAACTCTCTTCTTTCTTATTTTCTAGCCCTCCGGATCGAGCCAAAGTTCGGTAAGGAGACGAGGCCCGAAGAAAAGGTTGCGCCAGGATGAAAAGTTCATCATCGAAGAAATCGCGCGGATGGCCTACCGATTAAACCCACCCGGGCCAAGGACGCATTTTCTGCTCAGTGCGGGGTTCTTGTTAGGGACATGATCCCGATCAGCATCCACCTATGGTACAAGCCTCAGAACGAAGACCATCATATGTCTTATGTCAATGATATGCAGAAAATTGATCTTTGGACTGCGTTGAAGGCTAATTTCACCCTACCGCCAGAGGAGGATCCGGAGAAGCCACCAGTTATAGAGCCATTGGTCAAGGAGGCCGCTCTTAAGAAGATGGGGGAACTATTCAGGAGGTGGAAGAATGAGCTGAAAGCAAAGTTTGTCGACAAAGACAAGACTCCCGAATTCACCGGCCGGTTTGAGAAGATCAGAGATCACTGGGACGCATTTGTGGCCCACAAGAAATCGGAGAAGAGTAAGAAGATGTCAGCGACAAACAAGATAAATGCTGCGAAGAAGAAGCATCACCATTGCACGGGGTCAGGTGGCTACCTCAAAGCCCGGCCGTTGTGGGACAAGGCCGAGAATGACCTGCTTGCTAATGGGGTCGTTCCACAGACATTTACACTGGCCAGACCGTTCAAGGACTTGGTTCTTCGGGGTTAGGGGAACCTTGGACCCTGACACAGGGAAGTGCGTTTGGACGGACAAGCAACTGCAAATACCCATCACGAAGCTTCAGCAGTATATCGAAGCAGCGCAGGAAGGGACGTTCGTTCCCGACAGAGAGAACGACAAGCTCATAATGGCCCTCGGGAATCCTGAGCACCCTGGACGGACACGAGGCACGCCAGGCTCCGTTTCGTGGAAGGCTAGGAGAAAGTGGATCACACCCAACTGCAGGCGCTGCACGCAAGGGTAAAAGCGCTAGAGGACGAACGAGAAGTAGTTCGCAGCAAGCGACCTACCGAAGCTACCCCCGAAGCTATCCCGCCATCTCAGCGGAGAAACAGCGTGGCTTCCACCGAGCTGCCTCTGGAGCCCGTCTTCATGGCTCCTGCTAGCTACCCCGTGGATGCTATCACGGAGTCTCAACATTGCCACCTTATGACACAATGGCAGCTATTCAAAGTCAAGGCATCTGTCGGCTCTATTTTACCTCCAGAACCCAGCACAACTTTTCATTGTCGTCCGATTCCAGAAGGATATGCTAGGGTGATGGTGGATAAAATAACGGAGGGGTTTGAGGATCTCGGGCTTTACCACCCTACCGATGAAGGGGAGACTCGGCTGGGTTCTTCTCTGAAGACTCCATGCCTATGGCGGAAGGACCTCATCAACCTTGTGAACAGGACGCCTCCGTCGAGTCAGTGCACTCCGCCTCCTCCTCCGCCTCCGGCAAGGGATCAGGGCACTCTGCCTCCTTCTCCGGGTGCTCAGGCGAGTGGCAGCACTCCGCCTCCATCTCTGGCAGCTTCGGTGCGCCCGAACAGCCCGCCTCCTCCTCCGCCTCGTCAGCAAGGCGGGAAGAGAGCCGCCGCTGCTCCGGCGCGTGGTAGCACTCCGCCTCGTTCTCCGCCTCGTAAGCAACAAAAGAAGGCAGTCACAGCCGTTCCGACTGCTCCGGCGTCTAGTAGTACAACCAGAGGCAGGAGGCAATACAAATACGGTCCATCTCTCAAGCCTTTAGAGAAGTTAGCATACGAGAGGACTGATACGTCCATTTTGCATCATGCTTATATGTTGATATTTATTGCATTATGGGCTGTTATTACACGTTATGTCACAATACTTATGCCTTTTCTCTCTTATTTTACAAGGTTTGCATGAAGAGGGAGAATGCCGGCAGCTGGAATTCTGGGCTGGAAAAGGAGCAAACTCTGGATACCTATTCTGCACAACTCCAAAAGCCCCGAAATTAAACAGAACTCCGTTTCAGAAAATATAAAAAATATCTGGCGAAAGAAGTTCACGAGGGGGGCCACTAGCTGTCCACGAGGGTGGCGGGCGCGCCCCCCTCTATTGGCGCACCCCCCTGTCTCGTGGGCCCCTCGAAGGCCCCCCGATGCCCATCTTCTCCTATTTGAGGTGTTTTGACCTGGAAAAAAATCATAACGAGGCTTTCGAGACCGGCCGCCGCCGTCTCGAGGCGGAACCAAGGCGTAATCCAATCTAGGGCTCCGGCAGAGCTGTTCTGTCGGGGATACTTCCCTCTGGGAGGGGGAAATCATCACCGCTGTCATCACCAACAACTCTCCCATCTTGGGGAGGGCTATCTTCATGAACATCTTCACCAGCACCATCTCCTCTCAAACCCTAGTTCATCTCTTGTATCCAATCTTTGTACCCAAACCTCAGATTGGTACCTGTGGGTTGCTAGTAGTGTTGATTACTCCTTGTAGTTGATGCTAGTTGGTTTATTTGGTGGACGATCATATGTTCAGATCCATTATGCATATTAATACCTCTCTGGTCATGAACCATATTATGTCTTGTGAGTAGTTAATTTTGTTCCTGAGGACATGGGAGAAGTCTTGCTATTAGTAGTCATGTGAATTTGGTCTTCGTTCGATATTTTGATGAGATGTATGTTGTCTCTCCTCTAGTGGTGTCATGTGAACGTCGACTACATGACACTTCACCATTATTTGGGCCTAGAGGAAGGCATTGGGAAGTAATAAGTAGATGATGGGTTGCTAGAGTGACAGAAGCTTAAACCCTAGTTTATGCGTTGCTTCGTAAGGGGCTGATTTTGATCAATATATTTCATGCTATGGTTAGGTTTACCTTAATACTTCTATTGTAGTTGCGGATGCTTGCATTAGAGGTTAATCATAAGTGGGAGGATTGTCCAAGTAAATACAACACCCAAGCACCGGTCCACCCACATACCATATTATCAAAGTACCGAACGCGGATCAGATGATCGTGATGAAAACTAGCTTGACGATAATTCCCATGTGTCCTCGGGAGCGCTTTCCTTCATATAAGAGTTTGTCCAGGATTATCCTTTGCTACAAAAAGGATTGGGCCACCTTGTTGCACCTTATTTACTTTTCCTTTTGTCACTTGCTACCAATTATCTTATCACAAAACTATCTGTTACCTATAATTTTAGTGCTTGCACACAATACCTTACTGAAAATTGCCTATCATTTCCTTTTGATCCTCATTGGGTTCGACACTCTTACTTATCGAAAGGACTACGATAGATCCCCTACACTTGTGGCTCATCAAGGACAGACGAGGAAAACGTGGAGATCTCTAAAGCCGAAGTGAAGGACTTTTTTGCAAAGAAACCTCCACGTCCAAAGGAGAAGATAGATCCGGTGAGAGCGAAGTGCACTATTCATCAGAAGTTCTACCCTATGCACCAGGTTCACCGTGATCGTAATTATATTTATAATTTCTGGCCTCGCGAAGGAGAAAGCATCGCTCAAGCTTGGGGGAGGCTTAAGTTAATGTTATATTCATGTCCCAATCATGAGCTCTCAAGAAAAATGATCATTCAAATTTTTTATGCTCGGCTTTCTCTCAATAATCGCACCATGCTCGATAATTCTTGTTCTGGCTCTTTTATGATGAAGACTGTTGAATTCAAATGGAATTTATTGGAAAGAATTAAATGCAACTCGAAAGATTGGGATCTCGACGAAGGTAAGGAGTCAGGTATGACCCCTAAGTTTGATTGTATTAAAGCTTTTATGGATACCGATGTTTTCCATGAGTTTAGCACTAAATATGGACTTGACTCTGAGATAGTAGCTTCTTTCTGTGAATCATTTGCTACTCATGTTGATCTCCCCAAGGAGAAGTGGTTTAAATACCATCCCCTATTGAAGTAAAAGTAGTTGAACCTATTAAAGTTGAAGAAAAGACTATCACTTATAATGTTTATCCTATTATTCCTACTGCTTATATTGAGAAAACACCTTTCCCTGTTAGGATAAAGGATCATGCTCAAGCTTCAACTGTAGTTCATAAGAGTAATACTAGAACACCTACACCCTCTGAGCAAATTAAAGTTGAACCTAGTGTTGCTATGGTTAAAGATCTCTTGGTAGAAGATTTAGATGGACATGTTATTTACCTCCAAGAAGAGTCTGCTAGAATAGCCAAACCCAATGCTAGGAATCAACATAGACCTGTTGTAGCTTGCATGTTGTCTCTGTTAAGATAGGAGATGATTGCTATCATGGTTTATGTGACGTAGGTGCCAGTGCGAGTATTATCCCTCTTACTTTATATCGAGAAATTATGCATGATACTACACCTATTGAGTTACAAGGGATTGATGTTACTATTAAGCTTGCTAATAGACACACTATTTCACCAGTTGGGATTGTTAGAGATGTTGAAGTCTTGTGTGGGAAGGTTAAATACCCTGCTGATTTTCTTATTCTTAGTTCCACACAAGATGAATTTTGTCCCATTATATTTGGTAGACCCTTCTTGAATACTGTTAATGCCAAGATAGACTGCGTGAAAAATATTGTTACTGTTGGATTAGGGGATATGTCTCATGATTTTAATTATGCTAAATTTCGTAGACAACCCCTTAAAAAGGAACCACCTAGTAAGGATGAAATTATAGGTCTTGCTTCTATTGCCGTGCCTCCTAATGATCCTTTAGAATAATACTTGCTAGACCATGAAAATGATATGCATATGAATGAGAGAAGGGAAATAGATGAAATATTCTTTAAACAGGGACCCGTATTGAAAAACAACTTGCCTGTTGAAATCCTAGGGGATCCTCCTCCACCCAAGGGTGATCCCGTGTTTGAACTTAAACCCTGACATGATAATCTTAAGTATGTTTATCTTGATGACAAGAAGATATATGATGTTATTATTAGTGCTAACCTTTCAGAGCAGGAAGAAGAAAAATTATTTAAAACTCTGAAGAAGCACCGTGCTGCTATTGGACATACTCTGGATGATCTTAAGGACATTAGTCCCACTATATGTCAACACAAGATAAATTTGGAAGAAAATGCTAAACCGGTTATTGATCATCAGCGACGGTTAAATCCTAAGATGAAAGAAGTGGTAAGGAAGGAAATAGTACAGATTCTAGAGGCAGGTATTATTTATCCAGTTGTTGATAGCCAGTGGGTAAGTCATGTCCATTGTGTCCCTAAGAAGGGAGATATGACTGTTGTTCCTAATGATAAAGATGAATTGGTCCCACAAAGAATAGTTACAGGTTATACGATGATAATTGATTTCCGTAAGTTAAATAAAGCTACTAAGAAAGATCATTACCCCTTGCCATTTATTGATCAAATGCTAGAAAGGTTATCCAAGCATACTCATTTTTGCTTTCTAGATGGTTATTCTGGTTTCTCTCAAATACATGTGTCAAAAGGGGATCAAGAAAAGACCACTTTTACTTGTCCTTTCGGTACCTTTGCTTATAGACGTATGCCTTTTGGTTTATGTAATGCACCTGCTACCTTTCAAAGATGTATGATGGCTATATTCTCTGATTTTTGTGAAAAGATTGTTGAGGTTTTCATGGATGATTTCTCCGTTTACGGAACTTCTTTTGATGATTGCTTAAGCAACCTCGATCGATTTTTGCAGAGATGTGAAGACACTAATCTTGTTTTGAATTGGGAGAAGTGCCACTTTATGGTTAATGAAGGCATTGTCTTGGGACATAAAATTTCTGTAAGAGGTATTGAAGTTGACAAAGCTAAGGTGGATGCTATCGAAAAGATGCCATGCCCTAAGGACATCAAAGGTATACAAAGTTTCCTTGGTCATGTCGGGTTTTATAGGAGGTTCATTAAGGACTTCTCCAAAATCTCCAGGCCTCTGACTAATCTCTTACAAAAAGATATTCCTTTTGTCTTTAATGATGATTGCCTAGAAGCATTTGAAGTACTTATGAAAGCATTGATCTCTGCACCTATTGTCCAGCCTCCTGACTGGAATTTATCCTTTGAGATTATGCGCGATGCTAGCGATTATGCTGTAGGTGCTGTTTTAGGGCAAAGAGTTGATAAGAAATTAAATGTTATCTAGTATGCTAGTAAAATTCTAGATAGTGCCCAGAGAAACTATGCTACTACTGAGAAAGAATTTTTAGCAGTTGTATTTGCTTTTGATAAGTTTAGACCCTATATCGTTGATTCTAAAGTAACTATTCACTCTGATCATGCTGCTATCAAATACCTTATGGAAAATAAAGATGCTAAACCTAGACTTATTAGATGGGTTCTCTTGCTGCAAGAATTTGACTTGCATATTATAGATAGAAAGGGAGCTGAGAACCCCGTTGCAGATAACTTGTCTAGGTTAGAGAATATACTTGATGACCCACAACCTATTGATGATAGCTTTCCTGATGAACAATTAGCTATCATAAATACTTCTTGTACTGCTCCATGGTATGCTGATTATGCTAATTATATTGTTGCTAAGTTTATACCTCCTAACTTCACATACCAGCAAAAGAAAAAGTTCTTCGATGATTTGAGACATTACTTCTGGGATGACCCACATCTTTATAAAGAAGGAGTAGACGGTATTATTAGACGTTGTGTACCTGAGCATGAACATGAGCAGATCCTACGCAAGTGCCACTCCGAAGCTTATGGAGGACACCATGCGGGAGATAGATCTGCACACAAGGTATTGCAATCCGGTTTTTATTGGCCTACTCTCTTCAAGGATGCCCGTAAGTTTGTCTTATCCTGTGATGAATGTCAAAGAATAGGTAATATTAGTAGACGTCAAGAAATGCTTATGAATTATTCACTTGTTATTGAACCATTTGATGTTTGGGGCTTTGATTATATGGGACCGTTTCCTGCCTCTAATGGATACACACATATTTTAGTTGTTGTTGATTACGTTACTAAGTGGGTAGAAGCTATTCCAACTAGTAGTGCTGATCATAACACCTCTATTAAGATGCTTAAAGAAGTTATTTTCCCGAGGTTTGGAGTCCCTAGATATCTAATGACTGATGGTGGTTTACACTTTATTCATGGTGCTTTCCGTAAGATGCTTGCAAAGTATGATGTGAACCATAGAATTGCATCCCCTTATCACCCGCAGACTAGTGGTCAAGTAGAAATAAGTAATAGGAGTTGAAATTAATTTTGCAAAAGACAGTTAATAGGTCTAGACAGAATTGGTCCAAGAAACTTGATGATGCGTTATGGGCCTGTAGAACTGCATACAAAAATCCTATGGGTATGTCTCCATATAAGATGGTGTATGGAAAAGCTTGTCAGTTATCCCTTGAGCTAGAAAATAAGGCATATTGGGCTCTCAAAGAGCTCAATTATGATTTCAAACTTGCCAATGAAAAGAGGTTATTTGACATTAGCTGCCTTGATGAATGGAGAACCCGGGCCTATGAGAATGCCAAACTGTTTAAAGAGAAAGTTAAAAGATGGCATGACAAAAGGATACAAAAGCGTGAGTTTAACGTAGGTGATTATGTATTGTTATACAACTCTCGTTTAAGATTTTTTTGCACGAAAACTTCTCTCCAAGTGGGAAGGACCTTACGTTATCGAGGAGGTCTATCGTTCCGGTGCCATAAAAATCAACAACTTCGAAGGCACAAATCCGAAGGTGGTGAACGGTCAAAGAATCAAACATTATATCTCAGGTAATCCTATAAATGTTGTAACCAATGTTATTGAAATCGTAACCCCGTAGGAATACATAAGTGACACTTTCCAGAACGATTCAGCCTCCGAAAGGGAAGAGGTATGTGATATGGTAAGTAAACCGATTCCAAAACATCTCTAAAGGCAATTTTCCCCCGTTTTGGAATATTTAGAAAAATAGAAAAATTAGCCACAGTCTGGAAGAGACACGAGCCGTCCACGAGGGTGGAGGGCGCACCCCCCTTCCCTGGGGCGCCCCCTGCCTCGTGGGCACCTCGTGTGCCTCCCGGACTCCGTTTTCTTGTGGCTTACTCCTTTTGGTTGGTAAAAATTCATTATATATACTCCCGAAGGTTTTGACCTCTGTATCACGCAAAAATCCTATGTTCTTGTTTCAAGCTATTTTCTGCTAGGGTTTGCGAAGCCAGGCATCATGTCGTCTCCCTCCTCCAACAACGAAGGCAACGATGCTTGGCTAATGCAGATAGATCTGAAGAGGGAAGGACCCGAGGAGATCCACAAGGAGAAGAAGATCAAGATGGAGGTGGAAGATCCGGCTCCGGCATCGGGAGAAGAAGACACCCCTAAATCTCTTCCTAATCTCTTTACCTCAACTGAGATTGAAGCTTTCAGGATGATTGAGTTAGCTCAAATTCGAAACAAGCATGACACAAGTGAAAATATTTTGTTGAAGGATTACATAGCTGCACTCAAATGTATTATCCGCAAGCTCGAGGATCTCCTACGCTCGATATATGATGATCCGGCGTCACTACTTTCAACTCCAACACCACCACCCCCGAAGAAGGAGACATAATCATATGGGTATGGGCACTCCCCTTGGCAACTGCCAAGCTTGGGGGAGTGACCCCGGTATCATATCACCATCACTCCTATCTTTACCATTTTTCTTAGTTCCATCCTTTTGGTAGTATCTTGATCTAGTAGAATATAAGTTAGCATGATCTAGTTGTGAGCTTTTGCCTTACGATCTTTACCCTTTGTAATCGAGTCAGTGAGCTATATAATAAAGATTTGTGTTGAGTCAAGGGCTTGATTTCCTCACTTGGGTCATGATAAAAAGAAAACATAAAGAGTATCAAAGAGATCATATCGATCTTATGGGAAGTAATGACTTCACATATAAGAGTATGATAAATAAAAGTTGCTGGGAGTTGACAAACATAGTTTTGGTCATCGTTGCAATTAATAGGAAGTAATAAAAGAAGAGAGGCTTAACATACAAATATACTATCTTGGACATCTTTTATGATTGTGAGCACTCATTAAAGTATGACATGCTAAAGAGTTGATGTTGGACAAGGAAGACAACATAATGGGTTATGTTTTCTTGCATCCGAAATAAAGTATATTGTCATGGATCATCCAACATGTTGAGCTTGCCTTCCCCCCTCATGCTATCCAAAACTCCTCGCACTAAGTAGAGATACTACTTGTGCTTCCATACATCCTTAAACCCAGTTTTGCCTTGAGAGTCCACCATACCTACCTATGGATTGAGAAAGAACCTTCCAAGTAAGTTGTCATGTTGCAAACTCGCTAAAATATGTATGATTTATTAGTGTGGAGGAAATTAACTTTATACGATCTTGTGATATGGGAGTAATAAAAGCGACGGACTGCATAATAAAGGTCCTTATCACAAGTGGCAATATAAAGTGACGTTCTTCTATGCTAAGACTTTGTGCATCCAACCATAAAAACACATGACAATCTCTGCTTCCCTCTGCGAAGGGCCTATCTGTTATTCTTGCCATACAAGTGTCAAGGTGAAATTCACCTTCCTTTTTACATTTTATCCTTTGGCAAGCACATTGTGTTGGAAAGATCCTGACATATATACCCACTTGGATGTAATTTTTCATGATCTATTACTGTTGACATTACCCTTGAGGTAAAAGGTTGGGAGGCATCACCATAAGCCCCTATCTTTCTCTGTGCCCGATTAAAACTCCATAACCATAAGTATTGCGTGAGTGTGAGCAATTATGAAAGACTATATGATAGTTGAGTATGTAGCCTTGCTGAAAAGCTCTTATATTGACTCTTTCCGATGTTACGATAAATTGCAATTGCTTCAATGACCGAGATCAAAGTTTGTTAGTTTCCAATGAAGTTTATGATTCATGCTTGATATTGTGGATGAATTGTTACTTTAGCATAAGAATCATATGATAATATATATATATATATATATATATATATATATATATATATATATATATATGTTGTTGTCATAAGTATGATCATGATGCCCTCATGTCCGTATTTTGTTTTTATCGACACCTCTGTCTCTAAACATGTGGACATATTTTTCGATATCGGCTTTCGCTTGAGGAAAAGCTAGGTATAAGCTTGGGGGAATTGATACATCCATTTATCATCATGCTTATATGTTGATATTTATTGCATTATGGGCTGTTATTACACGTTATGTCACAATACTTATGCCTTTTCTCTCTTATTTTACAAGGTTTGCATGAAAAGGGACAATGCCGGTAGCTGGAATTCTGTGCTGGAAAAGGAGCAAACTCTGGAAACCTATTCTTCACAACTCCAAAAGCCCTGAAACTCAACAGAACTCCATTTTAGAAAATATAAAAAATATCTGGCGAAATAAGTTCACGAGGGGGGCCACTGGCTGTCCACGAGGGTGGGGGGCGCCCCTCGAAGGCCCCCGATGCCCATCTTCTCCTATATGAGGTGTTTTGACCTGGAAAAAATCATAAGGAGGCTTTCGGGACCAGACGCCGCCGTCTCGACGCGGAACCGAGGCGGAAACCAATCTAGGGCTCCGGCAGAGCTGTCCTGCCGGGGATACTTCCCTCCGGGAGGGGGAAATCGTCACCGCCGACATCACCAACAACTCTCCCATCTTGGGGAGGGCTATCTTCATCAACATCTTGACCAGAACCATCTCCTATCAAACCCTAGTTCATCTCTTGTATCCAATCTTTGTACCCCAAACCTCAGATTAGTAACTGTGGGTTGCTAGTAGTGTTGATTACTCCTTGTAGTTGATGCCAGTTGGTTTATTTGGTGGAAGATCATATGTTCAGATCCATTATGCATATTAATACCCCTCTCATCATGAACCATATTATGTCTTGTGAGTAGTTACTTTTGTTCCTGAGGACATGGGAGAAGTCTTGCGATTAGTAGTCATGTGAATTTGGTCTTCGTTCGATATTTTGATGAGATGTATGTTGTCTCTCCTCTAGTGGTGTCATGTGAACGTTGACTACATGACACTTCACCATTATTTGGGCCTAGAGGAAGACATTGGGAAGCAATAAGTAGATGATGGGTTTCTAGAGTGACAGAAGCTTAAACCCTAGTTTAAGCGTTGCTTTGTAATGGGCTGATTTGGATCCATATGTTTCATGCTATGGTTAGGTTTACCTTAACACTTCTTTTGTAGTTGCAGATGCTTGCATTAGAGGTTAATCATAAGTGGGAGGCTTGTCCAAGTAAGGACAACACCCAAGCACCGGTCTACCCACATACCAAATTATCAAAGTACCGAACGCGAATCAGATGATCGTGATGAAAACTAGCTTGACGATAATTCCCATGTGTCCTCGGGAGCGCTTTCCTTCATATAAGAGTTTGTCCAGGCTTGTCCTTTGCTACAAAAAGGATTGTGCCACCTTGCTGCACCTTATTTACTTTTACCTTTTGTCACTTGCTACCAATTATCTTATCACAAAACTATCTGTTATCTATAATTTCAGTGCTTGCACACAATACCTTACTGGAAACTGCCTATCATTTCCTTCTGCTCCTCGTTGGGTTTGACACTCTTACTTAAGGACTACGATAGATCCCCTACACTTGTGGGTCATCAAGGACCGACGAGGAAAATGCGGAGATCTCTAAAGCCAAAGTGAAGGACTTTTTTGCAAAGAAACCTCCACCTCCAAAGGAGAAGATAGATCCGGTGAGAGCGAAGCGCACTATCGATGCCTTGAAGAAACCACCACCGTCTCCGCCGAATACCAACTATGAGCGCATTATTGAAAATTCATATGGCGAAGCAGAGTGGTCGGGAAGTACTTGCAGTGATCGAAGGTTAGCACAACGAAAAAGTGGGGAAAAATTCCCCAGCTCGGCGAACAAGAGAACCAATCATGCCCCCCGCTCAAGGTGCCTAGCGAGATCATCGTTTATCTTCCGGGGATGGTGCCCGGTACCAATCTTGCAGATTACCTGGCCGATGATGTAGTGTTTGATATGTTAGAGGTGGATGAACACAAATACCGGTACGGGAAGCCTCTCGTCAAAGATGTCACGACTCTAACCACGACGATGCGAAGATTCCATGAGTGGTACATGGATACCTGCAGAGACTCTGGTGGGAAGGATACTTTGATGCTAAAAGTTAAAGAGGAGCATGACCTCATTGGACTTGAGGTGTTGTCTAATCCATTTGAGGAGTTCTTCTAGTTTTTCAATCAAATGGCCCTCGATAAAACAACGGTCACTTGCTACTGTCTGTAAGTACTAATTATGTCATTATGTCTCTATATATAGCTAGCTCAGCTCTATCATTGCATGTATATATAATTATCCTCACTATATTATGTAGACTGAAGATCGTCGAATGCAGAAAAGTTGACATCTATGATATTGGGTTGATTAACACAAATCTCATAGATGATTATCAGGTTACATTTCATGCCAAAGAAGCCGAGGCCAACTTGCTACGATCGTTGGTAATAAATCAAAACAAAGAGAAAATACTCTTTCCTTACAACTTCAAGGGAGTGTTACTGTCTTGTGCATATTCGGTTTCCCTTAATTATTACTCGAGGTTATAGTAATTAATGTAATTGATGAGTTATATGCATGCATGCGCAGTTTCCACTATATTCTCCTAGAGATTAAGCTAGAGCAGGGACTAGTAACCGTCTTAGAATTGAGACGAAAAGATCCCGAGGACTATGCGGACATGTCTAAAATGCTCAACAAGTAAGTTCAATCGATCATTATCGCACCATATCGGCAACTTTGCTCATTTCAGGATATAAAGTAATTGTTTTGTTTGTCTCGCAGGGTTTGGAAAGCATTCACCCAAAAAGTTCCGGCTCTGCCGCGGGATCTGAGATGGATTTACCTGAAAGTAAGTACTACCAGCTAGCTAGTGATACATCTCCAACGTATCTACTTTTCCAAACACTTTTGCCCTTGTTTTGGACTCTAACTTGCATGATTTGAATGGAACTAACCCGGACTGACGCGGTTTTCAGCAGAATTGCCATGCTGTTATTATTGTGCAGAAATAAAAGTTCTCGGAATGACCTGAAAATCAATGGAGAATTATTTTGGAATGTATAAAAAAATATCTGCAGAAAGATCCAAGCCAGGGGGCCATAGCGTGTCCACGAGGGTGGCGGGTGCGCCCCCTCCTCCTGGGCGCGCCCCCTGCCTCGTTGATAACCCTCAACCGTAAGGGATCGAGATAGTCTTCACGGGTAAGAATAACCCAATTTATTGATTCGACACACGGGGAGCCAAAGAGTATTTATAAGCTTTGACAGTTGAGTTGTCAATTCAACTGCACCTGAAATATACTTACTTGCAACAAAAGATAAATGGTAGCAGTGATATCATAGTGATGATAATGATAGTAAAAGTAAACAGCAAAAGTAAATAGTAAAGGTAAATGGCAAAAGTAGCAACTAGTGACAAGCAGGATTTAAAACACTGTAGGCTAGGGAGATGGATGGTTGGGCGCTGCATGGATGAGATATATCATGATTCTAACTTGGGGCACGGCACATGGAAAAGTAATGATCATCTAGGCAAATATCAAACATTAGGCATGTATCCCGTAGGTAGTTGTGCGTGCTTGCAATAAGAACTTGCACAACATCTTTTGTCTTACCATCCCGCTACGAACGGGGCCAAAAGGAACTTATGGAGATTAAGGTGCTCCTGTCAAAGAGCACCGGAACAAAGCAATGAACTCAATGGATACATGTAATCCTCAAAATACGGACCATCCCCTTTGGTGTCCCAAGCTGTCACTTTTGGGATCGCTGGTTCCGAATCGTAACATGTGCAAACAACTCATAGATAGGATCAAGAACACAAATATATTCATGCAAACACATATGGTTCAGATCTGAAATCATGGCACTCGGGCCCTAAGTGTCAAGCATTAAGAATAACAAGTTGAAGCAAAGATGATAAATACCATAGTAGATGATAGGCAACATGCCCCCAACAATCTGACAAACTATTACATGATCTAACTCATCCAATCCCTGCCATCCCCTTCGCCTACAGCAGGGGATTACTCACACATGGAAGGAGAAGTCATGGAGGGATGATGGAGTGGTGATGATGATGACGATGGCGACGATCTCCCCTCTCCGGAGGCCAATTCAGCCTCCAGATTAGCCCTCCCGAAGAAGAACAGAGGGTGGCGGCGGCTCCGCGACGAAAACTGCGAAAAGAACTTCTGATCTGGGATTTCTCCGTCGCGAGCTAAATACGAGTCAAAGTAGGGCACCAGGGGAGGTGGGGCCCACCCAGGCGACCCCCCGGCGCGGCCAGGGGCTGGGCCGCGCCACCAGGGCGCCTGGGCACCCCCTGGCCCCCCTCTGGCCCCACTTCTGGCTCCGGGTTCCTTCGGGTGCGTGGATTTTCTGTGATTTTTCGTGGATTTTTCTGAGATACCTAAAAATCCGTTTTCCCGCACACAATAAAACCATACAGGCAGCTCTGCTGAAAACAGCGTCAGTCCGGGTTAGTTTAGTTCAAATCATGCAAGAATGAGGTCAAAACAATATCAAAAGTGTTTGGAAAAGTAGATACGTTTGAGACGTATCAACTCCCCCAAGCTTAGCATATTGCTTGTCCTCAAGCAATTCAGTTCAACGAACTGGACGCGACAAAGAAAACTTTGACAAATTCTTTTGCTTCATTAAATGTATATAAACATGTACTACGAAAAGAGTCTAGCAAGTATTGAAACAGTACTATGAGGAGAATGCAGGGAGCAATCCCTCTTTCAAGTGACCAATCACAAATACCTAAAAGTAAATAATATATTACTGAAAATCAAGACAAGATCACATTGCACATAGCTTGAGCTTATTAGGGTGGTATCTCGCTAGCCTCCATGAGTGAAGCAAAACATAAATGCAGAAACTCCTCCAGAGTTTTAAAGGAGACTAGAACTAAGAATTTCAGAATAAATAATATCACAAGCATGTAGAAGACAATGTAATACTTTGGGACAATGCACATTACACTCAGAATGACAATTATGCTCTCCTAGTTGGTGCTTTGAAGAAAGAAGGTGAAGACTCTTGAACCGTGGAATTTGATGGCGAGGTTGAAAACCCATGATTGGAAGCAAAGACTAAACATGTACCAGAGCTCTTGGTTTTGAAAACAGAGGTAAAAATGATTTTGAGAGGTGCATATTTCGTCAACGAATGTTAGTAGACAACCCAATTACTTCTCGAGCTGGACAAGTTTCGAGGAACGGCTCCCGCACGGGGACGATCACATCCCCTTTAGTGAAGCAAAACATAAATGCAGGGGCACCTCCAAGGTTTAAGTGATGACTAGATACTATGATTTAAAAATAAACGATATCACAATCATGCAAAAGACAATGCTACTTTGGGACAATGCACATTACACTCAGAATGACAATCATGCTCTCAGTAGTTGGTGCTTTTAAAAGAAGGTGGAGACTCTCGAACCGTGGCTTTTGTTGGCAAGGTTGAAAACCCGTGGTCGGAAACAAAAACTAAACATGTACCAGAGCTCTTGGTTTTAAAAACAGAGGTAAAAACGTTTTTGAGAGGTGCATATTCCGTCAACGAATGCTAGCAGATAACTCAATCACTTCTTGAGCTGGACAATTCTTGAGGAACGGCTCCCGCATGAGGACGATCACATCCTCTTAATCTCCTTTGTTTATCACTGCCAAAGTTTTCTGATTTCTCATGAACAAAGCGTGAAGGAGGGTTTGTTTGTTGTATTATCTTTTATGAGCTGGGCGCACTCTATGCCAGTTCCTTATCGTATTAGGGGTCTGCACATTAGTCATGCAATCCAGGGGTGAAACTTGTCCAACTTAAAAAGATCATGAATTAACTACTACTTCCTCATGAGCTAAAACAGAGGCACAAAAAGAGAAATGCTTTTGATTAATTTCGAGATGGTACACGAAAGTCTTCGTTAGGAATGGCAGGTAAATACCATGTATAGGAAGGTATGGTGGACTCATATGGCATAACAGGTTTTTAAGGATTTTGGATGCACAAGCAGTCAGTCTGCTTAGTACAGGTGGAGGTTAGCAAAAGACTGGGAAGCGACCAACTAGAGAGCAATAACGGCCATAATCATGCAGAGCGACAAAGCAACATTGAATCGGGCATGAAAGTGATATAACTATTCTAAAACTCAAAGATCATCAAGGCAGAGCAGACTTTTTAGTCTCAAACATGTGTAAGCATGTGCCAAGTCAATCCAAAAATTCTCTAAAGGGAAATACCACCTTAGTATACCGAACTATGAACAATGCAATGCATGTAGATCATTTCAATAACACATTATATACTCTAGTTATTCGAGACTAGCCACAAGGAAAGCATGAACCACTGGGAGAGCATTGTAAACATAGCACTATGTCGCTACAAGCTGGTCTCTAGATCATAAGTACAGGCATATGTACAAAAGTAGAAACAACAAGAGTTCATACCGGTCTTCCTTGTTGCTTCCCTTCAGTTGATCTTCATCATTACTGCCTCGTCACTTGCACGATCGAACGTAGGAAATATAATTAAATGTCATCACGGACTCGAGCTGAACTCTGAAAACAAAGCAAACTAAAGAGAAAAGGAAATCTTTTTGGATTATTTCAAAGGTTGAACGAAAGCAAAGGAAAGAGAAAATCTTTTTGTTGTTTTTGCAAAGAGAGAAATAAAGAAGAACGGGCAAAAACTTCGAAAAGATCAAGGCGAATAAAACGGATAATACAATGGAAAAGTGAGAGGGGCACGTACTCCCCCAAGCTTAGGCTTTTGGCCTAAGTTGGTAGCAGCTACGGCCCCCAGGAGCCTCCTGCTCCGGGGGTTTGGTGGTGAGACCAAGGGTCGTAGAAGGATGCTGGCGCATATACCGAACTCCTCGGAGTCTCCCACGAGGAAGGGTCCGTACGCCAAGCAGAGGAAGACCCTTCACCAAACTCGGTGGCGGTTTCTTCCTGAAAAGGTGGCAACTCACCGTGCTCCTCCTCGTCGGGCACAACCCCCTCCATTGGGTTATGAAACCGATGCTGGACCATGAACTCATCGAACTAGACAACATCAAAGGGCCATCCGTTCCTACGTGAAAAATCAAACAAAATAGGTGCAGGTAGACGGATCTCGCGTTCCGCGGTAGTTCCGAAACGCAAGATATAAACAAGATTATCCAGCTCAGAAGCCATGGTAACAAACTTATGCCTTTTCATAGCAGCAAGATCAAAGCTTAAATAAGTAAAAGGATTATCATCAGGGTGTGGGGTGCCTCCAAGATGTTCTAAGATAAGTGTGGCATAAATGCCACCATATAAGTCCCCCTTGTTACCATTCATAGCAAGGCGTCGAGCAATTAAGGCACCCAGATTATAATCAGACCTCCCTGAGAGGGCTGCTGCCAGGATAGCAAAATCCGGAGCAGAAATGCTGCTCGTGTTGTCACGAGCTAACACCCCTCTAGCAACATAATATGCAAAATACCTGAGGTGAGGAAATAAGATGCTGGAGATCTTCGACCGATGAATATCCCTCATACCCATGCTGCAGAGAGAGTTGATGACGGTTTTCAGCTCGGAGGGCTGAGTGGCCATCCTAGCCGTCCTCCCAACGTTTGGCACACCTATTATTTCACAAAACTTTCCCAAAGTCATGGTGATAAGATCATTGTAAATTTTAAACTCAATAGCACCTGAATCAGGATTATATCTAAAACTGTTAATGAAACTGGAGGTGAGTTTTTGATATTGAGTAACACGGCACGTGACGAGCCGTGTCAAACCTGCATTAGCACAAAGATTATAAAACTCATCCTTGATTCCCGCAGCTTCAAGGAATTCATCACATGGAAACGTCATCACACATGCTGGACTTGTGTCTTCCAACAACTCTAGGGGCACATGATCTTCATTATAGCTCACCCTAGCAGTCGAGGGTGAAGCTGCGGCTCTAGTAACTCGATCGGAGTGTGCGGGCCTCCTCTTCTCAAGCCACCCTTTTTCCCTTCCTAACAAACTCATTTCTGAAATTTTTGGCAATTTAAAAAACGAGGATTAGAACAAGGTGAGTTAAGGCAAACTACTCAACTCACTTGCCCAAGGCATAAACTTGCATCAAAACTTGGAAAATAACTTTCTACACATGCATGCAAGCTCATCTATACAGCACCAAGAACTACTAAATACTCACAAATGAAGCCACCAATCAGAAATCTAATTGGAGGGGTGGAGGAGTCACATACCAGGGAGTATTTGTTCAAAATCTCAGCTCAAATGGTGGGCTGTAGAGAGAGATCGAAGAATCGTCTCCAAGAACAGCAAGAACACAAGAACAAGTGCAGAACTCGCGTTTTTGGAGAAAAAGAGAGAGAAAGGAAGAAGACATACCTGGAGGGGGGCCATGTGGGCCCCAGACGCCCTGTGGGCGCGGCCAGGGCTGGGCCGCGCCAGCTGGCCGCCTGGGCCACTGGTGGGTCCCCCTGGCTGGCCCCAGGTCCCTCTGGGTCACTCCCGACATGGAAATTTTTATTATAATTTTTCTGGAATTTTTCTGAAAACTTCACTGTTGAATTTTTTTCGAAGTTCAAAAAGCTGCGAAACTCTCTGAAAACTTGAAGCAGTTAGTAGTATTGTGAAGCTTCAAAACATAAACACTTGGTACAACAAGTAGAACAAGAACTAAAATAAGTGAAAACATAACAAGCTCAACTTTTTATCTATATAAAACTTGTTTACTAGTAAGGTTGATCAAGTCTTACCAACAAACAGGCGATATATAGAGCAAAAAGTCTCACCTCTTACGAAGTAATCACTGAACCTTTACCTTGATGGACATTGTCCCCACCATGATAGTTTTGTATTTGTGAGGCACATGTAGTGGACAATCCCATTCTCCAATTTTCACGGTCTCGATATTTTCTATAGAGTTGAGGCCATGCCTCCTGTCGATCTTCTTTGGAAAATATACCGTGTGTTCTTTATCATTTACGTTGAAGGTAACCTTCCCTTTATTGCAATCAATAATAGCACATGCGGTGTTAAGAAAAGGTCTACCAAGAATAATGGACATGCTCCCATCCTCGGGCATGTCAAGCACAACAAAATCAGTAAGAATCAAACAATTAGCAACTTCTACGGGAACATCCTCACAAATACCTATCGGGACGGCGGTTGACTTGTCAGCCATCTGAAGGGAGATATCTGTAGGAATTAGTTTCTCTAAACAAAGCCTCTCGTAAAGAGAGAGAGGCATAACACTCACTCCTGCTCCAAGATCACATAAAGCAGTTTTGACATAATTATTCTTTATGGAGCAAGGAATGGTGGGTATACCTGGATCACCGAGATTCTCAGGAATCTTGCCATTGAAAGAGTAGTTAGCAAGCATAGTAGATATTGCTTCATTAGGAACTTTTCTTTTATTAGTGACAATATCTTTCATATATTTTGAATAAGGAGGTAACTTAATAGCTTCAGTCAAAGGAATTTGAAGAAAAAGAGGTTTAATCCACTCACAAAACTTATTGTAATGCTCTTCTTCTTTGGATTTGATGGACTTACCTGGAAAGGGCATGGGTTTCTGCACCCATGGTTCTCTTTCCTTCCCATGTTTTCTTGCGATGAAGTCTTCTTTAGTGTACCTCTTATGTTTGTCAGGTGCTTCTTCTTCTCGAACTTCAGGCGGATCATTCTTCTCATTATCCTTACCTTCAGGTTCAGCACCATCTTCAGTCTCAGCATCGGAGATAGATACATTGTTGGGATCAACAGCTGGCTCTTCACCTGCAATAGAATCATTAGAATTGTCAGTCTCCTTATGTTTCTTCTTCTTATTTGGAGAGCCAACAATTTCTTCTTCCTGCATTTGAGAATCTTGCTCGATTCTCTTCGGATGCCCCTCTGGATAGAGAGGATCTTGAGTGCTAGTTCCTCCTCGGGTCTTAATCCCGAAAGCCTGCAAATTATCTTGTTTGGCATTGTTAGCAAGCAAATCTTTTTGCACATTAGAAATTTGGTCAAGCTGAGTTTTAACCATATGAAAATGCTTCACAAGACATTGAACATCATTAACTGTTCTACCTAGAACATCAAGCAAACTTTTGATAGCAAGGGAATTATCATGCAACTGACTTTGTATCCTCTCATTAAAATGATTTTGTTTCATAATAAAATTATCAAACTCATCTAAACATTGATCAGGAGGCTTACCATGAGGGATGTCACTTGCGTTGAAATCTAAAAGAGAGTGTACCTCTACCATAGGAGGGTGAGTGGTAGGCTCACACAGCTTCTCAATAGGGGGTAGATTCTTCACGTCTTCAGCTTTAATACCTTTCTCTTTAATAGACTTCTTTGCTTCTCGGATATCTTCGGGGCTTAGAACAAACATGCCCCTCTTATTTGGTGGTGGAGGTGGTTCAGGGACGGACCAATCTTCATGATTTTTGGCAATCCTGCCCATCAAATCTTCTGCATCGTTCGGTGTCCTTTTTCTGAAAACACAACCAGCACAACTGTCCAAATAGGACCTGGATTCATCAGTTAGACCAGCATAGAATATATCGATTAATTCGTTCTTGGGGACTTCATGTCCCGGTCTAAACCGAATCAGACCGTAGTACCTCCCCAAAGCTTTAGGGAGGGACTCATCCTGCAACTGTTTAAAGTTATAAATTCTTTGTAAAGCAGCATGTTGCATGTGAGCAGGAAAGTACTTATCAACAAAAGAGTGAGCTAAGTCTTGAGGACTCTTAATGGAACCACACGGAAGTGAATCATACCATGCTTTAGCACCTTCCTTCAAGGAGAAAGGAAGAAGCTTGGTCACATAAAAGTATCGTATCTTCTCATCTGTGGTAAACAGGCCACCCAACTCACCGAGTTTTGTTAGGTGTGCAATAGCATCATCATTTTCTCTGCCATAAAAGGGGTCAGCTTCAACCATAGGTATAAGTGAAAGATCAACAGAGAAATCATAATCAGGATCATCAATGCATATAGGAGATGTAGCAAATTCAGGATCAGGAACGGTTTTGTTCTTCAAAGAGTGTTTTTCAAACAGTTTCTTAATAACTTCAGGGTCAGAGCCAGAAAACTCTGTCAGTTCCCTGCATAAATCTTCATCAAGCATATAGTAATCATCATCAAGGAGTCTCTCCTTGAGTTTACTCAAATCAGGATAATCATAAGTTTCACCAATAGGGTAGCGAGTAACAGGAATTTCAATTCCAGACTTTTTAGCAGCAGCAACGATCTGTTTCTCAAGAGCATAACCAAGTGAACTAATATCATCAACAGTAGTAGAAGCATCATCAAGAGTATCAGACATAGTAACAGATTCAGTAGGAGCATCATGTGGTGGTGGTGAGGCAAACTTACTCATAACAGAAGGTGAATCAAGTGTAGCACTAGTGCTTAGAACAGTACCTCTTCTTGTAGTGGATAGTAAGATCGGAACCTTGGGGTCTCCTTTCTTACCCATAGCGGATGAAGTGCAGCAGGTAGGATACTTCAAATAGACTTGTAAATATTGCTATGCTCCCCGGCAAAGGCGCCAGAAAACGGTACTTGATAACCCTCAACCGTAAGGGATCGAGATAGTCTTCGCGGGTAAGAATAACCCAATTTATTGATTTGACACACGGGGAGCCAAAGAGTATTTATAAGCTTTGACAGTTGAGTTGTCAATTCAACCGCACCTGAAATATACTTACTTGCAACAAAAGATAAATGGTAGCAGTGATATGATAGTGATGATAATGATAGTAAAAGTAAACAGCAAAAGTAAATAGTAAAGGTAAATGGCAAAAGTAGCAACTAGTGACAAGCAGGATTTAAAACACTGTAGGCTAGGGAGATGGATGGTTGGGCACTGCATGGATGAGATATATCATGATTCTAACTTGGGGCACGGCACACGGAAAAGTAATGATCATCTAGGCAAATATCAAACATTAGGCATGTATCCCGTAGCTAGTTGTGCGTGCTTGCAATAATAACTTGCACAACATCTTTTGTCCTACCATCCCGCTACGAACGGGGCCAAAAGGAACTTATGGAGATTAAGGTGCTCCTGTCAAAGAGCACCGGAACAAAAGCAATGAACTCCATGGATACATGTAATCCTCAAACTACGGACCATCCCCTTTGGTGTCCCAAGCTGTCACTTTTGGGATTGCCGGTTCCGAACCGTAACAGGTGCAAACAACTGATAGATAGGATCAAGAACAAAAATATATTCATGCAAACACATATGGTTCAGATCTGAAATCATGGCACTCGGGCCCTAAGTGTCAAGCATTAAGAATAACAAGTTGAAGCAAAGATGATAAACACCATAGTAGATGATAGGCAACATGCCCCCAACGATCTGACAAACTATTACATGATCTAACTCATCCAATCCCTACCATCCCCTTCGCCTACAGCAGGGGATTACTCACACATGGAAGGAGAAGTCATGGAGGGATGATGGAGTGGTGATGATGATGACGATGGCGACGATCTCCCCTCTCCGGAGGCCAATTCAGCCTCCAGATTAGCCCTCCCGAAGAAGAACAGAGGGTGGCGGTGGCTCCGCGACGAAAACTGCGAAAAGAACTTCTGATCTGGGATTTCTCTGTCGCGAGCTAAATACGAGTCAAAGTAGGGCACCAGGGGAGGTGGGGCCCACCCAGGCGACCCCCCGGCGCAGCCAGGGGCTGGGCCGCGCCACCAGGGCGTCTGGGCACCCCCTGGCCCCCCTCTGGCCCCACTTCTGGCTCCGGGTTCCTTCGGGTGCGTGGATTTTCTGTGATTTTTCGTGGATTTTTCTGAGATACCTAAAAATCCGTTTTCCTGCACACAATAAAACCATACAGGCAGCTCTACTGAAAACAGCGTCAGTCCGGGTTAGTTTAGTTCAAATCATGCAAGAATGAGGTCAAAACAATATCAAAAGTGTTTGGAAAAGTAGATACGTTTGAGACGTATCACTCGTGGGCCCCCGTTGCTCCACTGACATATCCCCTGACTCCATATATTCACTTTCAGAGAGGAAAAAATCAGAGAGGAAGAGTTATCACGTTTTACGATACTGAGCCGCCGCGAAGCCCTAATCTCTCTCAGGAGGGCTGATCTAGAGTCCGTTTGCGGCTCCGGAGAGGGGAGATCGTCGCCATCATCATCATCAACCTTCCTCCATCACCAATTCCATGATGATCACCGCCGTGCGTGAGTAATCCCATCGTAGGCTTGCTGGACGGTGATGGGTTGGATGAGATTTACCATGTAATCAAGTTAGTTTTGTTAAGGTTTGATCCCTAGTATCCACTATGTTCTAAGATTGATGTTGCTATGACTTTGCCATGCTTAATGCTTGTCACTAGGGCCCGAGTGTCATGATTTCAGATCTGAACCTATTATGTTTTCATGAAAATATGTGTGTTCTTGATCCTATCTTGCAAGTCAATAGTCACCTACTATGTGTTATGATCCGGCAACCCCAAAGTGACAACAATCGGGACCACTCCCGGTGATGACCGTAGTTTGAGGAGTTCATGTATTCACTATGTGTTAATGCTTTGGTCCGGTTCTCTATTAAAAGGAGGCCTTAATATCCCTTAGTTTCCACTAGGACCCCGCTACCACAGGAGGGTAGGACAAAAGATGTCATGCAAGTTCTTTTCCATAAGCACGTATGACTATATTCGGAATACATGCCTACATTACATTGATGAACTGGAGCTAGTTCTGTGTCACCCTAGGTTATAACTTTTACATGAGGAATGTCAGGACCCCGATCCTTAGCCACACAGGTCTAGCCTGTAACGCACCATATCACTTTGCGGCCTCACGCACGGTATTCCATGGGTGCCACCTTACCTGGCCCGGGGCCGTTTGCGCCTTTTGGCACACGTATATGATAGTGTCGCTAGCATCCATATGACAGAGAACCCGGGCCGACATGACCAGTTATAAACCAAAAGTGGCACTAAATTACAGAGACAGGCATACATGACCCAGCAACGAACGTGTCGGTCATCAACGTATGAACCCAAGTCGTAGCAAGCTACAAGGACTTAAAGGAACAACGTGTGACATTTCCCCTAAGGGACAGACACAGGAACGAAGAAGGACACATGCCGGCCAGCCTAAGTGTTCCGGAGCAAAAGCAAGCTACCAAGGCTCAGTGGAAGCACTAGGAGACATTTCCCTGTAAGATAGGCTACCAAAGGTAAACAACTAGGTGTCGGATCCCACACATAACAATACACATTACACGTACGCATAACATGCAAGTATGTGCTGTACAACATGGCATCACAACATAACTCAACCACTCATAAAGATAAGGCCCAGAAGAGCCATCATAGCATTTATTACATACAGAGGTCACATGACCCAACATACAGAGCATACAGGCAACGGAAGCATTACATGTCTGAGTACAAACATCTACAAACGAAAAAGACTAAGAAGCCTGACTATCTACCAGACCCTCCCAAGGGTACAAGACCGTAGCTGAGGTAACAAGCTAAACGTCGAAGTCCACGCGGAACCACTAGCGAGACTGAAGTCCCTCTGCAAAAACATAAATTAAGCAAACGTGAGTACAAAGGTACTCAGCAAGACTTACATCAGAACTAGCTACATATGCATCGGTATCAACAAAGGGGTGGTGGAGTTTGACTGCAGCAAGCCAGCTTTGACTCGGTGGCTATCCTGAACTACGACTGCAAGTAACTCTTTTGAGGTGGCGCACACGAGTCCACATATTCACCAATCAATACACCACTATGGATCCGCTCCCGTCTCCCTACGAGAAGGCCATCCATAGCACTCACGCTTATCTTGCGCATTTTAGAGTATCCACTTTCGCTTGTCTATGAACTGTAATAGGCAACCCAGAAGTCCATTTCCGCGGACACGGCTATCCGAATAGATTATATTTAACCCTGCAGGGGTGTACTTCTTCACACACGCTCTCACCACTTACCGCCGTTTACACGACATGTACTCGGCAACCATCAAGCGGAGGCCCAGCGAGGGTGTCGGCCACGACCTGACTAACCACACAAGTCTCTCGTCCAGGTTTATCGCCTATTTGGGTTCCATCCGTGGGGAGATCCGGCCGGGGTGTCGCTCACGGCCCCAAACGATGTGTACAGGGTTCCCGCATTACCAAACGGGCAATCGGTACACCGTGCCACGTACCTGCCGCGTCACAGCCCACCCCGAGGGTCAGCGCTGCGCACGACCTCCAGTAAACTATAAACACCAGAAACTAGTTGCAACTCCTGGACAAAGATCATGTTGATTAATAAGTCGAGAGGGTCCATTGGTTTCGGGCCCAATGCATGGTAGTAACTGGTCATGGATCAACCAACACAGAACTCAGTTCCTGAGGACGGCTGCAACGAGACAACCCACCATGTACTCCTACATGGCCTCTCATCGCTACCTTTACCAAATCGTGTTCACACACTTAGCTCACACACCGTAGGACATGTTCATCACTTTCCAATTCATCCCCGATGAATCAGATCTGACACAACTCTAAGCAATAGCCGGCATAACCAGAAAGCATCAATGAGTAGGCACATCATGGCTCAAACAACTCCTACTCATACTAGTGGGTTTCAACTATTTACTGTGGCAATGACAGGTCATGCAGTGGAAAGGGGTTCAACTACCGCAGCAAGTAACAGTTGAAGCGTTGTTGTCCTAATGCAGTAAAAGAGAGCAAGAGCGAGAGAGTGGGATTGTATCGGAATGCTCAATGGGGTTTTGCTTGCATGGCACTTCTGAAGATAACAATGAGTCTTCATCGGTGTCATCGAACTCATCGTCGGAACGTCGTCTACTGAGAGGGGACAAAACCGACAAACAGAGAAAGAACACAATCAATGCAATGCAACAATATGATGCATGATCATGACATGGCAATATGCTGTTGATTGAGCTAATGCAACTAGCAACACAATTAAATAAAGCTGGTTTGAACCAAAGGTTCAAATTCAAACTTCATATGTGATTATTTAAATGCCATTTAATTGATTTGACCTGATCAGCAGGTTTAACTTGTTCAAACATGCATGAAAATGCCGTAAACAGATTCCTTGAATTTTTCTGATCAATTTTCATATATAAATTATTTCCATCTGAGTTATAGATTATTTTCTATGATTTTTAGAAGTTTTGGCTATTTTCTGAAATAAATAAATCCTAAAGATTTATTTAAAATCCAGAAAAGCATTTATGACATCATAGTGACATCATCACTACGTCAGCAGGTCAAAGGCGCCAGCCCAGGTCAAACCTGACGGCTGGGACCCACAAGTCAGTGTCCAACTAGATTAATCACAGTAATTAAAACTTAATTAAAAACCTAACTAATTAAACAGAGCTCGGCCCCACGAGTCAGTGACTCAGGGGGGGGGGTCAAACCCCTGGTCAGGTGGGTCAACTGGCCGGCGGCTCGCCGCCGGCCAGTGCCGAGACGGTGGAGCGCGTCGGAAAACCTCCTCCGGCGACCAAAAGGCCGGCGGAGGGCATCTACGTGGAGCTGGGACTCGCCCGCATCCATCCCCGCAAGTGGGAGGAGCTGGGGTGGCCGGGGCTCGCCGGAATCAAGCTCACGGCGGCGGTGGCATTCGGGCATCGACGGAGACGGTGTTGCAGCGCACAGCAGGAGCAACCGAAGTGGGTTTTGGGCTCCTAGCGTTGTGTGGAGCGCGGTGGTGAGCTCGGTTGCCGCTATAGGTGACGGTGGCCACGGCGGCGACATGCTCAGCGGCGGCCGGCGACGGTGAGGAAGGGGGCGACGGCTACGGTGAGCTACAGGCCACGGGGACAGGGGGAAACGGCGGAGGAGCTCACGGTGGGTGCAGAGGCGTCGACGTGGGCTCGGGGGAAGCTCGGAGTAGAGCAGGGCGTCGAGGAGGATCTCCGGCAGCCGGAGCTTCAAGACGAGGTCGGGGAAGACGCCCAGAGGCTCCCGAGCTCGCGTGCGTGGGCGTGCAGGTTCACGGGTCCGTGGCGGAGCTCGTAGACATGTCGAGGGGACGAGGGGGAGGCGGTGGCTGCGGCTACGACGGACGGCGGCGACGAGCTCCGCTCGGACGCGGGAGGAAGAGAGAGTAGAGGAGGGGGAAAGGCACCGAAGAGAGTGAGGGGGGTCCGGGGGGGTGCGTGGAGACGCCAGAGACGTCCAGGGCGAGGCGGCAAGCAGGAGGTGGCCGTCGGTGGCCGTGCGCGTGCTGGCGCGCCGCGGGCACACGCCCTCGTGCCTTCTGGCACGAGGTAGACGACAGAGGAGGCCACGTGGGCTGGGCCGAGCTGCTGGGCCACTAGGCTACAGGTAGGTGGGCCTCAGGTAAGCTTCCCTCTCTCTCTTTCTAATTTTCTGTTTTCTATTTTCTATTTCTATTGTAACTTTGTGGCTTTTCTAAAAATGCTTAGGCACTTTCAAAATTCACCAAACTGCTCATGCCCACTGTTTAGCATAAAACCAACATGGAACATTTCAGTTTGGGATTGTTTGAGCATTTAAAATAATATATAAATTTTAAATGCCCAAATGCAAATTAGATATGATTTAATCCAAAAATCCAGAATGGTCCTAGAAATGTGTGCAGCATTTTTGGCAGAGGTTTTTAATCAATCCAAAAATGATGAACTTTTCCAGAGGGCATTTTGGGTTTATTAAAAAAGATTTTAAATTTTTCCCTAGTTGAATTGCTTTACTGCTAGGGTTTAGGCAATCCCCATTTCAGGTTTCCTTTGAAAATAAACATGATGCAACACAAGACTAACTGGACCAAAGCAGACCAGAACTGGGGATGTGACAAGGAATTGCATCTGACATAATTCTCCATCACCGATCCAATGCCTACGAGCTTTTCACATATTTCTTATTGCTTATTTACTTTTCCGCTGCTACTGTTACAAAAACTACAAAAACACTACCGTTAATTTTACTGTTGTTACCACTATTTCCATATTACCTTGCTGTAGATACTAAGTTTCCAGGTGTGGTGGAATTGACAACTCAGCTGCTAATATTTAAGAGTATTCTTTGGCTCCCTTTGTGTCGAATCAATAAATTTGTGTTGAATACTTTACCCTCAAAAACTATTGCGATCCCCTACACTTGTGGGTTATCAAGACTATTTTCTGGTGCCATTGCCGGGGAACACAGCTATATTCTGTAAGTCACTTGGGATTTATATCTGTTGATCACTATGAAGAACTTGAAGGACTCAAAAATCAAGATCTTTCCCTCAACTACGAGGGGAGGTAAGGAACTGCCATCTAGCTCTGCACTTGATTCACCCTCTGTTATGAGTAAATTTGCGACACCTACTCCTGCTATTGAATCTGATATGTCGTATGTTCTTGATGATGCCACTTCTACTATGTATGATGAAACTACTTATATGCTTGATATTACTGTGCCACTAGGTGAATTTCTAGATGAACAAATTGCTAAGGTTAGGGAGAATGCAAATATGGAAACTGATAATATTTATGAAAGTGATGATGAAGATTCTCCCCCTAGATATGAATTGCTTGTTATTCCTGAGGGTTATGTTATGGATGAAGAACCTGCTAGAGACTTTTTTGCTTGCAACGATAGATATGATCTTAAGAAATTATTAGCGAAGCTGAAAGAAAAGTCTTTGAATGCTAGAATGAAATGTGACCCCGCTTTTGCTACTTCACCTATCTTTGTTTCTGATAAGGATTATGATTTCTCTGTTGATCCTGAGTTAATTACTTTGGTTGAATCCGATCCTTTCCATGACTATGAATCTGAAACTGTTGTGGCACATCTTACTAAGTTGAATGATATAGCCACCCTGTTTACCAATGACGAAAAGATTCATTATTACTATATCCTTAAGCTATTTCCGTTCTCGTTAAAGGGTGATGCTAAGACATGGTTTAATTCTCTTGATCATGGTTGTGTGCGTAGTCCCCAGGATATGATTTATTACTTCTCTGCTAAATATTTTCCCGCTCATAAGAAACAAGCTGCCTTACGGGGAATATATAACTTTGTGCAAATTGAAGAAGAGAGTCTCCCACAAGCTTGGGGAGGCTTCTCCAATTACTTAATGGTTTGCCTGATCATCCTCTTCAGAGGAATGAAATACTTGATGTCTTTTATAATGGACTAACCGATGCTTCCTGAGACCACCTAGATAGTTGTGTTGGTTGTGTTTTCAGGGAAAGAATAGTTGATCAAGCTAAATTACTATTGAATAATATGTTGACCAATGAAAATAATTGGACACTTCCTGAACCAGCACCTAAGCCAACTCCGAAGAAAAGGGGTGTTCTATTTCTCAGTCCTAAAGATATGCAAGAGGCAAAGAAATCTATGAAAGAAAAAGGTATTAAAGTTGAAGACGTTAGAATTTACCACCTATTGAAGAAATACATGATCTTGATAACCCGACATAGGTAGTAAAGGTAAATTCTCTTTATAGATTTGATGAAGGTGATATTCCTTGTTATAAGTCTGCTAGCCAATGCTTAGATGAGTTTGACAATTTTATTGTGAAACAAGAAAACTTCAATGCTTATGTTGGTAGACAATTGCAACGTAATGCTTATATGATTGAATGCTTGAATGATTATATGTCTAGAGTTAAAGGTGAATTGAAACTCATTAGTAAACATGCTTCTATGGTTACCACTCAAGTAGAACTAGTACTTAAGGCTCGGAATGATTTGCTCAATGAATTAAATAGTAAGAATAATGACTATGCTGTTAGAGTTGCAACTAGAGGGGGTAAAGTGACTCAGGAACCTTTGTATCCTGAGGGCCACCCTAAGAGAATTGAGCAAGATTCTCAGAGAGCTAATTTAGATGCACATAGTTCTTCTAAGAAGAAGAAAAAGAAAAATGATAGGACTTTGCATGCTTCTAGTGAACGTATAGCTGACACACCTGAGAATCCTAATGATATCTCTGTTTCCGATGCCAAGACACAGTCTGGTAATGAACATGAACCTAGTGATAATGTTAATGATGATGTTCATGATGATGCTCAACCTAGCAATGATAATGACGTAGAGATTGAACCCGTTGTTTTTCTTGATAACCACAATCAAAGAATCAACGTTATGATAAGAGAGACATTGTTGCTAGGAAGCACGGTAGGGAAAGAGAACCATGGGTTTAGAAACCCATGCCTTTTTCTCCTAAACCATCCAAGAAAAAGGATGATGAGGATTTTGAGCGCTTTGCTGAAATGATTAGACCTATCTTTTTGTGTATGCGTTTGACCGATGTGCTTAAAACAAATCCTTATGCTAAGTATATGAAAATATCATTACTAATATAAGAAAGATACCTGAAGTAGAAATCTCCACCATGCTTGCAAATTACACTTTTAAGGGTGGAATACCTAAGAAACTAGGAGATCCAGGAGTATGTAGCGACCACGATCCGAATGGACCGAAGTCTCTATGTTTCAGTGTCATCCCTGGATCGATAATGCTGACACACACATTACTTGAAGGATATATAACAGAGTGGCAATCACACACTTATTACATCGAATGTCTCAAAGGAGAACTTATTACAAAAGTCTATGCAAGGGCAGTCTAGATTGGTTTTGAACCCTAGCTCCATAGAAATATGGAGGCTTATATGGATGATATAGTGGTCAAAACCAAGAACAGGTCAACCCTTATACCGGATTTAGAAGAAACATTTGTCAACCTACGCAAGATCAACCTCAAGCTGAACCCTGAGAAGTGCGTCTTCGGCGTCCCGTCCGGCAAGCTTCTCGGGTTCTTTGTGTCGCAGTGTGGGATAGAGGCCAATCCAGACAAGACCAAAGCTATAGAGCAGATTGAAGCACCCAAACGGGTCAAGGATGTGCGTCGGCTTGCTGGCTGCGTTGCCGCCATGAGCAGATTCATTTCCAAGTCTGTCGAGCGCGCCCTTCCCTTTTTCAAGATTTTCAAAAAGGCGGGCCCAATGGAATGGACGCCAGAAGCTGAAGCAGCATTACAAGAGTTGAAGAGGTATCTTTCCTCCACGCTAATACTAGTTGCGCCTAGACCACAAGAACCGTTGCTGCTATACTTAGCGGCAACAAACCAGGTGGTCAGCGCCGCGCTAGTGGCGCAGAGAGAAATTGATGATGAGGTGATAGCAGCGACGGAGCCTGATTCCACTGGTGCAGAGATGACACAGTCGGTTGGAGTGCAGCCAAAGAAGAAAATGATGCAGCACCCGGTCTACTTTGTTAGCTCCCTCTTACAGGGGGCTAGATCAAGGTACTCCGGTGTGCAGAAATTGCTCTTTGGCCTTCTTATGGCCTCGAGGAAGCTGCATCACTACTTCCAAGCGCACGAGATCACTATCGTCACTCGCCTCCCTCTACAACGGATATTGCACAATCCAGATGCAACGGGAAGAATTATAGAGTGGGCATTGGAGCTGTCCAGCTTTGGCCTCAAGTTTGAAAGTACCTCGACGATTCAGAGCCGAGTCCTGGCAGAGTTCGTCGCAGAATGGACCGCAACGCCTGATGAAGAAGTCCAGGAAACTGCTCTCCCCGGCAAAGAGGCGAGTTGCAACTGGATCATGTACTTTGATGGGGCTTTCTCCTTGTGGGGCGCCGGGGCTGGCGTACTGCTGGTCGCGCCCACTTGAGAGCACCTCAAGTACGTGGTCCAGATGCACTTCCCTAGGGAGGTATCAACGAACAACACTACTGAGTACGAGGGGCTGCTTGCTGGTCTCAGGATCGCGGCAGACCTCGGAATCAAGAAGCTCATTGTCAGGGGTGACTCGCAGCTTGTCGTCAAACAAGTCAACAAGGATTACCAGAGCCCATTGATGAAGGCCTACGTCGATGAAGTGAGAAAGTTGGAAGAGCGCTTTGATGGTATACAGGCGGAGCACGTTCCGCGAGCGGAGAACGACATCGCCGATTACCTGTCAAAGCGCACTGCCCTCAAGCTACCTGTGGAACCAGGTACCTTTCTGCTTCAGCTTTCTCAGCCATCCATTGATCCATCAACAGAGCAGAACAAGAGGAGGAAAGCAGGGCCCGGCAAGTACTTTCCCACCGAGCTCCCCGGAGCCGCCGACAAGGATGTTACCGGAGACACTGAGCCCGCCACAGGACGGCTAGCTCCGGCGAAGCGTCAAGCTTTTGCCGTCGAGATAGCCGCTCCCTTGGCGGAGGAAATGCCTTTGGTCCTCGCTGTCGAGCCCCAGGCTCCAGCGTGGGCGAAGCATACCATCCGATTCCTCCAGACTGGGGAACTTCCTGAGGAGCAGGAAGAAGCGGAGAAAGTAGCCCGTCGGTCTGGTATGTACCAGTTCGTCGATGACGTCCTATACAGAAAGAGACCGAACGGCATGAAATTGAAGTGCATCCCTCGAGAGGAAGGACTGGAGCTGTTGGCAGAGATACATGGAGCCATATGTGGATCCCACATAGGGTCAAGAGCCCTTGCCGGCAAGGCGTTCTGGCAAGGCTTCTTCTGGCCCTCTGCCCTCTAGGATGCAATGGCACTGGTCACCAGGTGTGAAGCGTGCCAGTTCCATTCAAAGAAACTTCATCAACCAGCTCAAGCCCTTCAAACCATTCCTCTCTCCTGGCCCTTCTCGGTCTGGGGGCTCGACATACTGGGCCCTTTCCCCGCGCTGTCGGGGGCTTTGAGTACTTGTACGTTGCAATCGACAAGTTCACAAAGTGGCCAGAGGTGGAGGCAGTGAGGAAGGTCACAGCTCAGTCAGCCGTAAAGTTCTTCAAGGGACTAGTGTGCCGTTTTGGTGTACCCAACAGGATCATCACCGACAACGGCACACAGTTCACAAGCCGCACCTTCATGCAATATACCCAAGACCTCGGCAGCAAAGTCTGTTTCGCTTCCGTTGCTCACCCCCGAAGCAATGGTCAAGCTAAGAGGGCAAACGCTGAAGTGCTACGAGGGTTAAGGACAAAGACCTTTGACAGGCTGCACAAGAGCGGGAGGCGCTGGATTGATGAGTTGCCGGCGGTTCTTTGGTCGATCAGAACGACGCCAAATCGAGCCACCGGCCAGACACCCTTTGCCCTGATATACGGGGCGGAAGCAGTTCTCCCCACTGAACCCATATACGGGTCACCTCGAGTGCTCGCTTATGATGAGCTTGAGCAAGAGCAACTGTGTCAAGAGGATGCAACGCTCCTTGAGGAAGATCGTCTTCGGGTGGCTGTGAGAGCAGCACGCTACCAGCAAGCCTTGCGCCGCTACCATAGCGGCAAGGTCCGTGCCCGAAGCTTTGAGGAAGGCGACCTTGTTCTCCGGCGCGTTCAATCGGCCAGGAATACGAACTAGTTGACGCCGAAATGGGAAGGCCCTTATCGGGTAATACGAGTCACCAGGCCTGGCGCAGTCCGCCTGGAGACCGAAAATGCCATTCCGGTGAGCAATTCCTGGAACATTGAGCATCTTCGCAAGTTTTACCCATAAGGCGCGACTTGTCGGGCCCCCCGGCAAGCCACCCTTTTGTACAAGCCTTGCCAGCAAGGCATGTAACCCTTTGTACAAAGCCAGGCGCAGACCCTGAGCATAAATAAATGAAGCGCTGGCGCCCTAAGTTATAGCATGCATGCTGAGTCGAGTCGAGTCCTTGGTTAGGGTTGATAGTGCTTAGCAGCGGCTAACCCCTGGCTTAGAGGTCGAGTTTGCGTCTCTTTGTCTTTCCTCTATCTCCTTTGGTTCACAGGACGCACGGACATCCTTGCCGAGGCCACTTGGGGAGAAGAAAGAGGAACAGATCAGCATCAAGGCCCCGGCAAGCCAATGTTGCCGGGGGCTACAAGAGCAAAGATTCACCCACGGCAAACCAGGGTTGCCGGGGGCTGCAGCTCCAGATAAGTTCCTCATCCCTTATCATGCATTCCATTATGGATTGAGGTATGTGAAACCTCGTTCTTTTCCTTAAGCTACCATGCTCCCATAACTCTTGGCCCTAGAGCTCGTTCCTGGGACTAAGTTTGGTCGTAGTCGCGGCAGCGAAAGGATGAAACAAGGAGCCTGAGCCCACTTCGTCCCTGCCTCCGCTAGAGGCGTGAGAAAGGTCGAGCGGAGTGGGAGACGGCAAGGCCTGTTGCCGGGCGAGAAAATGTTTATCTCAGAGATATCAGGGACTTGTTCCCTATTGTTGGTTCTACCTGCGAACAAATGACCCGGCAAATATTCCTTTTTCATTAAAAACATTCCACTCAAGTACAGTCCATAGGGAATGAAAAACATGAACAATAAGATTACAAGTTTTAAACTTAACAGATGCCCGAAGGCTTACAAACTAAAAAGAGATAAGATACCCGTAATGCCTTTCTTGTCTCTCTCCTCAGGAGGTAGGTCAAGGAGGCAAGAAGGGCAAAATGGGCACCTAGGCGAGCTACGGGTGGCAGAAGACACCAAGAGGACATCTCGATGGCCGCCCAAGGGCTGGATGGTGATGACGGCGCCAGAGGTAGAGCTCGAAGACGAGACGGCAGGACGTTAGTACGCCTCGAAGGCGTCAGTGCCCGCGTACTCCGACATGATGACCTTGCCGCCCGCCTTCTTCCTCTTCCTCTTCCGTAGCCTCCCTACGCCAGCCGCCAAGGAGACGGCCCCGAGAAGTTCAAGGAGCCGGCGACGCGGATGATGGGGTCGCCGGTGCCACCAGGAGCGGCGCCCGACACCTAGTCGGACCCGTCATCCTGCCGTCCACCGCATTCGTCGTCGCTGCCGCTGTCCTCCTCGTCACCCTCGTTCGAGGAGGAGTCTTCATCATCGGAGGAGCTCTCCACGCAGCACCTCGCACGAGTCCCGAAGTGCCTGAAGACCTTGACGGAGATATGGCCATCCTCCATCAACTTGAAATGGAGGGTGAGCCCATCCGTCAGGCTGTGGATGTGGGCGAACGTCTTCCAACCTTGACGAAGATACATCACATGAGGGGCAGGGAAGTCGACACGGACCCGCGTGCCACTAATCCCGCAGCCCCTCATTTGCAGCCGCAGCGACTCCGGCGGATCCACCTCCATCTCCCACGCGAATGGGGTCGGGAGACGAAGGCGACAGCGTGGCGGCCGCCGCAACCTGACGAAGAACTCGCAAGGGTCATCCCCAATGTGGCCTTCCATTGGAGGAGGGGCTGCTGGCGGGCCGCCCCGTCCTCCTCTTCCCCGAGCGCCCCGGCCTCGCCCACGGCCTCGCCCCCCTCCCTCTTCCCCTCGTGGCCGGTTCTGCCACCGCAGGTGCCGGAGAAGGAGGGACGGGTTGTCGAGCAGCGACCCTCGCCGCCACCGTTGAAGAGCCGGGATTTCCTCTCTCCATGGCGAACAGAAGAGAGGAGCAGGAGCTGAAGGAGAAAGAAGATGGAGGAGTGCGGGGCGTCGTCCCTTCCCTCCCGCTCTTTATAAAGGGGCGGGGCTGGGGCTCGACCGCCCCGCTCGGCCAATCAAGACGCAGAAGGCGAGGGATCCGGGACCGACCCGCCGCCCCAACCAGTGACGGCTCGGTTTCCCGCCTCCACCGTTCGCCACCTCAAGCGCATGAAGGGCACGTGGCGGACGTGCAGAACCGAGGGGACGGGTGAGGCGACCTCTCCCCACCCCGTGATCGTGGGGAGTGGACGCCTTGACAACCGCGCCTCGGCCCCATTCAGTAAATGGGTCGCGCCTCCACGTCTCCCCCCATTTACAGGGAAGGCGCGAAGCCACCTCCTTTCGCATTTACTGCCACATGACGCATGCCTGCGGAAACGCCCCACGCATGCCGCCCACGTCACGCAGGCCCCTCCGCCCCGCACCATGCGCGCGGGTCGTGGGAGGCGCAGCGCGCGGAAAATCTTACCACGGTGAGAACTGCCCCGCCTGCCCGCGCACCGTTCTGGGCCTAGCCCAACAACACGTCGTGCTTATGTGTGGCCCAGGCCCGGGGGCTCCTGTCGGTGTACAAAAAGAGGGGTACACTTTTTGTACCCCTATGACTGTGCACGGGCAGTCTGAGCCACTGGCACCACCACACCAAGCACAACAGGGGAGGTGAACCAAGGTAAGACCGAAGCTCGATGGAACTGGAGCAACGCCAAGAACAAAACCCTTGCCGCGGTAGCTCGCCCCACTCCTGCGGAGCGGACCACCCTTGAGTCCACTGCCCCCATGGGGCAAGGATTCGGGAGATATCCTCGTGGTGGCATGTATATCTTTGTGAAGACGTTCAAGGACAGATACACACACTAAGAGGATGACGACCCTTGACGGGATCCCAGCCAAGGAGTACCACAAGGCTCCCGGCAAGCACCTTGCCGGGGAGCCACCATCCGCGGGGCCACCATCAGGCCCGCGCCAACTACCCTTCTACCGCCCCATGCAGCTGCCGACCCAACCAGCTGGGCAGGCACCTGCGTGGCGACGTGCAGATCTTCGCGGAGATCCGCCATTGCGCCACCTCAGCTGCCTTCCTACCTACATGGCGCCCCAGGCACCGCTGGCCAGGGCGCATGTCAACACGAGGAGGAGCGGCGACGGACAAGACGGTCGTCTCCCCTCGTCCCCGATAAAGCGAGGACACCTAAGCTAAGCGCATTAAATGTGCCTTGTCCTGTAATGTGAGGGATAACCTCGCATCACTGTACCCTTTCCACCTCCTATGTGCCACTGTGGCAACCCCTTTTTCCTATAAAAGGAGGCCCGAGGCGACCAGGAGAAGGATTCAGCTTTTTAGAACTCCTCACGACTCGGCTTTTGGAGCTCCTCACTAGCTGAAGAACACGGACATATAATCCACCAAAGCAGGAGTAGGGTTTTATGCATCTTTGCGGCCCGAACCTAGGTAAAGGAACCGTGTGCTAACTGTTAGATCCACTCGTCTCTCAACCCCGCGCCCCGGAACCGTAGTAGGGATTCTTGTGATCCCATAGGTGTCGATCCAAATACACCGACACATACATAAGAAAAACAGAAAATATGCACAAACAGAACTCCAAATAAGAAGATCTAACCAGAAAGTTCAACTTAAGAAATCCGGTTTGCAAAAAGAATCAAATCAGACGGAGCAATGAAACTCCAACTGCGAAAGAAACAAGATCCGATTACTAGATTGGTTAAAGGTCAAATTCTACAGTAGAAAAACCTTGGTCAAGTTGGTTAAACAGAAAGAGGGCTTCGAGACGAAGATCTGGGCTTTTGGATTGCCTGATTCCGACTCTTGAGGGAAAAGAACAACTAAAAACAAGATCAGGGCAGAAATCACGATCGAAAAATAATCACGGAAAAAACCCCGAAAAAGAAAACTGGCAAACAGGCTAACGAGCGAACGTTCGCTGTGTGTGACTAACGGGCGAACCGCGTTCGTTAAAGCGAACGTACGGACGAACGTCAGCTAACTAAATAAACGAAAAAACCGAATAGATCTAGGGTTTCAAAAAAAAAACGAACGGTTTTTAAAAAAACGGTGGCGGCTCGGGCGGTTTCTACCTCGGCGATGGCGGCTGCGGCGGCGGGCGGCTGCGGCGGCGAGGCGGCGGGACGGCGGTGCGGCGGCAGGGCGGCGAGCTCCAGCGCGGCGGCGACGGCTTGTTGCGGCGGCTGCGGCTTGCTGCGGCGGCGGCGGTGGTTGGCGGCGAGAGGGGAGGGGCGGGTTCGGCTTATAAAGGCCCGGGGGGCGGCT
>LR738710.1:163708433-163719588 GCA_902687465.1 Secale cereale | reverse complement strand
GGCGGCAGGGCGGCGAGCTCCAGCGCGGCGGCGACGGCTTGTTGCGGCGGCTGCGGCTTGCTGCGGCGGCGGCGGTGGTTGGCGGCGAGAGGGGAGGGGCGGGTTCGGCTTATAAAGGCCCGGGGGGCGGCTGGCTTGGGGAAGGGGGCGGCGGCGGTAGAGGCCTGCTCGGCCACGGCTGGCGTCGGGCGGTGGGCGGACTCCCGATCGGAGTTGGAGCGGGGCGCGGCGCTGGGCCGGCTGGGCTTCGGCCGAGTCGGTCTGAACTGACTTTTTTTAAATAGTCCTGACGCAGAAAAACTCGAAAATAAAATACTAAACGGACTCAAAAAATTCCGAAATAAATTTTCACCGTCCTCTAATAAAATCTAGGACAAAGTGAACATTTTTCCCGGACCTAAATGCAATTTTGAAAAATGCGCATTTTTCCTATGCAAATAAAATCGCAAATAAATCCGAAAAATAAAACAAAAGTGATTTTAATATTTTTCCTCCAATATTTATTTTGTTTTAGAGAAGTCATATAATCTCCGCTCATATATTTTATTAAGCAATATTTTTCGGAGAGAAAAAATAATTAAAACCCCAGTGATCCCGGTACCGGTATTCGAGAAAACTCAAATACGGAATCGGTAGAATTCCCAACTCTCTCCGTAGGTCCTTGAGCTGCTTAGAATTTTCGAGTATCGTCATGCACAAATGAAATAAAATATGCAATGCAATATGATCTATGTATAACATTCCAAATTGAAAATTTGGGATGTTACTAACCTACCCCCCTTAGAATGAATCTCGCCCTCGAGATTCGGCTTGGTTAGAGAACAGGTGTGGGTGGTCCTTGCGTAGATCGTCCTCTCGTTCCCAGGTGGCTTCTTCCTTGGTGTGGTGACTCAACTGAACTTTGCAAAACTTGATAAGCTTGCTGCGGGTGACTCTGCTTGAAAACCCAAGGATCTTGATGGGTTTCTCCTCATAGGTTAGATCACTATCCAACTGAATTGCTTCCAGGGGTACTGTGTCTCGTAAAGGAATATCGGCCATCTCTGCATGACACTTCTTAAGCTGGGAAATGTGAAACACATCGTGCACTCCTGACAATCCTTCGGGTAACTCTAATTTGTAGGGAACCTCTCCCATGCGTTCCAAAACACGGTATGGTCCCACAAATCTCGGGGCTAACTTTCCCTTAACTCTGAAACGTTTAACTCCTCGCAGAGGCGACACTCTCTGGTACGCTATGTCTCCGTTTTCATAGGCTACTTCCTTACGCTTCGAGTCTGTGTAACTCTTCTGTCTGGACTGAGCTACCTTCAGTCTATATCGAATCAGCTTAACCTGCTCTTCTGACTCTTTGATCAGATCTGGTCCAAATAACTAACGGTCTCCGACTTCATCCCACATCAACGGCGTTCAACATCTCTTTCTGTACAATGCTTCAAAAGGTGCCATCTTCAAACTGACCTGGTAACTGTTGTTGTATGAGAACTCCGCGTAGGGCAAATTATCATCCCAACTAGATCCATAATCTAGCGCACAAGCTCTCAACATGTCCTCCAGAATCTGATTGACTCTCTCGGTCTGTCCATCGGTCTGCGGATGAAAAGTTGTACTGAATTCCAGCCTCGTTCCCAAAGTTTGGTGTAACTGATGCCAAAATTTTGAGGTAAACTGGGTTCCTCTATCTGATATAATGGTCCTCGGAACTCCATGCAGACATACGATCCTGGTCATGTATAACTTGGCCAACTTCGCACTGGTATACGTGGTTTTCACGGGGATAAAGTAGGCTACTACTTTGGTCAAGCGATCCACTACTACCAAGATTGAGTCATATCCTGATTTGGTCCTGGGCAATCCGGTGATAAAGTCCATGCCAAGCTTATCCCACTTCCATTCGGGTATCGGCATATGCTGTAGTAACCCTGCTGGCTTCTGATGTTCCGCCTTCACTCTCTGGCATACATCACATACTGCTACATACTCGGCAATATCTTTCTTCATTCCCGTCCACCAGAAACGTTCCTTCAAATCCAAATACATCTTAGTGTTTCTGGGGTGTATCAAGTATGGCGAATCATGTGCTTCCTGTAGTATCCACTTCCTGATCTCAGCATTGTTGGGCACATAGATTCGATCCTCAAACCACAAGGTGTCGTGTTCGTCCTCACGAAAACCCTTGGCTTTTCCTTCACTCATCTTCTCCTTTACCTCGGCAATCTCTTTGTCATCCTTCCGGGCTTCTCGTATCTTTCCCAACAATGTTGACTGAACCTCCAATGTTGCAACAAAACCTCTAGGAACTATCTCCAAATGAAGCTCCCTGAGATCTTCCGCAAACTCCTTTGGCAATCTTCCCTTCACCTGGGTATTTGCATAACTCTTCCGGCTCAAAGCGTCTGCAACGACATTGGCCTTTCCTGGGTGATAGTGCAGCTTCATATCATAGTCTTTTATAAGCTCCAAACATCTCCTCTGTCTGAGGTTCAGCTCCTTCTAAGTGAAAATGTACTTCAAACTCTTGTGATCAGTGTACACATCACAACGATTCCCAATAAGGAAATGTCTCCAAGTTTTGAGCGCATGCACAACTGCTGCTAGCTCCAAATCATGAGTAGCATAATTCAACTCGTGCGGTCTAAGCTGACGAGATGCATAAGAAACAACTCTTCCATCCTGCATGAGTACCCCTCCAAGTCCTAAGTGTGAAGCATCGCAGTACACATGGAAATCCTTGCGTATATCTGGCAAGATCAGCACTGGGGCCGTCGTCAACGTTTCTTCAACTCCTGGAAACTTTCTTCGCACTCTTCAGTCCAATGAAACTTTGTGTCCTTTTTCAACAATGTCGTCGTCGGCTTTGCAATCTTGGAGAAATTCTCTATGAATCTCCGGTAGTATCCCGCGAGTCCAAGAAAACTGCAGATTTCTCCAACTGAAGTGGGTGCCAACCACTCAGTGACTGCCTGCATTTTGATGGGGCCACTGCTATAGCTTCTCCTGATATAACATGCCCTAAGAATCCAACTTCCTTCAACCAAAACTCACATTTTCTAAACTTGGTGTACAACTGGTGTTCTCTGAGCTTCTCCAGAACCAAACGCAAATGCTCCGCATGTTCCTCTCCGTTCTTCGAGTACACCAAAATATCATCAATGAATACCACGACGAACTTATCCAAGAACTCCATGAACACCTTATTCATCATACTCATGAAATAGGCAGGGGCATTAGTCAATCCAAATGACATCACCGTTTACTCGTATAGCCCATACCTTGTGGTGAAGGCTGTCTTGGGTATATCCTTCTCTCGGATCTTCAACTGGTGGTATCCTGATCGTAGGTCGATCTTGGAGAATACTTTAGCTCCTGGAAGTTGGTCGAACAAATCATTGATCATCAGCAGTGGGTACTTATTCTTAATCGTCACTTCATTCAGTGCCCGATAATCAACGAACATCCTTAAGGATCCATCCTTCTTCTCGACCAAAAGCACTGGGGCTCCCCAAGGTGATGAAATTCGCCAAATAAATATTTTCTCCAATAACTCCTTAATCTACTTCTTGATCTCCTCCAGATCATTTGCTGGCATCCGATATGGGCTCTTTGATATTGGTCCGGTGCCAGGCAATAGTTCAATAAAAAAACTAAATATCCCTATCCGGTGGCATGCCTGGTAGCTCTTCTGGAAATACATCCGGGTAATCCTTTACTACGTGCACTTCCTCCTGAACAACTTGATGGCTTCTCGCCCCTCGTTGGTTACCCCAAGTGGAAGGTTTGAGATGCAGTGTAGCGGAAGTTTTCCCTTGGCAAAGATACCAAGGATCGATTTCCCTGAGACTCCTAGTTTCAACAAGAAGGTGTCAACTGCTAATGGCGCCAGATATTAGCAATCAAGGTGGACCTGCACATAGATACAAATAACATTGCTCCCAACGAGTACAGAGAGGTTGTCAATCCCTCCGGCCTTGTCGTTTACAAAGGATCAAACGCAAGTGATAATAGTGATAGGTATTGCTGCAAATAGTAAGTAAAAACAGAAAGTAAATAGCGGATGTGATCAGTGATGGTAATATGGACCGGGATCCCATGATGTTCACTAGTGATGTCTCTCTCCCAAAAGACGATAAAACAGCTATGTGAGGTAAACGAATTACAGCTGGGCAATTGACAGAAATATGTGCGCAAACCAATGCTAACTATGTTGCAAGAAAGGTAAAGGTTCAAAGCATGGGCGGTACACCAAGGCAAGTAGACCGAAATCCATCTGCATCTACTACTAATCATCCACCTTGAGATATCTATCCAGAACATCTCGCTGGTGATGGCTTCTCGCCCCTCGTTGGTTACCCCAAGTGGAAGGTTTGAGATGCAGTGTAGCGGAAGTTTTCCCTTGGCAATACAAATGATCGATTTCCCTGAGACTCCCAGTTTCAACAAGAAGGTGTCAACTGCTAACGGCGCCAGATATTAGCAATCAACATGGACCTGCACACAGATACAAATAACTTTGCTCCCAACGAGTACAGAGAGGTTGTCAATCCCTCCGGCCTTGTAGTTTACAAAGGATCAAACGCAAGTGATAGTAGTGATAGATATAATTGCAATAGTAAATAAAAAGCAGAAAGCAAATAGCGGATGTGATCAATGATGGTAATATGGACCGGGGTCCCATGATGTTCACTAGTGATGTCTCTCTCCCAAAAGACGATAAAACAGCTATGTGAGGTAAACGAATTATAGCTGGTTAATTGACAGAATTATGTGCGCAAACCAATGCTAACTACGTTACAAAAAAGGTAGAGGTTCAAAGCATGGGCGGTACGCCGAGGTAAGTAGACCGAAATCCATCTGCATCTACTACTAATCATCCACCTTGAGATATCTATCCAGAACATCTCGCTGGTATTAAGTTGCGAGTCCCACCCATAGTGTAAACTCAAAGCAACAGACAACTGCATTAAAAGAACTTTGCGTAAAGTAAACAATCCTTGCACCCGCGGGCACAAGCACCGTTGTTTTCCCCCTTGTGGCAACAGCACATCCCCTAGACTGATGTTTTTGTCACTCAAGCTAGTCATCGAGGGGCATGAACCCACAATCAAGCATAACGTTCCATCTTGGAGTCACTACCTACTACTTGGCCAAAGCAATAAATAACAACGGAGAACATGCAAGAATTACTTACGAACATAAATATAAAAGAGGTGAATCAAATATATTACTCAAACCCAATCTGAACATAATCTCATAATCCATCGGATCCCAGCAAACTCATCATAGCAACAGCATAAGGATTACATATGTGCCTCGATCATGTAGGGCAGCTCACGAGGACTAATTAGTGAAGCACAAGAACGGGAGGAGAACATCACTTAGCTACTGGTCATGGACCCATGGTCCAAGGGAGACTACTCACAACTCATCCTTGAGGCGTCCATGGTGGTGGAGAAGCTCCCGGTGGTGATCCTCCCCTCCGGCAGGGTGCCGGGAAGATTTCTCCTGGTGCTCCTGATCTTGGACGCGGCGGCGGCAGCCGAACAGAGATGAGATCGCGAAAAAGAGTTCCCGTCTCGAGAGTTTCGGGAGACGATATATATATATGCCAAAGGGGGCCATCAGACGAGGCTCGGGGGGCCAAGGCGCCCCCCCGGCGCGGCCAGGAGGGCTGCGCCACCAGGGCGCCTGGAGCCCTGGTGCCCCCAGAGGTAATTATTATTTTTAGATCATGCATGTTTCGTCAACGAATGCTAGCAGATAACTCAATCACTTCTTGAGATGGACAAGTTTCGAGGAACGGCTCCCGAATGAGGACGATCACATCCTCTTAATCTCCTTTGTTTATCACTGCCTAAGTTTTCTGATTTCTCATGAACAAAGCGTGAAGGAGGGTTTGTTTGTTATATTAATTTTGAGCCGGGCGCACTCAATGCCAGTTCCTTCTCGTATTATGGGTTTGCACATTATACATGCAATCCCGGGGTGAAGCTTGTCCAACTTAAAAAGATTATGAATTAACTACTACTTCCTCATGGACTTACAACAGAGGCACAAAATAGGAATGCATTTTTCTTTGAATAATTTCGAGATGGTACATGCAAGTCTCCGTTAGGAATGGCAGGTAAATACCATGTAGGAAGGTATGGTGGACTCATATGGCATAACTGGTTTAAAAGAAGGTGGATGCACAAGCAGTCAGTCCGCTTAGTACAGGTGGAGGTTAGCAAAAGACTGGGAGCGACCAACTAAGAGAGCAATGACGGTCATAATCATGCAGAGCGACAAAGCAACATTGAATCAGGCATGGGAGTTATATCGCTACTCAGAAACAAAAGATCATCAAGGCTTGACAGACTTTCTTTACAGTCTTAAATATGCGTGAGCATACGCCAAGTCAATCAAAATAAATTCTTTGAAGGAAGATATTACTAAACCATACCCCATCATAGGCAAACAAATCATGTTGGTACTCCAATAACACATTAGGAACCCCCCAGCTATTTGAGACTAACCATAAGAAAACATGAACTACTAAGCACCATTATGCACGTAGCATCTTTATCATAGACATACCAACCAATGCAATGGAAGCAAACTCTCTTAATAAGATAAGCATGATAACTAAAGAGAGTTCAATCAAACAACTAAACGAAACCTCTTTAAAAAGATAAGCATGAAAGTTAAGAGCTAAGCATGATAGTAGCTATTAAAAGATAAAGAACACACACAGCAAGGATAGACATGAAAATTCTATGTTATGTTCTAGGTAGAAGTGGAGCGTGTTTCTCTCCCACATAAAGAAAGCTGAGTTCCGACTCGTTATGAAAAGCTAAGGAAAACTAAAAAGGAAAACTAAAAGCAAGACGCTCCAAGCATAGCACATAACACATGAAGTGATTAAAATATAGTGGAACGAAAGACGAACTGATAATGTTGATGGAGAAGGGGATGCAGGGGGGCATCCCCAAGCTTAGACGCTTGAGTCTCCTTGAATATTTCTTGGGGGTGCATGGGGGCATCCCCAAGCTTGAGCGTTTGACACTCCTGGATCTTTTTATCATCTTCCCTCGCACACTTGAAAACTCCCTTCATACATAACTCATCATAATCTGATTAGCGAGGTTAGTACCCATAATAAAATAATTGTTCCTTGCTGGAAATAAAGATATTCTTGAAGGTCTACTGTTTCTCAAGATTGCCAAAAGGTGTTTGCAAAGAAAAAGCAAGCTCAAGGTTTGCAAAATGAAGGAAAGGCAAAACAGGACAGAATTTGTGAAAAACAGAAAAGCAGGTAGTAAATGATTTTTTCGGGGCACTTCTGCAACTCAAATCAAAAAACTCAGAACAGAAGCACGAAAGACAATTATATAGAGCACGCTGTCGAAAAAATTCAGAGCAAAAAGATGATCTGGTGATTTTATACGAATTTTTCTATCCAAGGACATAATCTGTTTCCTGGACAGCACGTCACAACTTTTGAACTTTCTTGCAATCAGAGGCTACACTTGGCACAAAATTGAAAAGCAAAGATACAATGATGATGCTACTGTAGTAACAACATCAAGACACAACAAAAGCAAAATAAAATTTTATTCATGTGGGTTGCCTCCCAAAAGCGCTTTCTTTTATGCCTTTAAGCTAGGCATAATGCATAGAGATCAAGTTTTATCAAGAGTAAAAGAATAGCTAGCCCGTGTAACGGACTCAAAAGGTAACTTAATCTTCTTTCGAGGGAAGTGTTCCATCCCTTTCTTGAGAGGAAACTGGAGTTTTATATTCCCCTCTTTCATGTCAATGATAGCACCAACGGTGCGTAGAAAAGGACGTCCCAAAATAATTGGACAAGAAGGTTCACATTCAATGTCCATAATAGTAAAATCAACGGGAACATAGTTGTCATTGACAATGATAAGAACATCGTCGATCCTCCCCAAAGGTTTCTTTATGGAAGAATCAACGAGACGAACACCAAAAGAACAAGAATCAAAAGGTTTCAATTTAAGCATATCATATATTCTTTTGGGCATAACAGAGGTACTAGCACCAACATCACATAAAGCATAGCAAGAGAAGTTATTCAACTTAATTTTAATCATAGGATCCCAACCATCTTCTAGCTTTCTAGGTATGGAGGCTTCTACTCTAAGTTTCTCCTCCCTAGCTTTGATGAGAGCATTAGTGATATGCTCTGTGAAGGCAAGGTTAAGCATGCTAGTGCGGGGATCTCTAGACATCTTGTGAAGGAAATCAATAACTTCGGTAAGAGTGCAATTATCAAAATCAAGGTCACTACTATCAAGTAAGGTGGTAGTGGTGTCCTTTAGTTTCACTTGTTTAGTAGTTTCTATAGTCATAGCATCACCATTAATAGGTCCATTGGGACCAGGAGTGCGTTGGGTGCTAAGAGTTTGGATATCCTCAACAACTTGGATAGTAGCAACAGTGTGGTGGGTAGGAAGGCTCTTAATCCTATCTTCTTCCTCCCTTTCTCTAGCCCATCTCTCTTTAAGTTTAGCCATCATCCTAATGTTTTCATTAATTTGCACTTGAATAGCATTCATAGGAGTGACCTTCCTCTCCTCAAGAGGAGAAGTTCTAATTTTAAGCAATTCTACTTCATTGGCTAAATTGTCTGCCTTTGAAGAGAGATCACCTAGTTTGTTTAGTTTTTCTTCTACACTATTATTAAAAGCTTTTTGGGTAGTGATGAAATCTTTAAGCATAATCTCTAGTTCAGTAGTGGAGTTCTTGGTGCTAGGATAAGCATTGTTGTTCCCATAAGAATTAGAGGGGAACGGTCTAGGATTGCTACCAAAATTACTCCTATAAGCATTGTTATTAAAATTGTTTCTAGAGATAAAGTTCACATCTACTTGTTCTTGAGCAATCAAAGAATTTAAAGGAACATCACGAGGATCAACAGAAGATTGCTTCGAAAGTAGAGACATGATCAAGTCAACTTTTTCATTTAGGGAGGAAATCTCCTCGACAGAGTTTACCTTCCTACCTGTTGGAGCGCGTTCGGTGTGCCATTGGGAATAGTTGGTCATCATCTCATCGAGAAGCTTCGTGGCAGCACCAAGTGTAGTTGACATAAAAGTTCCTCCCGCGGCCGAATCTAACAAGTTCCGCGAGGTAAAGTTCAAGCCTGCATAAAAAGTTTGGATAACCACCCAAGTAGTCAAACCATGAGTAGGGCAGTTCTTGATAAGATATTTCATACGTTCCCAAGCTTGGGCAACGTGTTCATTATCCAATTGTTTAAAATTCATCATGTTACTCCTTAGTTGGATAATTTTAGCAGGTGGATAGTATTTTCCAATAAAAGCATCTTTGCACTTGTCCCATGAATCTATGCTGTTTCTAGGCAAAGACTGAAACCAAATTTTAGCTCCTCCTCTCAAGGAGAAAGGAAAAAGCTTAAGCTTAACAATATTACCATCTATTTCTTGGTACTTTTGCATATCACAAAGTTCAACAAAATTGTTTAAGTGTAAAGCAGCATCATCTCCAGCACCGGAGAATTGATCTTTCATGACTAAGTTCAGTAAAGCAGGTTTAATTTCATACGAAGGTGCTGAAGTGGCAGGTGTAGTGATAGGTGTGCAGATAAAGTCATCGTTGTTGTCACTAGTGAAGTCACACAACTTGGTGTTCTCGGTGGAACCCATAGTAGCAAGCAAGCAAGATAACTATTTTTGTGATTTTCGATAAAAGATACTAAAGCAAAAACTGAAAGGTAAACTAACAAGACTAAAAGCAAAGGTAAAAGATAGCGTGCAACTCCCCTATCCTGAAGAGTGGAGTCCCCGGCAACGGCGCCAGAAAACTTTGCTTGATGGCTTCTCGCTCCTCGTTGGTTACCCCAAGTGGAAGGTTTGAGATGCAGTGTAGCGGAAGTTTTCCCTTGGCAATACCAAAGATCGATTTCCCTGAGACTCCCAGTTTCAACAAGAAGATGTCAACTGCTAACGGCGCCAGATATTAGCAATCAACGTGGACCTACACACAGATACAAATAACTTTGCTCCCAACGAGTACAGAGAGGTTGTCAATCCCTCCGGCCTTGTAGTTTACAAAGGATCAAACGCAAGTGATAGTAGTGATAGATATAATTGCAATAGTAAATAAAAAGCGGAAAGTAAATAGCGGATGTGATCAATGATGGTAATATGGACCGGGGTCCCATGATGTTCACTAGTGATGTCTCTCTCCCAAAAGACGATAAAACAGCTATGTGAGGTAAATGAATTACAGTTGGGCAATTGATAGAATTATGTGCGCAAACCAATGCTAACTATGTTACAAGAAAGGTAGAGGTTCAAAGCATGGGCGGTACGCCGAGGTAAGTAGACCGAAATCCATCTGCATCTACTACTAATCATCCACCTTGAGATATCTATCCAGAACATCTCGCTGGTATTAAGTTGCGAGTCCCACCCATAATGTAAACTCAAAGCAACAGACAACTGCATTAAAAGAACTTTGCGTAAAGTAAACAATCCTTGCACCCGCGGGCACAAGCACCGTTGTTTTCCCCCTTGTGGCAACAACACATCCCCTCGACTCATGTTTCTGTCACTCAAGCTAGTCATCGAGGGGCATGAACCCACAATCAAGCATAACGTTCCCTCTTGGAGTCACTACCTACTACTTGGCCAAAGCAATAAATAACAACGGAGAACATGCAAGAATTACTTACGAACATAAATATAAAAGAGGTGAATCAAATATATTACTCAAACACAATCTGAACATAATATGATAATCCATCGGATCCCAGCAAACTCATCATAGCAACAGCATAAGGATTACATATGTGCCTCGATCATGTAGGGCAGCTCACGAGGACTAATTAGTGAAGCACAAGAACGGGAGGAGAACATCACATAGCTACTGGTCATGGACCCATGGTCCAAGGGAGACTACTCACAACTCATCCGGGAGGCGTCCATGGTGGTGGAGAAGCTCCCGGTGGTGATCCTCCCCTCCGGCAGGGTACCGGGAAGAGTTCTCCTGGTGCTCCCGATCTTGGAAGCGGCGGCGGCGGCACAACAGAGATGAGATCGCGAAAAAGAGATCCCGTCTCGAGGGTTTCGGGATACAGTATAAATATATACCAAAGGGGGGCATCAGACGAGGCTCGGGGGGCCCA
>LR738710.1:163666818-163708287 GCA_902687465.1 Secale cereale | reverse complement strand
GTACTTTGGCTACCGGGAACCTTCTGGAACGCTGATTTTTTATATAATTTTTCCGGGACTTTTCTGACAGTTCTCGTAATGGGAAAACCTGAAATACAAAAACAGCCGAAAACAGAAACTGGCACTAGGGTGCACTGAGTTAATAGGTTAGTCCAAATATGATCAAAAGTGTATGGAAGTGTATAAATATCATAGCAATATCACCCAAAAGAGGCATGGAGCAAGCAGAAATTATAGATACGTTTTGGACGTATCAGCTGGTAGTAAGTTGCGAGTCCCACCCATAGTGTAAACTCAAAGCAACAGACAACTGCATTAAAAGAACTTTGCATAAAGTAAACAATCCTTGCACCCGCGGGCACAAGCACCGTTGTTTTCCCCCTTGTGGCAACAGCACATCCCCTAGACTCATGTTTCTGTCACTCAAGCTAGTCATCGAGGGGCATGAACCCACAATCGAGCATAACGTTCCCTTTTGGAGTCACTACCTACTACTTGGCCAAAGCAATAAATAGCAACGGAGAACATGCAAGAATTACTTACGAACATAAATATAAAAGAGGTAAATCAAATATATTACTCAAACACAATCTGGACATAATCTCACAATCCATCGGATCCCAGCAAACTCAACATAGCAATAGCATAAGGATTACATATGTGCCTCGATCATGTAGGGCAGCTCACGAGGACTAATTAGTGAAGCACAACAAGGGGAGGAGAACATCACATAGCTACTGGTCATGGACCCATGGTCCAAGGGAGACTACTCACAACTCATCCGGGAGGGTTTCGGGACACGTGTTAAATATATGCCAAAGGGGGGCATCAGCGGAGGCCTGGAGGGGCCAGGCGCCCCCCGGCGCGGCCAGGAGGGGGGCCGCGCCACCAGGGCGCCCGGAGCCCGGGTGGCCCCCCTCCGGCTCTACTTTGACTGCCGGGAAGCTTCTGAAACGCTGATTTTTTATATAATTTTTCCGGGATTTTTCTGGCAGTTTACGTGATGGGAAAACCTGAAATACAAAAACAGCAGAAAACAGAAACTGGCACTGGGGTGCGCTGAGTTAATAGGTTAGTCCAAATATGATCAATAGTGTATGGAAGTGTATAAATATCATAGCAATATCACCCAAAAGAGGCATGGAGCACGCAGAAATTATAGATACGTTTTGGACGTATCAACATCCCCAAGCTTAATTCTTGCTCGTCTTCGAGTAGGTAAATGATAACACGAATAATTTCTGTGGTGACATGCTATTAACCATATAGGACTTTTCATAGTCATATGACAAAAGCTTACCGAGACAATGAATCTGTAGTAATTAAGTTGCCTCATGAGAAAATCACAAAGAACTGAAAGTTTTACAATATGATACTGAAACATCAAATAGATTTATAATGAGCATGGTGTGCAAATATGATAAAGTGATATCTCGCTTGCCCCCTTTAGTGAAGCAAAACATAAATGCAGGGACACCTCCAAGGTTTAAGTGATGACTAGATACAATGATTTCAGAATAAACGATATCACAATCATGCAAAAGACAATGCTACTTTGGGACAATGCACATTACACTCAGAATGACAATCATGCTCTTAGTAGTTGGTGCTTTAAAAGAAGGTGGAGACTCTCGAACCGTGGCTTTTGTTGGCATGGTTGAAAACCCGTAGTCGGAAACAAAGACAAAGCATGTACCAGAGCCCTTGGTTTTTAAAAACAGAAGTAATAATTAGTTTTTTAGATTATGCATGTTTCGTCAACGAATGCTAGCAGATAACTCAATCACTTCTTGAGATGGACAAGTTTCGAGGAATGGCTCCCGAATGAGGACGATCACATCCTCTTAATCTCCTTTGTTTATCACTGCCAAAGTTTTCTGATTTCTCATGAACAAAGCGTGAAGGAGGGTTTGTTTGTTATATTATTTTTGAGCCGGGCGCACTCAATGCCAGTTCCTTCTCGTATTATGGGTTTGCACATTAGACATGCAATCCCGGGGTGAAGCTTGTCCAACTTAAAAAGATCATGAATTAACTACTACTTCCTCATGAACTTAAAACAGAGGCACAAAACAGAAATGCATTTTTTGAATAATTTCGAGATGGTACATGAAAGTCTTCGTTAGGAATGGCAGGTAAATACCATGTATAGGAAGGTATGGTGGACTCATATGGCATAATTGGTTTAAAGGATTTTGGATGCACAAGCAGTCAGTCCGCTTAGTACAGGTGGAGGTTAGCAAAAGACTGGGAGCGACCAACTAAGGGAGCAATGACGGTCATAATCATGCAGAGCGACAAAGCAACATTGAATCAGGCATGGAAGTTATATCGCTACTCAGAAATAAAAGATCATCAAGGCTTGACAGACTTTCTTTACAGTCTTAAATATGCGTGAGCATACGCCAAGTCAATCAAAATAAATTCTTGAAGGAAGATATTTCTAAACCATACCACATCATAGGCAAACAAATCATGTTGGTATTCCAATAACACATTGGGAACCCCCCAGCTATTTGAGACTAACCATAAGAAAACATGAACTACTAAGCACCATTATGCGCGTAGCATTTTTATCATAGACATATCAACCAATGCAACAGAAGCAAACTCTCTTAATAAGATAAGCATGACAACTAAAGAGAGTTCAAGCAACCAACTAAACAAAAGCTCTTTAAAAAGATAAGCATGAAAACTAAGAGCTAAGCATGATAGTAGCTATTAAAAGACAAAGAACATACACAACAAAGATAAACATGAAAATTCTATGTTGTGTTCTAGGTAGAAGTGGAGCGTGTTTCTCTCCCACATAAAGAAAGCTGAGTTCCGACTCGTTATGAAAAGCTAAAGAAAACTAAAAAGGAAACTAAAAGCAAGGCGCTCCAAGCATAGCACATAACACATGAAGTGATAAAAATATAGTGGAACGAAAGACGAACTGATAATGTTGATGGAGAAGGGGATGCACGGGGGCATCCCCAAGCTTAGACGCTTGAGTCTTCTTGAATATTTCTTGGGGGTGCATGGGGGCATCCCCAAGCTTGAGCGTTTGACACTCCTGAATCTTTTTATCATCTTCCCTCGCACACTTGAAAACTCCCTTCATACATAACTCATCATAATATGATTAGCGAGGTTAGTACCCATAATAAAATAATTGTTCCTTGCTGGAAATAAGGATATTCTTGAAGGTCTATTGTTTCTCAAGATTGCCAAAAGGTTTTTGCAAAGAAAAAGCAAGCTCAAGGTTTGCAAAATGAAGGAAAGGCAAAACAGGACAGAATCTGTGAAAAACAGAACAGCAGGTAGTAAAGGATTTTTTTCGGGGCATTTCTGCAACTCTAATCAAAAAACTCAGAACAGACGCCCGAAAGAAAATTGTATAGAGCACGCTGTCGAAAAAATTCAGACGAAAAAGATGATCTGGTGATTTTATACAAATTTTTCTATCCAAGGACAGAATCTGTTTCCTGGACATCACGTCACAAGTTTTGAACTTTCTTGCAATCAGAGGCTATACTTGGCACAAAGTTGAAAAGTAAAGATACAATGATGATGCTACTGTAGTAACAATCATCAAGACACAACAAAAGCAAAATAAAATTTATTCATGTGGGCTGCCTCCCAAAAGCGCTTTCTTTTATGCCTTTAAGCTAGGCATAATGCATAGAGATCAAGTTGTATCAATTGAACCATCATCAAGATCATCAAAAAGCTCTTCAATAGTACAACTAGTCTTAAGAGGACTTTCAAATAAAGGCCTCATAGAGATACTTCTAGGGAGAAGACCAAAAGGATAAAAGTCAAGGGAAGATTCATTTATAAATTTATCAAAGAGAGGTGTTTCTTCCAAAGTCTTTACAGTTTCAACCCCTTTGGCAATAGATGGATTACTTTTAGAACGGGGAGCCTTTGGAACGTGAACGAACTTAGGCTCCTTCCTTGCCGGAGTTTCTACCTTTTTGGTTTTGATTGAGGAGAAAGTAGTTCCTAGAGTATCAAAGATTTCCTCAATTTTGTCTATCCTAGAAGAGTCCAAGTCATGGGATTTGATGGTCTCCAACGTTTTGGAAATTTTATGCATGGAGCTATCAAGCCTATTCAAATTCCCTTGGATCTTACGATCCAACTCGTTTATCTTATTAATGCTTGGCATCTCTAGCTCTATCTTTTCAAGTTTTTTCATAATGTGAGCTAGGGTGATGTCATCTTGAATGCTAACAACAGGGGGATTCCCAACAAGATTTTCAATAATACTAAGAGACTCCCAAACTGGGGCCTCTAGGAAATTTCCATTGATAGCAGTATCTAGAATAAACCTATTCCAAGAAGTAATTCCAACATAAAAATTTCTAAGCAGGATAGTAGTAAATTGCTTCTTGGTGGCTCTTTTTTGAGAATCATTAATTCTATACCAAGCATCATTTAGACTTTCCCCACCTCTTTTTTAAAGGTGAGAACTTCTGCCTCGCCAAAGACAAAAGGACCCGACATAATGACAACTAAAGAATGAAATAACTATTTTTGTGATTTTCGATAAAAAGATACTAAAGCAAAAAACTGAAAGGTAAACTAACAAGACTAAAAAGCAAAGGTAAAAGATAGCGTGCAACTCCCCTATCCTGAAGAGTGGAGTCCCCGGCAACGGCGCCAGAAAACTTTGCTTGATGGCTTCTCGCCCCTCGTTGGTTACCCCAAGTGGAAGGTTTGAGATGCAGTGTAGCGGAAGTTTTCCCTTGGCAAAGATACCAAGGATCAATTTCCCCTGAGACTCCTAGTTTCAACAAGAAGGTGTCAACTGCTAACGGCGCCAGATATTACAATCAACGTGGACCTGCACACAGATACAAATAACTTTGCTCCCAACGAGTACAGAGAGGTTGTCAATCCCTCCGGCCTTGTCGTTTACAAAGGATTAAACGCAAGTGATAATAGTGATAGGTATTGCTGCAAATAGTAAGTAAAAACAGAAAGTAAATAGCGGATGTGATCAGTGACGGTAATATGGACCGGGATCCCATGATGTTCACTAGTGATGTCTCTCTCCCAAAAGACGATAAAACAACTATGTGAGGTAAACGAATTACAGCTGGGCAATTGACAGAATTATGTGCGCAAACCAATGCTAACTATGTTGCAAGAAAGGTAGAGGTTCAAAGCATGGGCGGTACGCCAAGGCAAGTAGACCGAAATCCATCTGCATCTACTACTAATCATCCACCTTGAGATATCTATCCAGAACATCTCGCTGGTATTAAGTTGCGAGTCCCACCCATAGTGTAAACTCAAATCAACAGACAACTGCATTAAAAGAACTTTGCATAAAGTAAACAATCCTTGCACCCGCGGGCACAAGCACCGTTGTTTTCCCCCTTGTGGCAACAGCACATCCCCTAGACTCATGTTTCTGTCACTCAAGCTAGTCATCGAGGGGCATGAACCCACAATCGAGCATAACGTTCCCTCTTGGAGTCACTACCTACTACTTGGCCAAAGCAATAAATAGCAACGGAGAACATGCAAGAATTACTTACGAACATAAATATAAAAGAGGTCAATCAAATATATTATCAAACACAATCTGAACATAATCTCACAATCCATCGGATCCCAGCAAACTCAACATAGCAACATCATAAGGATTACATATGTGCCTCAATCATGTAGGGCAGCTCACGAGGACTAATTAGTGAAGCACAAGAAGGGGAGGAGAACATCACATAGATACTGGTCATGGACCCATGGTCCAAGGGAGACTACTCACAACTCATCCAGGAGGCGTCCATGGTGGTGGAGAGGCTCCCGGTGGTAATCCTCCCTTCCGGTAGGGTGCCGAGAAGAGTTCTCCTGGTGCTCCCGATCTTGGAAGCGCGGCGGCGGCGGAACAGAGATGAGATTGCGAAAAAGGGTTCCCGTCTCGAGGGTTTCGGGACGCGTGTTAAATATATGCCAAAGGGGGGCATCAGCGGAGGCCTGGGGGGCCCAGGCGCCCCCCCCCCGGCGCGGCCAGGAGGGGGGCCGCGCCACCAGGGCGCCTGGAGCCCTGGTGGCCCCCCTCCGGCTCTACTTTGGCTACCGGGAAGCTTCTGGAACGCTGATTTTTTATATAATTTTTCCGGGATTTTTCTGGCAGTTTACATGATGGGAAAACCTGAAATACAAAAACAGCAGAAAACAGAAACTGGCACTGGGGTGCACTGAGTTAATAGGTTAGTCCAAATATGATCAAAACTGTATGGAAGTGTATAAATATCATAGCAATATCACCCAAAAGAGGCATGGAGCAAGCAGAAATTATAGATACGTTTTGGACGTATCACAACTCCCGTGAGAAAATGTACTTGTGTCCTCCTAGGCGAATGCCTAGATACATACTTGATCCTTTTTCCCTCCAGGGTGGTAAGCAAAATAGACTTACTGGCACAATCGATGTTCCCTCCATACATCGATAACCAATCCATACCTAGTATCACATCCAATCCTTGTGACTCCAAAACTATCAGGTCTGAGGGGAAAACATGTTGTCCAATGATCAATGGCGTCTGAAAACATCCTTGACGTGCCATATACTCCGCTCCTGAGGAACTTACTAACATGGGGGTCTTAAGGACTTGGGCGGGCAACTGACGTCTATTTATGAATCCCCTTGAAATGTATGAATGTGATGCACCAGTATCAAAAAGAACTATTGCGGTAAATGACTTAACCAAAAACTTAACGACAACTGCATCTGGTTGCTCTTCAACCTCCTCCATGGTCACGTGGTTCACTTGTCCTTTGTTGAACGGGTTGGGCTTCTTTCTGGCGCTTCCATTGCCGTTCCCATTCTTAGCTTCAAGGTTGTCCGTGGCGTAGTGTCCATTTTTCCCGCACTTGAAACAGTTAACGTGGCTTAAATCCCTCTTGGCAGGTGTGGATGGAGTAGAGCGGTTCTGATTATTATTTGCTCCATTCACATTCCCATTCTTGGAGCCATTGTGGTTGTGAGAACTTCCTCCATTATGGGTGTGGCTTCCATGGTTATGGGTGTATCCTCCCTAATTCGGGGTGAAACGGGGCTTCTGCTGGGCTCCAGAATTATTCCTTCCTTGTCGATACTTCCTCTTGCGGCTCTCAATCTGCTGTTGCTTCCCTTCAATCATAAGAGCCTTATCTACCAACTCCTGGTAGTTGTTGAAGGTTGCCACCATCAACTGTACACTCATCTTATCATTCAGCCCTTCCACAAACCTCTCCTGCTTCACGGCATCTGTGGCCACATCATCCGGGGCATAACGAGATAGGGTACTAAACTCATCTACGTACTGAGCCACAGTACAGTTTCCTTGGCGCAAGTTGCGAAACTCTCGCTTCTTCATGTTCATAGCTCCAGTTGAGACATGGGCAGTGCGAAAAGCTTGCTGAAACTGATGCCAAGTGACATTGGCTGTAGGGAAAGTGGCTGTGTAATTCTCCCACCATGCTGCTGCTGGTCCAGCCAACTGATGTGCGGCAAAACACACCTTCTCAGCATTCGTGCAATTGGCGGTGGTCAAATCCCTTGCAATCTTGCGCAGCCAGTCATCAGGAACTATTGGTTCAATGCTGCTAGAAAACACCGGTGGTTGCAACCTTAAGAAACGTGTCAGGTTGTCCACGAGTGGTGGTGGTGGTGGTGGAGGGTTGTTATTGTTGTTCTGATTGTTCTGATTGTTCTGGACAAGAAGTTGCTTCAAAGTGTTCTGCTGCTGGATCAACTGAGTGAGCTCAGGGGGAAACTGAAATCCGGGCTCACGTCTCGGAGGCATCTGAGGGTGTAGAGGGGAGAGATTAGAATATAAATGAGGTCTAAGGGAAATTCACTACCCATATGCACATGAGACAAACACAATGATATCACACCAATCAATTTCAAGCAAGGGCCTACAAAGCTTCTAACTAATGTTACAAAAGTGCTCTAATTTCTACTCTATGGGTGAAAAACTACTAGTCATAGGGTGGTCATCTAGAAATTTTGATCGGCGGAAGATTCCATGATATCTGCTCCAGCTTCATCTTCGTAGTCTTCATCACTATCATCGGGGTCTAAGTCCGTGTCGTCGATGATGATGTAGTCCTGAGAACGAATCTCCTTGGGTTCTTCTTCTTCTTCCTCTCCTCCTGGTGCTGGATCTCCCATGAATACTCCTAGCTTCCTTGTCAAGTCATCATTCTTCTCCACAAGTATTGCCATCTCCTCCTCGTATCCATCACGTGTAGACTTGAGTTCCTCTTCTAGCTCCAAGTTCCTGGTTAGCGCCTTCTTCAAATCCATCATCCCTGTGCACATCTGGTACTCCTGTCGACGAATGTGCTGGTTTAACTCCTGGATGAATGCGGCAATGGACCTGTCCTTCCAGGTACTGATCATGTCCCATTGCTCGTCTCAGCGTCCACATATCTGGTAGATAGTGTCCTTCAGCTCCTGCTTGTAGACTTCTCCAATACGTCCCATGGTAATGTGGGCTGCCATACTCTTGCCTAGGCTCCAGGTTGGTGCATCAAAAGAAAACTCTATTGGCTCAGTGGAAGGTGTGAAGGTCCTCCCGGGAATTTGAACTTGAATACTCCATCGCTCTTCTTTTGGTAAAGTGGTGGTGTAGGTCCCGGTGAAGCTTGGTATTCCGATGTCAGGTACCTAGTGACTTCCTTCAAGTGTCATCCAAAAGGTGTGTCTTCATCTGGTTGAGTGAACTTGTTCCTCGGGTCCACCATCCTAAAAGAGAAGAAAATTGAGAGGAGTTATAAATGAGTAGAGAAGAGTGACCTAGGGTTTATCTTAGTGGTTGTGTCCTACAGTCAGCGTGTGTTCTGATACCATCTTGTAGCGACCACGATCCGAATGGACCAAAGTCTCTGTGTTTCAGTGTCATCCCTGGATCGGTAATGCTGACATATATAGTCTTGAAGGATTTATAACAGAGTGGCAATCACACACTTATTACATCGAATGTATCAAAGGAGAACTTATTACAAAAGTCTATGGCATAAGGCCATCTAACAAAATAACAATGGAAGGCTTGGAAAATAAGTGAGTCCATCAACTCCAACGACATAGTTGAGTGCATGACAAACGACCTAGCACGTCTTACTCCTCGTCTGAAAAGTCTGCAACGTAACATGTTGCAGCCCGAAACGGGTCAGCACATGGAATATGCTGGCAAGATAACACAGTAGAGCAAGTAACAGGAATAAAGGCTAACACTATATGCATACTTGGTTGGTGGAGGCTCTAAGGTTAAGGTTTTTGCGTAAAGCCAAATTGTCCCTACCACAAAGGAATAAATTTTATTTTAACTCTCATGGTAGTTGAAACATCATTGAGAAGGTACCTCCAACTCAATCCCAATTAAAGTAGTCATCATTAACCCAACAAATTAATTTTAGATTGATGAGATCAACCAATAATTCAAGTACCAGATACTCAAGATTGTCCATAACCGGGGACACGGCTAATCATGATTAGTTTGTACACTCTGCAGAGGTTTGCGCACTTTTCCCCACAAGACTCGATCTCCTCCGTTGGATTTCTCGCATTGCATAGTGTTTGACAAACGGATGACCGAGACACAGTCTTTCAGAAGCATTCACTCTTTACCCCGGGTGGACCGGTACACCTACTTTCCCCTACATCTGCTAGTCCACCACTGAAAGAGTTCACACAACTTACTCATACTATGCCAGAGCCCATAATGGCATTGTGGCTGCACACGGAAGTTTCTAGCATGAATAGTTTTATGATCCCTTTGAGCCTGGGTGGCATTCCATAGGATAATCACACGGTACCCCCGGGATTTCCTAGGACAACACTGGATTCTCCAGGTGCCCTGCAACCAATCCACCCAGATGTGTATTCAAGTAGCCACCTTATGTTGAACCATTAATTAACAACTCACATCTGTCATGGATTTCACTCAAACCCAAACCACGTCTACGAGCATAGCATGGCAACCTAAGCATATCGTAGAAGTTACTCCCAAGGGTTTGAAAAATAATGCAGGTAATAGGTTCTACCTCAAACTACTTCCCATGCCCACAAGTTAAGAGATCCTACTCATGCAATGTGTGAGGGTTTGATCTAATGCATAAAAACTGGGTAATAAAGGGGTATGATCAAAGTGTTACTTGCCTTGCTGATGATTCACAAAACCTAGAGACTCGTAGTAGCACGCTTCACACTCCGGGAATTCTATCGCAAGCAAACAATAGCATACATAAGCAAACAAGCAAAGATGCACAAACAGAACTCCAAATAAGAAGATCTAACCCAAAAAGTTCAACTTAAGAACTCCGGTTTGCAAAAAGAATCAAATCAAACGGAGCAATGAAACTCCAACTGCGAAAGAAACAAGATCCAATTACTAGATTGGTCTAAGGTCAAATTTTACAGTAGCAAAACCTTGTTCAAGTTGGTTAAACGGAAAGAGGGCTTTGAGACAAAGATCTGGGCAGAAATCGTGATCGAAAAATAATCGCGGAAAAAACCCTGAAAAAGAAAACTGACGAACAGGCTAACGAACGAACATTCGCTGTCTGTGACTAGCGTTCGTTAAAACGAACTAACGAACGAACGTCCGCTAACTAACTAAACCGGAAAAAAGCTAACAAATCTATAAAAAAAATATAGATCCAGGGTTTCAAAAAAACCGTATGGCTTTTAAAAAAACCGGTGGCGGCTCGGGCGGCGTCTACCTCGGCGACGGCGGCTTCGGCGGCGGGGCTCCGGCGGCGGGCGGCAAGGCGGCGGGATGGCGGGACGGCGGTGCAGCGGCGGCTTGCTGCGGTTTGCTGCTGCGGCGGCGGTGGTTGGCGGCGAGAGGGGAGGGACGGGGTGGCTTGGGGAAGGGGCGGTGGCGGCAGAGGCCGGCTCGGCCACGGCTGTCGTCGGGCGGAGGGTGGACTCCCGACCGGAGTCGGAGCGGGGCGCAGCGCTCGGCCGGCTCGGCTTCGGCCCAGTCGGTCCGCACTGACTTTTAAAAAACAATAGTCCTGACGCAGAAACACTCGAAAATAAAATACTAAACGGACTCCAAAAATTTCGAAATAAATTTTCACCGTCCTCTAATAAAATCTAGGACAAAGTAAACAGTTTTCCCGGACCTAAATGCAATTTTGAAAAACGTGCATTTTTTCTATGTAAATAAAATCGCAAATAAATCCGAAAAAAAATTGATTTTAATATTTTTCCTCCAATATTTCTTAGGAAATATTTTATTACCTCCGCTCATATATTTTATTAGGAAATATTTTTCGGAGAGAGAAAATAATTAAAACCCAAGTGATCCCCATACCGGTATTCGAGAAAACTCAAATACGGAATCGGTAGAATTCCCAACTCTCTCCGTAGGTCCTTGAGTTGCTTAGAATTTTTGAGGATCGCCACGCACAAATGCAATAAAATATGCAATGCAATATGGTCTATGTATAACATTCCAAATTGAAAATTTGGGATGTTACAGAGTACCTACTATATCTTGCTCCATTAAAGGAAACTATGTTAAAACTGCTTTATGTGATCTTGGAGCCGGTGTTAGTGTTATGCCTCTCTCTTTATATCGTAGACTTGACTTGAGTAAGTTGACACCTACTGAAATATCTTTGCAAATGGCCGATAAATCAACTGCTATACCTGTCGGTATTTGTGAGGATGTGCATGTTGTGGTTGCAAATGTTACTATTCTAACAGACTTTGTTATACTTGATATTCCCGAGGACGATAGTATGTCTATTATCCTTGGAAGACCCTTTTTGAATACTACAGGCGCTGTTATTGATTGCAACAAAGGCAATGTCACTTTTCATGTCAATGGTAATGAGCATACAATACACTTTCCGAGGAAACAACCTCAGGTCCACAGTATCAATTCTATTGGAAAGTTTTTAACTATTACTATTGGAGGTTTTGAATTTCCTCTTCCTACTGTCAAGAAGACATATGATATTCTTATTGTTGGGGACATACATATCTGCATTGAGGTAACCTAGTGTTATTCGAAAATTCTCCGGTTTCATGTTATTCGGAATGAGTTTATTAACAAGACTTGAGCAACCTTGTTAATGGATTCCTTTCGACGAGCATGAGATGGGTGAATCTAGATGGCACAATCTTTTGTACCCTCCTTTTACTTTCTGTTAATTAGATTAAATACAGAAAAATATATTATTTTCTGTCTGTTTCCAGACTTATCCATGCAATAAAAAAATACCCCAATAAAAGTTCTCCAAATGCCCTGAAAATGAAATATGATTTTTTCTAGAATATTTGAGAATATTTGGCACATAGAACACAGCAAGGGGAGCCAGCACCTGGCCATGAGGGTCCAGGGCGCGCCCACCCTCACAGGGCGCGCCCCCCTGCCTCGTGGGCCCCACGTGGCCCCCCTCCACTTATACGTCTCCAATGTATCTATAATTTTTTATTGTTCCATGCTATTATTTATGATGTTTTGGATGTTTAATGGGCTTTGTTATACACTTCTGTATTATTTTTGGGACTAACCTATTAACCCAAAGGCCCAGTCCAGATTGCTGTTTTTGCATATTTCAGGGTTTTACAGAAAAGGAATATAAAACGGAGTCCAAACGGAATGAAACCTTCGGGAGAGATATTTTTGGAGCAAAATCTGCACGGGAGACTTGAGAACCACGTAATAGGGCTGACGTGGTGTCCACGAGGGTGGGGGCGCCCCCCCCCCTATAGGGCGCGCCCCCTGCCTTGTGGGCCCCACGTTTGGCCCCCGGTGCCCTCCTTCCTCCTATATATACCTATGTACCCCGAAAACATCAGAGACGGAGAGAAAACCCTAGTTCCACCGTCGCAATCTTCTGTTCCCGTGAGATCCCATCTTGCGGACCTTTTCCGGAGCTCTGCCGGAGGGGGATCTACCACGGAGTGCTTCTACATCAACAGCATCGCCTCAGCATGAGTTGTGAGTAGTTTACCACAGACATTCGGGTCCATAGTTAGTACCTAGATGGTTTCTTCTCTCTCTTTGGCTCTCAATACGAAGTTCTCCTCGGTCTTCTAGGAGATCTATTCGATGTAATCTCTTTTTGCGGTGTGTTTGTCAAGATCCGATGAATTGTGGGTTTATGATCAAGATTATCTATGAGAAATATTTGGTTATTTTCTGAATTCTTTTATGTATGATTATAATATCCTTGCAAGTCTATTAGAATTATTGGTTTGGCTTGGCCTACTAGATCTATAGTCTTGCAATGGGAGAAGTGCTTGACTTTGGGTTCAATCTTGCGGTGTCCTTTCCCATTGACAGTAGGGGCAGCAAGGCACGTATTGTATTGTTGCCATCAAGGATAAAAAGATGGGGTTATGTTGGAAATATGCCCTAGAGGCAATTATAAAAGTATTATTATTATATTTCTTTGTTCATGATAATTGTCTATTATTCATGCTTGAATTGTATTGTACGGAAACATCGATACATGTGTGAATATATAGACCACAATGAGTCCCTGGTAAGCCTCTAGTTACTAGCTCGTTGATCAACAGATGGTCACGGTTTCCTGACCATGGACATAGGATGTCGGTGATAACGGGATGACATCATTAGGAGAATGATGTGATGGACAAGACCCAATTCTGAGCCTAGCGCGAGATCGTATAGTTCGTAATGCATAAGCTTTTCGGTGTCAAGTATTTATTCCTTAGACCATGAGGTTGTGCAACTCCCGGATGCCGTAGGAATACTTTGGGTGTGCCAAACGTCACAACGTAACTGGTTGACTATAAAGGTACGCATCGGGTATCTCCGAAAGTGTCTGTTGAGTTGGTACGAACCGAGACTGGGATATTGTCACTCCGTGTGACGGAGAGGTACCTCTGGGCCCACTCGGTAAGACATCATCATAATGAGCTCAAGGTGACTAAGGAGTTAGTCACGGGATGATGGATTACGGATCGAGTAAAGAGACTTGCCATGACGAGATTGAACAAGGTATCGGGAATACCGACGATCGAATCTCGGGCAAGTAACGTACCGATAGACAAAGGGAATAACATACGGGATTGAGTGAATCCTTGACACAGTGGTTCATCCGATGAAGATCATCGAGGAACACGTGGGAACCAACATGGGTATCCAGATCCAGCTGTTGGTTATTGACCGGAGAGTCGTCTCGGTCATGTCTGCGTGTCTCCTGAACCTGTAGGGTCTACACACTTAAGGTTTAGTGACGCTAGGGTCGTAGAGATACATGCACGTGGAAACCCGAAAGTTGTTCAGAGTCCCGGATGAGATCCCGGACGTGACGAGGAGTTTCGGAATGGTCCGGAGGTAAAGAATGATATATAGAAAGTCCAGTTTCGGCCATCGGGTGAACTCTGGGGGTCACCGGGAGCGTCCCGGGACCACCGGAGGGAACCCGGGGGTCAACCGGGTGGGGCCACCCATCCCGGTGGGGCCCGTAGGCCGCAAGGGGGAAGGGGCCAGCCCCTGGTGGGCTGGCGCACCACATGGGCCTCCCCCTCCATGCGCATAGGGTTGAAACCCTAGGGGGAGGGGGCGCCCCCATGCCTTGGGGGGCAAGTATACCCCCCTGGCCGCCGCCCCACCCTGGAGATCTGATCTCCAGGGCCGGCGCACCCCCCTGGCCCCTATATATAGTGGGGGGAGAGGGCAGCCGCACCCAAGCCTCTGGCGCCTCTCCCCCCTCCCGTCACACCTTCCTACTCCTCCGTAGGGCGCCGGCGAAGCCCTGCGGGATTTCCTACTGCATCCACCACCACGCCGTCGTGCTGCTGGATCTCCGACGACCTCTCCTCCCCCCTTGCTGGATCAAGAAGGAGGTGACGTTGCTGTACCGGACGTGTGTTGAACGCGGAGGTGCCGTCCGTTCGGCGCTAGGATCATCGCTGACGAAGAACGCGAAGAGTACGACTACTTCATCCACGTTGCTTCGAACGCTTCCGCACGCGATCTACAAAAGGGTATGTAGATGCACTCTAATATGCTCGTTGCTAGTTGACTCCTTAGATTGATCTTGGTGAAAGCGTAGAATTTTTTTGAATTTTTCTATGTTCCCCAATAGTGGCATCTGAGCTAGGTCTTTTGCGTAGCATCTTGCACGAGTAGAACACAAAGCAGTTGTGGGCGTTGAGTTTGCTCAACTTTCTTGCCTTTACTAGTCTAATCTTGATTCGGCGGTATTGTGGGATGAAGCGGCCCAGACCGACCTTCCATGTACGCTTACGTGAGACTGGTTCCACCGACAGACATGCACTAGATGCATAAGGTGGCTGGCGGGTGTCTGTCTCTCCCACTTTAGTCGAATCGGATTCGATGAACAGGGTCCTTATGAAGGGTAAATAGAAATTGACAAATCACGTTGTGGCTTTTGCGTAGGTAAGAAACGTTCTTGCTAGAAAACCTTTAGAAGCCACGTAAAACTTGCAACAACAATTAGAGGTCGTCTAACTTGTTCTTGCAGCATGTGTTATGTGATGTGGTAAGGCCAAGAAGATGTGATGAATGATATATGTGATGTATGAGATTGATCATGTTCTTGTAATAGGGAATCACGACTTGCATGTCGATGAATTTGACAACCGGCAGGAGCCATTGGAGTTGTCTTTATTATTGTATGACCTGCGTGTCACTGAATAACGCCATGTAATTACTTTACTTTATTGCTAAACGTTAGCCATAGTAGTAGAAGTAATAGTTGGCGTGACGACTTCATGAAGACACAATGATGGAGATCATGATGATGGAGATCATGGTGTCGAGCCGGTGACAAAGATGATCATGGTGCCCCGAAGATGGAGATCCAAGGAGCAAGATGATATTGGCCATATCATGTCACTTTAATTGATTGCATGTGATGTTTATCATGTTTATGCATCTTGTTTACTTAGAACGACGGTACTAAATAAGATGATCTCTCACTAAAATTTCAAGAATTGTGTTCCCCCTAACTGTGCACCGTTGCTAAGAATCATTGTTCCGAAGCACCACGTGATGATCGGGTGTGATAGGTTCTAACGTTCGCATACAAAGGGTGTAAGCCAGATTTACACATGCAATACACTTAGGGTTCACTTGACGAGCCTAGCATGTACATACATGGCCTCGGAACACGGAAGACCGAAAGGTCGAACATGAGTCGTATAGAAGATACGATCAACATGAAGATGTTCACCGCTGATGACTAGTTCGTCTCACGTGATGATCGGACACGGGCTAGTCGGTTCGGATCATGTATCACTTAGATGACTAGAGAGATGTCAATCTGAGTGGGAGTTCTTTAAAATTTGATTAAGATGAACTTAATTATCATGAACTTAGTCTAAATTCTTTACAATATGCCTTGTAGATCAAATGGCCCACGCTCATGTCAGCCTCAACTTCAACGCGTTCCTAGAGAAATCCAAGCTGAAAGGCGATGGTAGCAACTACACGGACTGGGTCCATAACCTGAGGATCATCCTCATAGCTGCCAAGAAAACTTATGTTCTAGATGCACCGCTAGGTGACGCTACCGCCCCGGCAAACCAAGATGTTATGAACGCTTGGCAGTCGCGTTGTGATGATTACTCCCTGGTTCAGTGCGGCATGCTTTACAGCTTAGAATCGGGGCTCCAAAAGCGTTTTGAGCACCACGGGGCATATGAGATGTTCCAAGAGCTGAAAATGGTTTTCCAAGCTCATGCCCGAGTCAAGAGATATGACGTCTCCGACGCATTCTACAGCTGTAATATGGAGGAAAACAGTTCTGTCAGTGATCACATCCTCAAGATTTCTGGGTTGCACAACCACTTGTATCAGTTGGGAATGAATCTCCTAGAAGAAGCGGTCGTTGACAGAATCCTCCAGTCGCTCCCACCAAGCTACAAGAGCTTCGCGTTGAACTTCAATATGCAGGGGATGGAGAAGTCCATTCCCGAGGTGTATTCAATGCTGCAATCAGCGGAGATGGATATCAAGAAAGAACATCAAGTGTTGATGGTCAATAAAACCACTAAGTTCAAGAAGGGCAAGGGTAAGAAGAACTTCAAGAAGGACGGCAAGGGAGTTGCCGCGCCCGGTAAGCCTGTTGCTGGGAAGAAGCCAAATTATGGACCCAAGCCTGAGACAGAGTGCTTTTATTGCAAGGGAACAGGTCACTGGAAGCGGAACTGCCCCAAATACTTAGCGGACAAGAAGACCGGCAACGTTAAAGGTATATGTGATATACATGTTATTGATGTGTACGTTACCAGCGCTCGTAGTAGCTCCTGTGTATTCGATACCGGTGCAGTTGCTCATATTTGTAACTCTAAGCAGGAGTTGCGGAATAAGCGGAGACTGGCGAAGGACGAGGTGACGATGCGCGTCGGGAATGGTTCCAAGGTCGATGTGATCACCGTCGGCACGCTGCCTCTACATCTACCTTCGGGATTAGTTTTAAACCTCAATAATTGTTATTTAGTACCAGCTTTGAGCATGAACATTGTATCTGGATCTCGTCTTATGCGAAATGGCTACTCATTTAAATCTGAGAATAATGGTTGTTCTATTTATTTGAGAGATATGTTTTATGGTCATGCCCGCTGGTCAATGGTTTATTTTTGATGAATCTCGATCGTGATGATACACATATTCATAGTGTGAATGCCAAAAGATGTAAAGTTGACAATGATAGTCCCACATACTTGTGGCATTGCCGCCTTGGTCATATTGGTGTCAAACGTATGAAGAAGCTTCATGCTGATGGACTTCTGGAGTCTCTTGATTATGAATCGTTTGACACGTGCGAACCATGCCTCATGGGCAAGATGACCAAGACTCCGTTCTCTGGAACAATGGAGCGAACAACCAACTTATTGGAAATCATACATACCGATGTGTGCGGTCCAATGAGTGTTGAGGCTCGCGGAGGCTATCGTTATGTTCTCACCCTCACAGTTGACTTGAGTAGATATGGGTATATCTACTTGATGAAGCACAAGTCTGAGACTTTTGAAAAGTTCAAGGAATTTCAGAATGAGGTTGAGAATCAACGAGACAAGAAAATAAAGTTCTTACGATCAGATCGTGGGGGTGAATATTTAAGTCATGAATTTGGCACGCACCTTAGGAAATGTGGAATTGTTTAACAATTGACACCGCCGGGAACACCTCAGAATAACGGTGTGTCCAAACGTCGAAATTGTACTCTGTTGGACATGGTGCGATCAATGATGTCCCTCACCGATTTACCGCTATCTTTTTGGGGTTATGCTTTAGAGACTGCCGCATTCACTTTAAATAGGGCTCCATCGAAATCCGTTGAGACGACACCGTATGAACTTTGGTTTGGCAAGAAACCGAAGCTGTCGTTTCTGAAAGTTTGGGGTTGCGATGCTTATGTCAAGAAACTTCAACCTGAAAAGCTCGAACCCAAATCGGAAAAATGCGTCTTCATATGATACCCAAAGGAAACGATTGGGTACACCTTCTACCACAGATCCGAAGGCAAAGTCTTTGTTGCCAAGAATGGATCCTTTCTGGAGAAAGAGTTTCTCTCGAAAGAAGTGAGTGGGAGGAAAGTAGAACTTGATGAGGTGACAGTCACCCTCCTGAACCGGAAAGTAGCGCAGCGCAGGAAATAGTTCCTGAGGTGCCTGCACCGACAAGGGAGGAAGCTAATGATGATGATCATGAAGAAACAGATCAAGTTACTACTGAGCTTCGAAGGTCCACAAGGGCACGTTCCGCACCAGAGTGGTACGACTACCCTATCATGGAAATCATGTTGTTAGACAACGGTGAACCTTCGAACTATGAAGAAGCAATGGCGGGCCCGGATTCCAATAAATGGCTTGGAGCCATGAAATCCGAGATAGAATCCATGTATGAAAACAAAGTATGGACTTTGGTGGACTTGCCTGATGATAGGCACGCCATAGAAAATAAATGGATATTTACGAAGAAGACAGACGCGGATGGTGTGACCATCTATAAGGCTCGGCTTGTCGCTAAGGGTTATCGACAAGTTCAAGGGATTGACTACGACGAGACTTTCTCTCCCGTAGCGATGCTAAAGTCAGTCAGAATCATGTTAGATATTGCCGCATTCTATGATTATGAGATATGGCAAATGGACGTCAAAACGGCATTCCTTAATGGCTTCCTCAAGGAAGAGTTGTATATGATGCAGCCAGAAGGTTTTGTCGATCCAGAGAATGCTAACAAGGTATGCAAGCTCCAGCGCTCGATCTACGGGCTGGTGCAAGCATCTCGGAGTTGGAATATTCGCTTTAGTGATGTGATCAAAGTGTTTGGCTTTATACAGACTTATGGAGAAGCCTGTATCTACAAGAAAGTGAGTGGGAGCTCTGTAGCATTTCTCATATTATATGTGGATGACATATTGCTGATGGGAAATGATATAGAATTCTTAGAAAGTGTAAAGGCCTACTTGAATAAGAGTTTTTCAATGAAGGACCTTGGAGAAGCAGCTTACATATTAGGCATCAAAATCTATAGAGATAGATCAAGACGCCTCATCGGTCCTTCACAAAGTACATACCTTGACAAGATATTGAAGAAGTTCAATATGGATCAGTCCAAGAAGGGGTTCTTGCCTGCTTTGCAAGGTATGAGGTTGAGCAAGGCTCAGTCGTCGACCACGGCAGAAGATAGAGAAAAGATGAGTGTCATTCCCTATGCCTCAGCCATAGGTTCTATCATGTATGCCATGCTGTGTACCAGACCTGATGTGAACCTTGCCATAAGTTTGGTGGGGAGGTACCAAAGTGATCCCGGTATGGAACACTGGACAGCGGTCAAGAACAGCCTAAAGTACCTGAAGAGGACTAAGGATATGTTTCTCGTTTATGGAGGTGACGAAGAGCTCGTCGTAAAGGGTTATGTCCATGCTAGCTTCGACACAGATCTGGATGACTCGAAGTCACAAACCGGATACGTGTATATTTTGAATGGTGGAGCAGTCAGCTGGTGCAATTGCAAGCAGAGCGTCGTGGCGCATTCTACATGTGAAGCGGAGTACATAGCTGCCTGTGAAGCAGCGCAAGAAGGAATCTGGATGAAGGAGTTCATCACCGACCTAGGAGTCATTCCTAGCGCGTCAAGCCCGATGACTCTCTTCTGTGACAACATTGGTGCTATTGCCATTACCAAGGAGCCCAGGTTTCACAAGAAGACTAAACACATCAAGCGTTGTTTCAACTCCATCCGGAATTATGTTCAAGATGGAGACATAGATATTTGTAAAGTGCATACGGATCTGAATGTCGCAGACCCGTTGACTAAACCTCTTCCACGGGCAAAACATGATCAACACCAGAACTCTATGGGTGTTCGATTCATCACAATGTAACTAGATTATTGACTCTAGTGCAAGTGGGAGACTGTTGGAAATATGCCCTAGAGGCAATAATAAAAGTATTATTATTATTATATTTCCTTGTTCATGATAATTGTCTATTATTCATGCTTGAATTGTATTGTACGGAAACAGCGATACATGTGTGAATATATAGACCACAATGAGTCCCTGGTAAGCCTCTAGTTACTAGCTCGTTGATCAACAGATGGTCACGGTTTCCTGACCATGGACATAGGATGTCGGTGATAACGGGATCACATCATTAGGAGAATGATGTGATGGACAAGACCCAATTCTGAGCCTAGCACGAGATCGTATAGTTTGTAATGCATAAGCTTTTCGATGTCAAGTATTTATTCCTTAGACCATGAGGTTGTGCAACTCCCGGATGCCGTAGGAATACTTTGGATGTGCCAAACGTCACAACGTAACTGGGTGACTATAAAGGTACGCATCGGGTATCTCCGAAAGTGTCTGTTGAGTTGGTACGAACCGAGACTGGGATATTGTCACTCCGTGTGACGGAGAGGTACCTTTGGGCCCACTCGATAAGACATCATCATAATGAGCTCAAGGTGACTAAGGAGTTAGTCACGGGATGATGGATTACGGATCGAGTAAAGAGACTTGCCATGACGAGATTGAACAAGGTATCGGGAATACCGACGATCGAATCTCGGGCAAGTAACGTACCGATAGACAAAGGGAATAACATACAGGATTGAGTGAATCCTTGACACAGTGGTTCATCCGATGAAGATCATCGAGGAACACGTGGGAACCAACATGGGTATCCGGATCCTGCTGTTGGTTATTGACCGGAGAGTCGTCTCGGTCATGTCTGCGTGTCTCCCGAACCCGTAGGGTCTACACACTTAAGGTTTAGTGACGCTAGGTCGTAGAGATACATGCACGTGGAAACCCGAAAGTTGTTCGGAGTCCCGGATGAGATCCCGGACGTGATGAGGAGTTCCGGAATGGTCCGGAGGTAAAGAATGATATATAGGAAGTCCAGTTTCGGCCATCGGGTGAACTCCGGGGGTCACTGGGAGCGTCTCGGGACCACAGGAGGGGTCCCGGGGGTCCACCTGGTGGGGCCACCCATCCCGGTGGGGCCCCTAGGCCGCAAGGGGGAAGGGGCCAGCCCCTGGTGGGCTGGCGCACCACATGGGCCTCCCCCTCCATGCGCATAGGGTTGAAACCCTAGGGGAAGGGTGCGCCCCCATGCCTTGGGGGGCAAGTATACCCCCCTGGCCGCCGCCCCACCCTGGAGATCTGATCTCCATGGCCGGCGCAACCCCCTGGCCCCTATATATAGTGGGGGGAGAGGGCAGACGCACCCAAGCCTCTGGCACCTCTCCCCCTCCCGTCACACCTTCCTACTCCTCCGCAGGGCGTCGGCGAAGCCCTACAGGATTTCCTACTGCATCCACCACCACGCCGTCATGCTGCTGGATCTCCGACGACCTCTCCTCCCCCCTTGCTGGATCAAGAAGGAGGTGACGTTGCTGTACCGGACGTGTGTTGAACGTGGAGGTGCCGTCCGTTCAGCGCTAGGATCATCGGTGACGAAGAACGCGAAGAGTACGACTACTTCATCCACGTTGCTTCGAACGCTTCCGCACGCGATCTACAAAAGGGTATGTAGATGCACTCTAATATGCTCGTTGGTAGATGACTCCTTAGATTGATCTTGGTGAAAGCGTAGAAATTTTTTGAATTCTGCTACGTTCCCCAACAGTTTATATCATATTCCTTGAGTTTATCCCTCTACATCATGTCATCTTGCTTAAGGCGTTACTCTGTTCTTATGAACTTAATACTCTAGATGCATGCTGGATAGCGGTCGATGTGTGGAGTAATAGTAGTAGATGCAGAATCGTTTCGGTCTACTTGTTACGGACGTGATGCCTATATATAATGATCCTGCCTAGATATTCTCATAATTATTCGTTTTCTATCAATTGCTCGACAGTAATTCCTTTACCCACCGTAGAATTCTGCTATCATGAGAGAAGCCACTAGTGAAACCTATGGCCCCCGGGTCTATTCTCAACATATCAATCTACAATCTACTTTACTTTTCCATTTTTACTTTATGTTCTTATATCCAAAATACCAAAAATATCAAACTATCCTATCTATCAGATCTCACTTTCGTAAGTGATCGTAAAGGGATTGACAACCCCTTATCGCGTTGGCTGCAAAGTTCTTATTTGTTTGTGCAAGTGCGAGGGACTCACGCGTGGTCTCCTACTGGATTGATACCTTCATTCTCAAAAACTGAGGGAAATACTTACGCTGCTGTGTTGCACCACCCTTTCCTCTTCGAGGGAATACAACGCAAGCTCGAGAAGTAGCAAGAAGAATTTCTGGCGCCGTTGACGGGGAGGCTTACCCAAAAGTCATATACCAAGTACCAATCGCAAACCCTTATGCTTCGCATTACATTTATTTGCCTCTCGTTTTCCTCTCCCCCACTTCACCCTTGCCATTTTATTTGCCCTTCTTTTTGCCGTGTGTTTATCGTTCGCTTGCTTCTTGTTTGCTTGTGTGTTGGATTGCTTGCTTGTCACTATGGCTCAGAACAATACCAAATTGTGTGACTTTTCCAATACCAACAACAATGATTTGATTAGCACTCCGATTGTTACTTTTACTGATGCTGAATCTTGTGAGATCAATGCTGCTCGGTTGAATCTTGTCATGAAAGATCAATTTTCCTGCCTTCCTAGTGAAGATGCCTCTACCCATCTAAATAACTTTGTTGATTTGTGTGATATGTAAAGGAAAAGGGATACGGATAATGATATTGTTAAATTGAAGTTATTTCCGTTTTCACTTAGAGATCGTGCTAAAACTTGGTTTTCCTCTTTGCCTAGAAATAGTATTGATTCGTGGAATAAGTGCAAAGATGTTTTTATCTCTAAGTATTTCCCTCCTGCTAAGATCATCTCTCTTAGAAACGATATTATGAATTTTAAGCAACTAGATCATGAGCATGTTGCACAAGCTTGGGAAGGAATGAAATTAATGATACGTAATTGCCCTACACATGGTTTGAACTTATGGATGATAATTCAAAACTTTTATGCTGGCTTGAATTTTGCTTCTAGAAATCTTTTAGATTCGGCCGCAGGAGGCACTTTCATGGAAACTACCTTAGGAGAAGCTACCAAACTCCTAGATAATATTATGGTTAATTATTCTCAATGGCACACCGAAAGATCTACTAGTAAAAAAATGCATGTTACTGAAGAGATTAGTGTTTTGAGTGGAAAGATGGAGAACTTATGAAATTATTTGCTACTCAGAGTGCTTCTTCTGATCATAATGATATGTCTTTATCCACGTTGATTGAAAATAATAATGAATCTTTGGATGTGAATTTTGTTGGTAGGAATAATTTTGGTAACAATGCTTATAGAGGAAACTTTAATCCTAGGCCTTTTCCTAGTAATTCCTCTAATAATTATGGCAATTCCTATAATAACTCTTATGGAAAGATGCCTTCTGAATTTGAAACTAGTGTTAGGGAGTTTATGAATTCGCAAAAGAATTTCAATGCTTTGCTTGAAGAAAAATTGCTTAAGATTGATGAATTGGCTAGAAGTGTGGATAGAATTACTCTTGATGTTGATTCTTTGAAACTTAGATCTATTCCACCTAAGCATGATATCAATGAGTCTCTCAAAGCCATGAGAATTTCCATTGATGAATGTAAAGAAAGAACCGCTGGGATGCGTGCTAAAAAAGAGAGTTATATAAAAGTGTGTTCTTCTGGTTATCATGAAAATAAAGATGAAGATATGAAAGTTATTGATGTGTCTCCTATTAGATCCTTGTTTTCTAGTATGAATCTTGATAAAGATAGGATTGGAGATGAGTCTACTTTAATTAAAAGGTGTCCCAATGATTCGGAGTTTTTGGATCTTGATGCTAAAATTGTTTAAAGTGGGATTGAAGAGATTAAAACTTTGCATAGTGATGAACCCACTACTTTGGATTTCAAGGGATACAATTATGATAATTGCTGTTTGATTGATTGTATTTCCTTGTTGCAATTCGTAGTAAACTCTCCGAATGCTTACAGTCAAAATAAAGCTTTTACCAAACACATAGTTGCTGCTTAGATGCAATCTTATGAAGAAAAACTTGAATTATAAGTTTCTATCCCTAGAAAACTTTATGATGAGTGAGAACCTACTAGTAAAATTAAAATTGTTGATTTGGGTGCAAGTGTTTCTACAATCCCAAAAACTTTGTGTGATTTGTTAGGTTTCCCTGAGCTTGATGATTGTTCTTTAAATTTGCATCTTGCAGATTCTACCATTAGGAAACCAATGGGAAGGATTCATGATGTTCTTATTGTTGCCAATAGGAATTATGTGCCCATAGATTTAATTGTTCTTGACATAGATTGCAATCCTTCATGTCCTATTATTCTTGGTAGACCTTTCCTTAGAACGATTGGTGCAATTATTGATATGAAGGAAGGAAATATTAGATTCCATTTTCCGTTAATGAAAGGCATGGAACACTTTCCTAGAAATAAAATTAAATTACCATATGAATCTATTATGAGAGCGACTTATGGATTGCCTTCCAAAGATGGCAATACCTAGATATATCCTTGTATCGTGCCTAGCTAGGGGCGTTAAACGATAGCGTTTGTTGGGAGGCAACCCAATTTTATATATTTTGTTCTTCTGTTTAGGAATAAATATTGCATCTAGCTTCTGTTTAGATGTGTTTTTGTGTTGTAATTAGTGTTTGTTCCAAGTAGAACCTTTGGGAAGACTTGTCTGAAGTTTATATGATCTTGGTGTGAAAAACAGAATCGTTAGCGCTCGCTAGAATAGTCACCAGATTTTACTGGAGTGTGCTATTTAGTTGATTCTTTTTGCATATAATTAATAGACAAATTACTCATGTTTACCAATTTATTTCAAAAAAATGGAGTTACAGAAGTATGCGAAAGTTAGAGATTACTACAGACTATTATGTTTTTGTCAGATTCTGTTTTTCGTGTGTTGTTTGCTTATTTTGATGATTCTATGAGTAGTATTGGGGAGTATGAATCATAGATAAGTTTGAATACAGTAGGTTTAACACCAATATAAACAAATAATGAGTTCATTACAGTACCTTTGAGTGGTGGTTTGTTTTCTTATACTAATGGAGCTCACGAGATTTTTGTCTAAGTTTTGTGTTGTGAAGTTTTCATGTTTTGAGTATTGCTTTGATGGACTACGGAACAAAGAGTGGCAAGAGCCTAATCTTGGGGATGTCCAAGGCACCCCAAGGTAAAATTCAAGTACAACCAAAATCCTAAGCTTGGGGATGCCCCGGGAAGGCATCCCCTCTTTCGTCTTCATCTATCGATAACTATACTCGGGACTATATTTTTATTCACCGCATGATATGTGTTTTACTTGGAGCGTCATGTATTATTTGAGTCTTTGCTTGTTAATTGGCCACAATTATCCTTGCTGGACACACCTTTTTGAGAGAGATAAATATGGCCTAGGAATTGTTAGAACACTCTATGTGCTTCACTTATATCTTTTGAGTTAAATAGTTTTCTCTAGTGCTTCACTTATATCTTTTAGAGCACGGTGGTAATTTTATTTTAAAGAAATTTTTGATCTCTCATGCTTCACTTAGATCATTTTTAGAGTCTATTAGAACAGCATGGTAATGTGCTTTGGCTATAAAACTAGCCTTAACATGATAGGCATCCAAGATGAATGTTGTAAAAACTTTCATATAAAGTGCATTGAATATGATGAGAAGTTGGATGCTTGATAATTGTTTTGAGATATGAGGATAGTGATATTAGAGTCATGCTAGTGGAGTTATTATGAAATTGATATATACTTGTGTTAAAATTTGTGATTCCCATAGCATGCACGTATGCTGAACCGTTATGTGACGAAGTTAGAGCATGAGGTATTTGTAGAGCGTCATCCTTTGTGTGGAGGTCGGGGGCGTGCGATGGTTAACTCCTACCAACCTCTCCCCTAGGAGCATGCGTTGATTTCTTTGTTTTGATGACTCGTAAATTTTTGCAATAGGTATATGAGTTCTTTATGACTAATGTTGAGTCCATGGATTATACGCACTCTTACCCTTCCACCATTGCTAGCCTCTCTTGTACCGCGCAAGTTTCGCCGGTACCATACACCCACTATATACCTTCCTCAAAACAGCCACCATATACCTTCCTTAAAACATCCACCATATCTACCTATCATGGCATTTCCAAAGCCATTCCGAGATATATTGCCATGCAACTTTTCACCATTCCGTTCATATGACACGCTTCATATTGTCATATTGCCATGCATGATCATGTAGTTGACATAGTATTTGTGGCAAAGCCACCATGCATAATTTTTCATACATGTCACTCTTGATTCATTGCACATCCCGGTACACTGCCAGAGGCATTCATATAGAGTCATACTTTGTTCTAGTATCGAGTTGTAATATCGAGTTGTAAATCAATAAAAGTGTGATGATCATCATTATAGAGCATTGTCCCATGTGAGGAAAGGCCAAACAAAAGAAAAGGCCCCTCCAAAAAAAGGAGGGACAATGCTACTATCTTTTTTCCACACTTGTGCTTCAAAGTAGTACCATGTTCTTCATGATAGAGAGTCTCATGTTTAGTCATTTTCATATACTAGTGGGAATTTTCATTATAGAACTTGGCTTGTTTATTCCAGTGATGACCTTACTCAAATGCCCTAGGTCTTCATGAGCAAGCAAGTTGGATGCACACCCACTTAGTTTCTTTTGTTGAGCTTTCATACATATTTAGCTCTAGTGCATCCGTTGCATGGCAATCCCTACTCACTCACATTGATATCTATTGATGGGAATCTCCATAGCCCGTTGATACGCCTAGTCGATGTGAGACTATCTCCCTCCTATTTGTCTTCTCCACAACCACCACTCTATTCCACCCATAGTGCTATATCCATGGCTCACGCTCATGTATTGCGTGAAAGTTGGAAGATTTGAAAGAATATAGTATGAGAACAAGTGCTTGGCTGAAACCGGGGTTGTGCATGATATGAATATTTTGTGTGATGAAGAGGGGGCATAGCTAGACTATATGATTTTGTAGGGATAACTTTCTTTAGCCATAGTATTTTGACAAGACATGATTGCTTTGTTAGTATGCTTGAAGTATTATTATTTCTTATGTCAATATAGACTTTTGTCTTGAATCTTTCAGATCTGAACATTCATGCCACAATAAAGAGAACTACATTGAAAATTATGTTGGTTAGCATTCCACATCAAACATTCTGTTTTTATCATTTACCTACCCGAGGACGAGCAGGAATTAAGCTTGGGATGCCTGATACGTCTCCAACGTATCTATAATTTTTTATTGTTCCATGCTATTATTTATGATGTTTTGGATGTTTAATGGGCTTTGTTATACACTTTTATATTATTTTTGGGATTAACCTATTAACCCAAAGGCCCAGTCCAGATTGCTGTTTTTTTTGCCTATTTCAGGGTTTACAGAAAAGGAATATCAAATGGAGTCCAAACGGAATGAAACCTTCGGGAGAGATATTTTTGGAGCAAAATCTGCACGAAGACCTGAGAACCACGGAATAGGGCTGACGTGGCGTCCACGAGGGTGGGGGCGCCACTCCCCCCCTACAGGGCACGCCCCCTACCTCGTGGGCCCCATGTTTGGCCCCCGGTGCCCTCCTTCCTCCTATATATACCTATGTACCCCGAAAGTATGAGAGACGGAGAGAAAACCCTTGTTCCACCACCGCAACCTTCTGTTCCCGTGAGATCCCATCTTAGGGCCATGTTCTGGAGCTCCACTGGAGGGGGGATCTACCACGGAGTGCTTCTACATCAACACCATCGCCTCACCATGAGTTGTGAGTAGTTTAGCACATACCTTCGGGTCCATAGTTAGTACCTAGATGGCTTCTTCTCTCTCTTTGGATCTCAATACCAAGTTCTCCTCGGTCTTCGAGGAGATCTATTCAATGTAATCTCTTTTTGCGGTGTGTTTGTCAAGATCCGATGAATTGTGGGTCTATGATCAAGATTATCTATGAGAAATATTTGGTTCTTTTCTGAATTCTTTTCTGTATGATTATAATATCCTTGCAAGTCTCTTCGAATTATTGGTTTGGTTTGGCCTACTAGATCTATAGTTCTTGCAATGGGAGAAGTGCTTGGCTTTGGGTTCAATCGTCCGGTGTCCTTTCCCAGTGACAGTAGGGGCAGCAAGGCACGTATTGTATTGTTGACATCGAGGATAAAAAGATGGGGTTTACTGTAACATCCCAAAATTCTAAATTTTGGAATGTTATAATAAATAGATAGATTTGATTGTTGTTTGATGTGTTGAGTGAAATTGAGTGAAATTTGAAACTTTTGAAAGTTAAATGAGAGGGAATAAAATTACTTTCCCAAAACTTTCACTTTGCTTTTTGATCTCCGAGGGAATCCAAATTCTTTTCAACACAAAACCCTAGAGTGAAGATAATATGACTTCTTCCATTTATTTTAAAATGATAAAGGGCTTTGAAAGGATTTTGAATTTCAACCTCGAAATCTTTACAATTCAGAAACTTTAAGCAACTCAATGATTTTTCCGAGAGAAGATAAAATGACTTCTTCAAATTATAGGAAATATGAGTTGGAAGTTTTTCTGAAATTTTCCGGAACTCAATTTCAAATATTGAGTTATTTGGTTTTTATTCAAATTATTTTTCTCCAAAAATAAATTACATGGAAAATACGGTAACATGATTCCCTATAGCAGAAAATTGGAGAAAAATAAATTTGAAGTCAATTTTGGTATTTTAAGATAGATTTTATTGGTTTTTATTTGCATTAGTAGGACCTTTTGATTTATTAGATTTTATGGGCATTTTATTTGACAGTAGTAAAATGTTCATGTTGTAGGGCTTATTTTTCTGCAAATTTTGATATATTATATGCCTATAGTTTATTCTATTTTATTTGTTTTCTTGTTAGTTAAAAAAAATCCCTTCCTCCGAACCTGGGCCGGCCCAGCTTTGCCAGGCCGCATGCAAAGCTCGCCCCTTTCCCCTTTCCTCCTCCCGCACGCCTCGCCGCCGCCTCGGCGTCCGTGCGAAGCACGCCTCTCCGCCGCCTTTGCTTCGCCCCTCCCGCAAGAAGCTCCACGCCCTCCTATAAAGTCGCCGCCGCTGCCCCCTCTTCTCCCCCTCCTTCCGCATCTCGCCGCCGCCTCTGCGCTGCACCTCGCCGCCACCGTCGCCGCGCACTTCTTCTGCTGCCGCTGCTGCCTCCCCCGCCTCCCGCAGCCGTGCCTCGCCCCGCGCTGCCCCTCGCATCGCCCGCGCCGCGCCGCAGCCGCGCCTCGCCCTCCGCCCTTCGCCACACCGCGCCGCCCGCCGCTGCTTCGCACCGCCGCCGTCTGCCCCGCCATCGCCGGAGCTCCGCCGGCCGACGAACCGCCCTGATCCGCCCCGATCTAGAACCGGTAAGGGAAAAACCGCCCCGGTTCGTTTCAGATCTCGGTTTTCTTTGGTTCTTTAAAAAACATCTTTTTTCCTGTAGTTAGTAAACGAACGTTCGTTCGTTTGGCAGTAGTACTGGACGAATTCATTAGTTTAGTCTCAGTAGTGAACGTTCGCTCTTTAGCTTTTTTCTTTTTTCTGTTTAGTTTCGGCCAAGGACCCGTATGTAATTATTCTTTTGCAGATTAGCCCCTAATCTTCTTTCGGCCATAACTTTTTATAAGTTAGTCCAAATTCAACGAAACCAACGCCCACGTCTTCGTTGCGAAGCCCTCTTTCCAGTAATACAACTTAATCATGTTTTTGAAAGATTTAAAATTTGAATTCAACTAGTTTTAGATTTGAACTTCGTTTGATCATAACTTGAGTTTCGTAACTCCGTTTGAGTTGATTATTTTTGCAAATCGAAGCTCTTGACCTAAACTTTCTGATAAGGCCAAATTCACATAATTTTGGTACTGTTGGAAATTGATTTATGTTTCAAGAGTCATTCGTTTGTTTTCGAAGTTTTCCTAAGTGTTTATTCGTTTTGTCCGATCTTTCTGAGTGACTGCTTATGTGTGGTTACCATTGCTTGCTTACGATAGATTGATCGGAGTGTGACGAGTAGAGATACCCGGAGTTTGTAGGGGAACGTAGCATAATTCAAAAAAATTCCTACGCTTCGCCAAGATCAAACTAAGGAGTCATCTAGCAACGAGCATAATGGAGTGCATCTACATACCCTTTTGTATATCGCGAGCGGAAGCGTTCGAAGGAACGTGGATGAAGTAGTCGTACTCTTCGCGTTCTTCGTCACCGATGATTCTAGCGCCGAACGGACGGCACCTCCGCGTTCAACACACGTACGGTACAGCAACGTCTCCTCCTTCTTGATCCAGCAAGGGGGGAGGATAGGTCGTCGGAGATCCAACAGCACGACGGCGTGGTGGTGGATGCAACAGGAAATCCTACAGGGCTTCGTCGGCGCCCTGCGTTAAGGAGTAGGAAGTGTGACGGGAGGGGGGAGAGGCGCCAGAGGCTTGGGGTGCAGCTGCCCTCTCCCCCCCCACTATATATAGGGGCCAGGGGGGCGCCGGTCCTGGGAGATCAGATCTCCAGGGGGCGGCGGCCAAGGTGGGAAACCCACCCGGTGGACCCCCGGGACCCCTCCGGTGGTCCCGGGACACTCCCGGTGACCCCCAGAGTTTACCCGATGGCCGAAACTGGACTTCCTATATATCATTCTTTACCTCCGGACCATTCCGGAACTCCTCGTGACATCCGGGATCACATCCGGTACTCCGAACAACATTAGGGTTTCCATGTGCATGTATCTCTACAACCCTAGCGTCACCGAACCTTAAGTGTGTAGACCTTACGGGTTCGGGAGACACGCAGACATGACCGAGACGACTCTCCGGTCAATAACCAACAGCGGGATCTGGATACCCATGTTGGTTCCCATGTGTTCCTCTATGATCTCATCGGATGAACCACTGTGTCGAGGATTCACTCAATCCCGTACATTATTCCCTTTGTCCATCGGTACGGTACTTGCCCGAGATTCGACCGTCGGTATACCCGATACCTTGTTCAATCTCGTCATGGCAAGTCTCTTTACTCGTTCCGTAATCCATCATCCCGTAACTAACTCCTTAGTCACTTTGAGCTCATTATGATGATGTATTACCGAGAGGGCCCATAGGTACCTCTCCATCATACGGAGTGACAACATCCCAGTCTCGGTTCGTACCAACTCAACAGACACTTTCGGAGATACCCGTTGCGTACCTTTATAGCCACCCAGTTACATTGTGACGTTTGGCACACCCAAAGTATTCCTACGGCATCCGGGAGTTGCACAACCTCGTGGTCTAAGAAATAAATACTTGACACCGAAAAGCTTATGCAATACGAACTATACGATCTCGTGCTAGGCTCGGGATTGGGTCTTGTCCATCACATCATTCTCCTAATGATGTGATCCCGTTATCAATGACATCCAATGTCCATGGTCAGGAAACCGTGATCATCTGTCGATCAACGAGCTGGTAACTAGAAGCTTACCAGGGACTCATTGTGGTCTATATATTCACACATGTATCGTTGTTTCCGTACAATACAATTCAAGCATGAATAACAGACAATTATCATGAACAAGGAAATATAATAATAATACTTTTATTATTGCTTCTAGGGCATATTTCCAACAGAGTTTTGAGTGCGAATCATCTTCATCAACATTGCAGGCAAGTTCACACTTAGATCATATTTTCCAATTACCCAGTTTTCATTGCATTAGTCCAACCCTCACACATTGCATGAGTAGGATCAATTAACTTGTGGGATTGGGAAGTAGATTGAGGTAGTACCTATTACCTGCATTACATTCAAACCTTTGGGAGTTATTCTACGTTTGCTGTTAGGACATGCTATGCTCGTAGACGTGGATTGGGTGAGTGAATTCCATGACAGACGTGAGTTTGTTAATTAATGGTTCAACTTAAGGTGGCAACATTAATACACATCTGGGTGGATTGAGGCATCTGGGTATTCCAGTGATTGCCTGTTTTTCTTTTGGACCGCCACCCAGGCTCAAAGGGATCATGAGATTATTCATACTAGAAACTTCTGTGTGCAGCCACAATGCTATTATGGGCTCTAGCATAGTATGAGTAAGTTGTGTGAACTCTTACAATGGTGGACTTGCAGATGTAGGGGATGTAGGTTGGTACGGTCCGCCCGATCGTAAGGTGCTAGCGCTTCTGAAAGACTATGTCTCGGTCATCCGTTTCTCAAACACCATGCAGTGCGAGAAACCAAACGGAGGTGATTGAGTCTTGTGGGAAAAGTGCACAAACCTCTGCAGAGTGTACAAACTGATCATGATTAGCCGTGTCCCCGGTTATGGACGTCTTGAGTATCTAGTACTTGGATTTTCATGTGCATCTCATCATGTTACTCTCTAATTTAATATTATTGGGTTTAATGATTATTTTAATTGGGGTTGAGAGGATGTCTATTATTGTTGGGTTTAATGATTATGTTAATTAAAATCTATTCCTTTGTAGCAGGAAAAAATTGGCTTTACGCAAAAACTTTAACCTTACAGCCTCCACGAGCCAAATATGCATGTAGTTGTAGGCTTTATTCATCATTATCAGTACAGTGTGAATTTGCCAGTACATTCAATGTACTGACCCTTTGTGGCTGCAACGTCTCATGTTGCAGGATTATCTTACGACAAGTAAGTGATACGTTAGGGGTTACGATTTCTACACTCAACTTTGCCGTTGGTGTTGATGGGAATCCACAACCTTTGTTGCTTCCGCTATGATCGATTGATGTAATAGTATTTATGTTACTTAATACATGTGATTTACCTCTGTTATAAATCCTGTTTGTACTGTGTGTGTCAGCATACCGATCCAGGGATGACACAGAACACAGAGACTTCGGTCCATTCGGATCGTGGTCGCTACAAGATGGTATCAGAGCACATGTTGACTGTAGGACGTGACCCTAGAAACTGGCCAGACCATAGGAAAGGATTTCTCTAAAACTATCCTTCTCAAAAAGATTCTTATCTCTCTTCTTTTCTGAGCTTTGTCAAAACTTCCCTTTGACCTTAAATAGTTAGACACTACCCTTTACCATATGGACCACTTCGGAGTAAAGAGGTTTTACCATGCTGGACGTGTTGAAGCTACAACAATGGATACTCCGAAGATTTGAAGAGTTGACAACTTTGAGGAGATGATGATATTTAGAAGACCACCCCCTGTTATGTACTTACGTTAGATGCGACGATTGTGAGCCGTCATTTGTTTGATGTTTTTCGATGGCCACAAACTAAAACCGTCTTTTTAAAAATACTGTTTGTATTGAGTGTATCTCTCTCTCCATCTCTCTTATCTCACCCAAAACCCATGGACCCAATAGAGGATGAATGAAGATAGCCTTGTATTCTCTGGACCGATGACCCAGCCAGAGGCAGAGTTATGGATACGAAACATGGAGGATCACTTCAGGAAGAATTTAGTTGAAAGGAAGTATGAGGTTCAATACGCTCTCAAGTACTTTACAAACAGTGCCGCAACATGGTGGAAGATGCATCAAGACATACAAGGATGTAATAGAGCAGAAAACCGGGAAGAATTCAAGAAGACCCTGTTAGGATCCCGTCTCATCTGAAAACATGGTGACAAGCCGAAGAAGAAGCCTTGTGCTTGCAGGATTTGTGGAGAAATAGGACACACCCAGGAGGAGCACAAGGATGAATGCCCTAATTGTGAAGGAAATCACCTAGCTGAAGAATGCCCAACTAGGTAGATTACTTGTTTCTTGTGTGAAGGGACTACCCACTACCCTGCTCAGTGTCACATTTACCCCATGGTACAACGAACAATCCAACAGAAGAAAGAAGCAATGAAAGAAGTTCTCGAGGAAACCTTAAAGGAATCCGCGATGGAGGAAGATATTGATGACCCTGATGGAGAAGGACTAGACAGATATTACTCTCGTGCCTGCTACTCATGTGGAGAAAAAGGACATCTTTCATAGTATTGCACGAAGGAAAGCCATGAGTATCTGGGAGACTTCCCGACAGAAGAAGTGGAGTTTGATCCACAAAAGATAGAAGAATTGATAGGAACAAAGAAGTCGAAGAAGAGAAAGAGCATGTGTCCCCAGAAGAACCCAATTTTGTGGAAAAGGACCTAAGTCACATCACATGTTACCAGTGCAAGGATTTAGGTCATTATGCTAGCAACTGCCCAACCAGGAAGCGGAGAATCCAGTGAACCAGGATAGTCGCCATGAAGTCCTTAGATTTGTCTGATGACATTAGTTCACACTACAAGGAAGTAGAGCATTTTGCCAGAAAAGGTTCAGACCAGAGGAAATAATGAGAAGAGTAGTTGAGACTTGGATATAAGGATGAAGCATGTAGATTAATATGGAATACACCTTTATTACAATGTTGAGTTGATTATGGAAATAACATTGTAATAGTTCGTGAAGCAATGGAAGTTGAGATGTTTGGAATCTCATTGCTATGAGTTGTTGGATGATTGTGAGTGCCTCTCTTGTGATCTCACCAAGACCAAAACCTAGAACCCGTGGAGTAGCTGACCCAAACCTTTCTCGGACAAACGACCCCGTTTTACCCCAAGGATATCCTTATGCAGTCCTGAGGACCCCTTCTGTCTTATGCCTACAAATGACAACCCTTTACGAGTCTTTTCTCAAAGGCCCAGAAACCATCATGACCCTAACTAGCGATCAAGATTATCCAAAGATCCTGAAGGACATGATGAAGCATATTCACCTGGAAGGAGATGCAGTTTACAAGGGTTATCCGTTCATGGAGAATGGAGTTGAACTTTGGTACGTGGAGGTACACCTCCACCGTGTGAAAGGAGTTTGCCCAAATACTATGGGTCAATACTTTTTCATCTCCCGAGTACCGCAAACAGCATTCTTCGATTATGTTCGTGAAGCCGCTATGGAGGCCATACGTCAGATTGGAGAAATACTCGAAGCAAGACTTCGTTTTACCCAGGGATGCCTGAGTATGATGCATGCAGAGATGGTGGAGATGAAGAACACAACCAATAGGGCGAAGCAAAAGATTGATGATTTTAAGAATCACGTTGCACAATTCCAGTGGGATAAAAGCACCCTTAGCTAAGCCAACGGAATAAAGATGGAAGGATTGTTTGACCATATCCCACTATATGGATGGCAACATTTGTAGTGAAGCGCCTTGTAACTGGAGTGTTGAATACTGGTTCAAGTAGTAATACAAGATTTGATATGAGGAGAATATGGATTATGGATGAACCAGTGCATTCTGTTTAGTTGAACCTTATTGAGTGAACCCTGGACCAATAGAAAGGAAAGTGTTGCTCCAAGGAGTAGAGTTTGCACAAATAGTTGGAGTTATGTTTGATATGAAGTTTACCCCAAGGATGAGAAGAAAAGAAGTACAATTGGATTTTAAGAGGGTGAAAAGCTGGGAGTATGGAACTACAGTGACCCCAAGGATTGAGTTATGGATACACAAGTTCTGACGTGGGCCCGTAAGCCGAGGACCTAAGGAGGCTACATAACCACAAGGGAACCACGAGACTTGTCTATAGTTATGTGTATCTGCTGTAGTAAAGCAGTGCATTTTGCTATAGAATATACCAAGAAGAAGGAGTTTTGTGCTAAGTACTGGAGTTGAAGCATGCAATGGAAATGCAGTAAACTGTAGTAAGTTGAGAATCAGTGAAGTTAGTAGCCTAGTATTGATTTTGGATTTTATGAGTTGTTACTCTATAGTGATGAGTGAAGACATGATGCATAGAATAAGATATTGAAGAAAACTAGGGTTATTCATTTTAAGTGTGGTAGAATCCAACACCGTTACCCGAATACACTAGCTAGTGATGATATACGTCCGACTTGGAAAGGACTACCCAAGGATGAGTGCGAGTAATTACACTCAGTTCTGTACCCAAGAGAAGTAAGGGATAATTGGATGGATTTAAGAGAGCCAAGGAAGTTGGATGTTGGAAGTATGATCAGTTGCAACCCGAGGATGAGACCAAGTGTTACTAGTGATGAGATGAGCCCTAACCCACAGGCCCCAGAACCTGTCAAGAATGCAAGATCATCCTTGCTGAAAGGAAAACCCCTGGAGGAAGTTATGACCTTTGTAAATAGACGATCTTATAGGTTTTGCGCTAAACCCGAGGGTTGTGAACACGATAGATGATTGTTTGGCTTGCAGAATCAATGGAATTATCCGAACTCAGTTCGTCGTCAAGAAAAATTCTGCAATGCTTGTGAGGATGACCGAGTGTTAGAATGCGAGATTCACTAAACCATATACAAGGTAATGATTTGGGTGCGGGATGGATTGATCATCATACTGACTTACTCTTATTATTCGCCTCTGTTATACGGGATGGTAAATCTGAGTGACTTACCTATAGTAGAGAGACGACGATGTCAAAACTTTGTTTAAGCCTTAGAATAGTGTAGAAATTTTCCCCTATACACGGCATCTTGTTACCAACCGTAGGATGTACGGTGAGGATGAAGCCCAGACCCGTTTTCTGCAGGGACCCAATAAATTGTCCGATGACCACCATGAGATATCAATATTTGTATAGAATTGGCGCCAGACCTGTCAGCTAAGGAGAACTAGACTCAGAGGAACCTTGCCAAGATGAAAGGACCCAAGAATGGATGGAAAATGTCATGCCACTACCGGAAGAACCCAGAGAAGGTATTATGCCGAAGACTTGAGAAGACCGACCCTGTCAATCATAAGGGCGGAGTATATGAGTTCTGGTAGAACCGTATCCATGTTCCTAAGTGTGGTAGCACCCTAGACCATACCAATCAGTGGATTTGTTAGAAGACCCCCAAACAATAACCTATTTCTTGCTAGCCTCTCCGAATCTCGAGGACGAGATTCATTTTAAGTGTGGTAGGTTTGTAACATCCCGAAATTCTAAATTTTGGAATGTTATAATAAATAGATAGATTTGATTGCTGTTTGATGTGCTGAGTGAAATTGAGTGAAATTTGAAACTTTTGTAAGTTAAATGAGAGGGAATAAAATGACTTTCCCAAAACTTTCACTTTGCTTTTTGATCTTCGAGGGAATCCAAATTCTTTTCAACACAAAACCCTAGAGTGAAGATAATATGACTTCGTCCATTTATTTTAAAATGATAAAAGGCTTTGAAAGGATTTTGAATTTCAACCTCGAAATCTTTACAATTCAGAAACTTTAAGCAACTCAATGATTTTCTCGAGAGAAGATAAAATGACTTCTTTAAATTATAGGAAATATGAGTTGGAAGTATTTCTGAAATTTTCCGGAACTCAATTTCAAATATTGAGTTATTTGGTTTTTATTCAAATTATTTTTCTCCAAAAATAAATTACATGGAAAATAGAGTAACATGATTCCCTACAGCAGAAAATTGGAGAAAAATAATTTTGAAGTCATTTTGGTATTTTAAGAAAGATTTTATTGGTTTTTATTTGCATTAGTAGGACCTTTTGATTTATTAGATTTTGTGGGCATTTTATTTGACAGTAGTAAAATGTTCATGTTGTAGGGCTTATTTTTCTGTAAATTTTGATATATTATATGCCTATAGTTTATTCTATTTCCTTTTTCTTTTATTCGTTTTCTTGTTAGTTTAAAAAAATCCCTTCCTCCGAACATGGGCCGGCCCAGCTTTGCCAGGCCGCAGGCCCAGCTCGCCCCGTTCCCCTTTCCTCCTCCCGCACGCCTCGCCGCCGCCTCGGCGTCCGCGCGAAGCACGCCTCGCCGCTGCCTTTGCTTCGCCCCTCCCGCAAGAAGCTCCACGCCCTCCTATAAAGCCGCCGCCGCTGCCCCCTCTTCTCCCCCTCCTTCCACATCTCGCCGCTGCCTCTGCGCTGCGCCTCGGCGCCGCCGCCGCCGCGCACTTCTGCTGCTGCCGCCGCCGCGAGCTGCCGCTGATAACCCTCAACCGTAAGGGATCGAGATAGTCTTCGCGGGTAAGAATAACCCAATTTATAGATTCGACACACGAGGAGCCAAAGAGTATTTATAAGCTTTGACAGTTGAGTTGTCAATTCAATCGCACCTGAAATATACTTACTTGCAACAAAAGATAAGTGGTAACGGTGATATGATAGTGATGGTGGTAACAGCAAAAGTAACAACTAATAACCAGCAGGATTGAAACACTGTAGGCTAGGGAGATGGATGGTTGGGCGCTGCATGGATGAGATACATCATGAATCTACTTTGGGGCAAGGCACACAGAAAAGTAATGATCATCTAGGCAAATATCAAACATTAGGCATGTATCCCACAGGTAGTTGTACGTGCTTGCAATAAGAACTTGCACAACATCTTTTGTCCTACCATCCCGCTACGAACGGGGCCAAAAGGAACTTATGGAGATTAAGGTGCTCCTGTCAAAGAGCACCGGAACAAAGTAATGAACTCAATGGATACATGTAATCCTCAAATCATGGACCATCCCCTTTGGTGTCCCAAGCTGTCACTTTTGGGATCGCCGGTTCCGGACCGTAATAGGTGCAAACAACTCATAGATAGGATCCAGAACACAAATATATTCATGCAAACACATATGATTCAGATCTGAAATCATGGCACTCGGGCCCTAAGTGACAAGCATTAAGAGCAACAAGTTGAAGCAAAGATGATAAACACCATAGTAGATGATAGGCAACATGCCCCCAACAATCTAATAAACTATTACATGATCTAACCCATCCAATCCCTACCATCCCCTTTGCCTACAGCAGGGAATTACTCACACATGGAAGGAGAAGCCATGGAGGGAGGATGGAGTGGTGATGATGATGACGATGGCGACGATCTCAACTCTCCGGAGGCCAAATCAGGCTCCAGATTATCCCTCCCAAAGAAGAACACAGGGTGGCGGCGGCTCCGCGACGGAAACTGGGAAAACGACTTCTGTTCTGGGGTTTTCTCGTCACGGGGATAAATACGGGTCAAAGTAGGGCACCAGAGGGGGAAGGACCCGCCCAGGAGGCCTCCCGGCGCGGCCAGGGGTGGGGCCGCCTGGGCAGGGCGCCTGCCCCCCCCCCCCATGGCTGCCCTCTGGCCCATCTTCTGGCACAAAGGCCCTTCGGGTGCGTGGATATTCTGTGATTTTTCTTGGAATTTTCTGAGATACCTAAAAATCCGTTTTCCTGCACACAATAAAACCATACAGGCAGCTCTGCTGAAAATAACGTCAGTCCTGTTTAGTTTAGTTCAAATCATGCAAGAATGAGGTCAAAACAATAGCAAAAGTGTTTGGAAAAGTAGATACGTTTGAGACGTATCAACTCCCCCAAGCTTAGCATATTGCTTGTCCTCAAGCAATTCAGTTCAACGAACTGGACGCGACAAAGAAAACTTTGACAAACTCTTTTGCTTCATTAGATGTATATAAGCATGTACTACGAAAAGAGTCTAGCAAGTATTGAAACAATGCTATGAGGACAATGCACGTAGCAATCCTTCTTTCAAGTGACCAATCACAAATAACCAAAAGTAAATAATATACTACTGAAAATCAAGACAAGATTACATGGCACATAGCTTGAACATACTAGAGTGGTATCTCGCTAGCCTCCATGAATGAAGCAAAACATAAATGCAGAAACTCCTCCAGAGTTTTTAAAGGAGACTAGAACTAAGAATTTCAGAATAAATAATATCACAAGCATGCAGAAGACAATGTAATACTTTGGGACAATGCACATTACACTCAGAATGACAATTATGCTCTCCTAGTTGGTGCTTTGAAGAAAGAAGGTGGAGACTCTCGAACCGTGGAATTTGATGGCGAGGTTGAAAACCCATGGTTGGAAGCAAAGACTAAACATGTACCAGTGCTCTTGGTTTTGAAAACAGAGGTAAAAATGATTTTGAGAGGTGCATATTTCGTCAACGAATGTTAGTAGACAACCCAATTACTTCTCGAGCTGGACAAGTTTCGAGGAACGGCTCCCGCACGGGGACGATCACATCCCCTTAATCTCCTTTGTTTATCACTGCCAAAAGTTTTCTGATTTCTCATGAACAAAGCGTGAAGGAGGGTTTGTTTGTTGTATTATCTTTTACGAGCCGGGCGCACTCATGCCAGTTCCTTCTCATATTAGGGGTTTGCAGATTAGACATGCAATCCCGGGATAAAACTTGTCCAACTTAAAAAGATCATGAATTAACTACTACTTCCTCATGAGCTAAAACAGAGGCACAAAACAGGAGTAAATTTGAATAATTTCGAGATGGTCTTCGTTAGGATGGCAGGTAAATACCACATAGGAAGGTATGGTGGACTCATATGGAATAACTGGTTTGAAAGGATTTGGATGCACAAGCAGAATTCCGCTTAGTGCGAGCGATGGCTAGCAAGAGACTGGAAAGCGACCAACTAGAGAGCAATAACGGTCATAATCATGCAGAGCGACAAAGTAACATTGAATCGGGCATGAAAGTGATATAACTATTCTGAAACTCAAAGATCATCAAGGCAAAGCAGAATTTTTAGTCTTAAACAGGTGTAAACATGTGCCAAGTCAATCCAAGAATTCTCCTGTGACGCCCGGGTAATCAAGCTACAGTAAAACTCTGCTAATGATGCCACATCACCACAATTACTGTTGATAATTTCGCGATGATTCAAATCGATTCGAATTTCAAATTTAAAACAAAGTCAAATAATTAAAGTTCTCAAAAGTCAAAAACAAAATGTTCTAAATGTGGCAAATAATCTTTACAGAATAGTGGTGAAGAAATCAACATTTATTAAGAATTTATATATCCTAAAATAATTAAAACAACATCAAAGATGATTAATTAAATGTCTTTTTAATTTATAAATTATTAAACTATTTTATTTGGGAGTCAAAACTTTTGTAGGAGAGGGCTAAAAGTATTGCAATAATTTAGGTACTAATTTTGTATTTTATAAAACTAAAATAAAAGAAACAATAAATGAAAACAGAAAAGAATAAGAAAAGGAAAAATAAGAAAACAAAAAAA
>LR738710.1:163624987-163658413 GCA_902687465.1 Secale cereale | reverse complement strand
CGGCCGCCTTGCGCCGCCGCTGCGCCGCGCCGCGGCCGCCACCCCTACGCGCCGCCGCCCCACTGCGGTCGTCGTCACCTGCGGCCGGCCGGCGGGCCTCGTCCCGCCTCCCTGCGGGCGAGTGCCTGCTTGGTTGCGGGCGCGCCCGTTAACCCGGGCGCCCAAAACCACTAGGGGCCCTTTGGGCCAATGACACATGGGGCCCGCCCCCCAGAAAAAAAATTTAAAAAAAACAAGAAAGTAAATAAATAAATAAATGTATTAATTAATTAATTAATTACAAATTAATTAAGTTAATTAATCACCTTTAGATTAATCTAATCGTTAATTAACCTAATCTATATTTAACTAAAACATCATTAACCTAACTAAACTATTAGTTAAATTACAGTCAATGACACGCGGGTCCCACTGGTCAGGTTGACCAGTCAACCATGCTGACGTCAGCATGATGTCATGCTGATGTCATAAATCTTTTTCGAATTAATTTAATCAATATTAAATTCCTGAAATTAATAAAAACTTTAGAAAATCATATCTTTTAAACCGTAACTCAGATGAAAATACTTTGTACATGAAAGTTGCTCAGAATTTCGAGACGCATCCGAATACGCAGACCGTTCGTCAGCCACACGTCCCTAGCATACCAAACGTGCAACATTCCCCTCCGTTTCATCTGCCCGAAAATGCCTAACACCGGGAATACTTTCCCGGATGTTATTCCTCTTCGCCTGTATCACCGAGCACCGCGTTAGGTCACACGTAGCACCGCCTTTTGCCATGTTATGCTTTGTGATGCTATTGATTGCTCTGTTATTTATTTGTTTCCCCTTCGTTGCTTATTTTCGGTAGACTCCGATACTGTGATAGACCGTGAGACCGTTGATGCTTCGGTGTTCGACTACGGCTACGCTTCCGAAGATTCCTTTCGTCTGCAGAGCTTCCAGGCAAGCCCCCCCCCTTTGATCACCAGATATCGCCTATTCTTCTCTCTACTGCTTGCATTAGAGTAGTGTAGCATGTTACTGTTCGGTTACTCCTATTCTGCTGCATAGCCTGTCATTGTTGCTACAACTGTTGATACTTTACCTGCCATCCTAATGCTTAGTGTAGGATGCTAGTATTCCATCAGTGGCCCTACATTCTTGTCCGTCTGCCATGCTATTCTATCGGGCCGTGATCACTTGGGTGGTGATCACGGGTATATACTATATACATGCTTTACATACACATGATGATGATTCGGAGATGGGGGCTGAAGGGGCAGGTGGTTCCACACAGGTAGTGGTGGGCCTGGGTTCCCGACAGTCCCCTGATGGTTACTTTGTGGCGGAGCGACATGGCAGGTTGCGACCACCTAGGAGACAGGTGGCCTGGCCCTGGTCGTTGTCCGCGGTTATTTCATAATAACACGTTTAACGGGATCTTGGTATTTGATCTGAGTCTGGCCATTTGGTCTATACGCACTAACCAGCTGCGTGGGAACAGTTATGGGCACTCGACGTCGTGGTATCAGCCGAAGCCTTTTTGACGTCAGCGACTTAGCGGCGCGCGCCGGATTGGACTGGAAGCCTACTCTGGTATTAGGAGAGGCTAGGTCTGCTTACCGGCCGCCCTCGCAACGTGCATGTGTGCATTGGGCGATGGGCCCAGACCCCTGTGTGCTTAGGATTTAGACCGACGTGCTGACCTCTCTGCTGTGCTTAGGTAGGGCTGCGACGTGTTGATCTTCCGAGGCCGGGCATGACCCTGGAAAGTGTGTCCGGCCAAATGGGATCAAGCGTGCTGGGTTATGTGGTGCACCCCTGCAGGGAAGTTAATCTATTCGAATAGCCGTGTCCCTCGGTAAAAGGACGACCCGGAGTTGTACTCCGACCTCATGACAACTAGAACCGGATACTTAATAAAACACACCCTTACAAGTGCCAGATATAACTCGGTGGTTGCTCTCTCACAGGGTGATGTGCGGGAGGATCGCCGAGTAGGATTATGCTATACGACGTTGCTTGGTGAACTTACCATCTATTTCCCTTCTACTGCTTCAAGACGGAGGCTGCGAGACGCGAGGATACTTGATACTTCCTTATATTCTCTTCTACTGCTGCAAGATGGAGGTGGCCAGAAGCGTAGTCTTCGATTGGATTAGCTATCCCCCTCTTATTCTGCTTTCTGCAGTTCAGTCCACATATATTACCCCCTTGCACAGATACCATTGCATTTGTAGTATAGATCCTTGCTTGCGAGTACTTTGGATGAGTACTCACGGTTGCATTTTCTCCCCCTTTTCCCCTTTTGTCCCTTCTTCTCGGATGACGCAACCAGATGGTGGAGTCCAGGAGCCAGAGGATCCCAATGATGTTTCTACATGGAGTTCGGCTTCGAGGAGTAGTTAGGAGGTCCCAGGCAGGAGGCCTTGCCTCTTCGATCGTTGCTTCATTTGTGCTAGCCTTCTTAAGGCAAACTTGTTTAACTTATGTCTGTACTCAGATATTATTGCTTTCGCTGACTCTTGTGTTTCCGAGCTTTTGTATTCGAGCCCTCGAGGCCCCTGGCTTGTAATATAAAGCTTGTATTATTTTAATTTGTGTCTAGAGTGGTGTTGTGATATCTTTCAGTGAGTCCCTGATCTTGGTCGTACACATTTGCGTGCATGATTAGTGTACGGACAAATCGGGGGCGTCACATCTCCAAAGGGAAATACCACCTCATTATACCAAACTATGAACAGTGCAATGCATGTAAATCATTTCAATAACACATTATATACTCTAGCTATTTGAGACTAGCCACAAGGAAAGAATGAACCACTGGGAAAGCATTGTAAACATAGCACTATGTCTCTACAAGCTGGTCTCTAGATCATAAGTACAGGCATATGTACAAAAGTAGAAACAAGAAGAGTTCATACCGGTTTTCCTTGTTGCTTCCCTTCCGTCGATCTTCGTCATTACTGCCTTGTCACTTGCACGATCGAATGTATGAGATATAATTAAATGCCATCACGGACTCGAGCTGAACACTGAAAACAAAGCAAACTAAAGAGAGAAAGGAAATCTTTTTGGGTTTTTTCAAAGGTTGAACGAAAGCAAAAGAAAGAGAAAATCTTTTTGTTGTTTTTGCAAAGAAAGAAATAAAGAAGAACGGGCAAAAACTTCGAAAAGATCAAGCGAACAAAAATAAAACGGATAATACAATGGAAAAGTGAGAAGGGCACGTACTCCCCCAAGCTTAGGCTTTTGGCCTAAGTTGGTAGTAGCCACTGCCCCCAGGAGCCTCCTGCTCCGGGGGGGTGCTGGTGAGTCCAAGGGTCGTAAAAGGATTCCGGCGCGTACACCGAACTCCTCGGATCCTCCCACGAAGAAGGGTCCGTACTCCAAGCAGAGGAAGACCCTTCACCAAACTGGGTGACGGTCTCCCCCTGGAAAGGTGCTAACTCACCGTGCTCCTCCTCGTCGGGCACAACCCCCTCCATGGGGTTATGAAACTGATGTTGGACCATGAACTCATCGAACTGGATAACATCAAAGGACCATCCGTTCCTACGAGAAAAATCAAACAAAAGAGGTGCAGGTAGACGGATCTTGCGTTCCGCGGTAGTTTTGAAACGCAAGATATAAACAAGGTTACCAAATTCAGAAGTCACGGTAACAAACTTATGCCTTTTCATAGCAGCAAGATCAAAACTTAAATAAGTAAAAGGCTTATCATCAGGGTGTGGGGTGCCTTTAAGATGTTCTAAGATAAGTGTGGCATAAACGCCACCAAATAAATCTCCCCTGGTACCGTTCATAGCAAGGCGTCGAGAAATTAAGGCACCCAAATTATAATCAAACCTCCCTGAGAGGGCGGTTGCCAGGATAGCAATATCCGGCGCAGAAGTGTTGCTCGTGTTGTCACGAGCTAATACCCCTCTAGCAACATAATACGCAAAATACCTGAGGTGAGGGAATAAGATGCTGGAGATTTTTGACCAATGAATATCCCTCATACCCATGCTGCAGAGAGAGTTGAAGATGGTTTTTAGCTCGGAGGGCTGAGAGGTCATCTTCGCCGTCCGTCCAACGTTTGGCACACCTATTATTTCACAAAACTTTTCCAAGGGCATGGTCAAAAGATTATTGTAAATTTTAAACTCAATAGCACCAGTATCAAGGTTATATCTAAAACTGTTAATGAAACCGGAGGTGAGTTTTTGATACTGAGTAACACGGCACGTGACGAGTCGTGTCAGACCTGCATTAGCACAAAGATTATAAAACTCATCCTTAATTCCCGCAGCTTCAAGGAATTCATCACATGGGAACATCATAGCACGTGCTGGACTTGTGTCTTCCAAAAACTCTAGGGGCACATGATCTTCATTGTAGCTCACCCTAGCAGTCGAGGATGAGGCTGCGGCTCTAGTAACTCGATCGGAGTGCGCGGGCCTCTTCTTCTCAAGCCACCCCTTTGCCCTTCCTAACAAACTCATTTCTAATTTTTTTGACAAATTACAAAAACAAGGATTTAAACAAAGTGGGTTAAGGCAAACTACTCAACTCACTTACCTAAGGCATAAACTTGCATCAAAACTTGGAAAATAAATTCCTACACATGCATGCAAGCTCATCTACACAGCACCAAGAACTACTAAATACTCACAAATGAAGCCACCAATCAGAAATCTAATTGGAGGGGTGGAGGAGTTACATACCAGGGAGTATTTGTTCAAAATCTCAGCTCGAATAATAGGCTGTAGAGAGAGATCGAAAATCGCCTCCAAGAACAGCAAGAACGCAAGAACAAGTGCAGAACTTGTGTTTTCGGAGAGAAAGAGAGAGAGAGGAAGAAGACTCACCTGGAGGTGGGTCCTGTGGGCCCCAGGCGCCCTATGGGCGCGGCCAGGGGGCAGGCCGTGCCAGTTGGCCGCCTGGGCCACTGGTGGCCCCCCTGGTCAGCCCCAGGTGCCTCTGGGTCACTCCCGGCATGAAAATTTTTATTTTTATTTTTCTGGAATTTTTCTGAAAACTTCACTGTTGAAATTTTTTCGAAGTTCAAAAAGCTGCAAAACTTTCTAAAAATTTAAAGCAGTGATTAGTATTGTGAAGCTTCAAAAACATAAACATTTGGTACAGCAAGGAGAACAAAAGCTAAAACAAATGAAAACATAACAAGCTCAACTTTTTACCTATATAAAACATGTTCACTAGTAAGGTTGATCAAGTCTTACCAACAAACAGGCGATATATAGAGCAAAAAGTCTCACCTCTTACGAAGTGATCATTGCACCTTTACTTTAATGGACATTATCCCCACCATAATAGTTTTGTATTTGTGGTGCACATGTAGTGGACAGTCCCATTCTCCAATCTTCACGGTCTTGATATTTTCTATAGAGTTGAGGCCATGCCTCTTGTCGGTCTTCTTTGGAAAATACATCGTGTGTTCTTTATCATTCACATTGAAGGTAACCTTTCCTTTATTGCAATCAATAATAGCACCTGCGGTGTTAAGAAAAGGTCTACCAAGAATAATGGACATGCTCCCATCCTCGGTCATGTCAAGCACAACAAAATCAGTAAGGATCAAACAATTAGCAACTTCTACGGGAACATCCTCACAAATACCTATCGGGGCGGCGGTTGACTTGTCAGCCATCTGAAGAGAGATATCTGTAGGAATTAGTTTCTCTAAACAAAGCCTCTTGTAAAGAGAGAAAGGCATAACACTCACTCCTGCTCCAAGATCACATAAAGCAGTTTTGACATAATTATTCTTTATGGAGCAAGGAATGGTGGGTATACCTGGATTACCAAGCTTCTCAGGAATGTTGCCACTGAAAGAGTAGTTAGCAAGCATAGTAGATATTGCTTCATTAGGAATTTTTCTTTTATTAGTGACAATATCTTTCATATATTTTGAATAGGGAGGTAACTTAATAGCATCAGTCAAAGGGATTTGAAGAAAAAGAGGTTTCATCCACTCACAAAACTTATTGTAATGCTCTTCTTCTTTAGATTTGAGAGACTTACCTGGAAAGGGCATGGGTTTCTGTATCCATGGTTCTCTTTCCTTCCCATGTCTTCTTGCGACGAAGTCTTCTCTAGTGTACTTCTTGCGTTTGTCAGGTGCTTCTTCTTCTCGAACTTCAGGCGGATCATTCTTCTCATTATCCTTACCTTCAGGTTCGGCACCGTCTTCAGTCTCAGCATCAGAGGTAGATATACTGTTGGGATCAACAGCTGGCTCTTCACTTGTAATAGGATCATTGGAATTGTCAGCCTCCTTGTGTTTCTTCTTCTTCTTCTTTGGAGAGCCAACAATTTCTTCTTCCTGCATTTGAGAATCTTGCTCGATTCTCCTCGGATGCCCCTCTGGATAGAGAGGATCTTGAGTGCTGGTTCCTCCTCGGGTCTTAATCCCGAAGGCCTGCAAATCATCTTGTTTGGCATTGTTAGCAAGCAAATCTTTTTGCACATTAGAAATTTGTTCAAGCTGAGTTTGAACCATATGAAAATGCTTCACAAGACATTTAACATCATTAACTATTCTACCTAGAACATCAAGCAAACTTTTGATAGCAAGGGAATTATCATGCAATTGACTTTGTATCCTCTCATTAAAATGATTTTGTTTCATAATAAAATTATCAAGCTCATCTAAACATTGACCAGGAGGCTTACCATGAGGGATGTCACTTGCGTTGAAATCTAAAAGAGAGTGTACCTCTACCATAGGAGGGTGAGTGGTAGGCTCACACAACTTCTCAATAGGGGGTAGATTCTTCACGTCTTCAGTTTTAATACCTTTCTCTTTAATAGACTTCTTTGCTTCTCGCATATCTTCGGGGCTTAGAACAAACTTGCCCCTCTTCTTTGGTGGTGGTGGTGGTTCAGGGACAGACTAATCTTCATGGTTTTTGGCAATCCTGCCCATCAAATCCTCTGCATCGTCCGGTGTTCTTTTCCTGAAAACACAACCAGCACAACTATCCAAATAGGACCTGGATTCATCAGTTAGACCAGCATAAAATATATCGATTAATTCATTCTTAGGGACTCCATGTCCTGGTCTAGCCCGGATCAGACTACAGTACCTCCCCCAAGCTTTAGGGAGGTGCTCATCCTGCAACTGTTTAAAGTTATAAATTCTTTGTAAAGCAGCATGTTGCATATGAGCAGGAAAGTACTTATCAACAAAAGAGTGAGCTAAGTCTTGAGGACTCTTAATGGAACCACATGGTAGTGCATCATACCATGTTTTAGCACCTTCCTTCAAAGAGAAAACAAGCCACCCAACTCAGTGAGTTTGGTCAGATGTGCAATAGCATCATCATTTTCTCTGCCATAAAAGGGGTCAGCTTCAACCATAGATATAAGTGAAAGATCAACAGAGAAATCATAATCAGGATCATTGATGCATATAGGAGATATAGCAAATTCAGGATCAGGAACAGTCTTGTTCTTCAAGGAGTGTTTTTCAAGCAGCTTCTTAATAGCTTCAGGGTCAGAGCCGGCAAACTTTGTCAGTTCCCTGCATAAATCATCATCAAGCATAATGTAATCATCATCAAGGAGTCTCTCCTTGAGTTTACTCAAAACAGGTAATCATAAGTTCCACCAATAGGGTAGCGAGTAACGGGAATTTCAATTCCAGATTTTTTTTGCAGCAGCAGCGATCTGTTTCTCAAGAGCATAACCAAGTGAACTAATATCATCAAGAGTAGTAGAGGTATCATCAAAAGTGTCCGACATAGTAACAGATTCAGTAGAAGCATCATGTGGTGGTGGTGAGGCAAACTTACTCATAACAGAAGGTGAATCAAGTGTAGCACTAGTGTTCAGAACAGTACCTCTTCTTGTAGTGGATAGTAAGATCGGAACCTTGGGGTCTCCTTTCTTACCCATAGCGGATGAAGTGCAGCAGGTAGGATACTTCAAGTAGACTTGTAAATATTGCTATGCTCCCCGGCAACGGCGCCAGAAAACGGTACTTGATAACCCTCAACCGTAAGGGATCGAGATAGTCTTCGCGGGTAAGAATAACCCAATTTATAGATTCGACACACGGGGAGCCAAAGAGTATTTATAAGCTTTGACAGTTGAGTTGTCAATTCAACCGCACCTGAAATATACTTACTTGCAACAAAAGATAAGTGGTAACGGTGATATGATAGTGATGGTGGTAACAGCAAAAGTAAACAGCAAAAGAAACAACTAAGAACCAGTAGGATTGAAACACTGTAGGCTAGGGAGATGGATGGTTGGGCGCTGCATGGATGAGATACATCATGAATCTACTTTGGGGCAAGGCACACAGAAAAGTAATGATCATCTAGGCAAATATCAAACATTAGGCATGTATCACACAGGTAGTTGTACGTGCTTGCAATAAGAACTTGCACAACATCTTTTGTCCTACCATCCCGCTACGAACGGGGCCAAAAGGAACTTATGGAGATTAAGGTGCTCCTGTCAAAGAGCACCGGAACAAAGCAATGAACTCAATGGATACATGTAATCCTCAAATCATGGACCATCCCCTTTGGTGTCCCAAGCTGTCACTTTTGGGATCGCCGGTTCCAGACCGTAATAGGTGCAAACAACTCATAGATAGGATCAAGAACACAAATATATTCATGCAAACACATATGGTTCAGATCTGAAATCATGGCACTCGGGCCCTAAGTGACAAGCATTAAGAGCAACAAGTTGAAGCAAAGATGATAAACACCATAGTAGATGATAGGCAACATGCCCCCAACAATCTGATAAACTATTACATGATCTAACTCATCCAATCCCTACCACCCCCTTTGCCTACAGCAGGGAATTACTCACACATGGAAGGAGAAGCCATGGAGGGAGGATGGAGTGGTGATGATGATGACGATGGCGACGATCTCCCCTCTCCGGAGGCCAAATCAGCCTCCAGATTAGCCCTCCCGAAGAAGAACAGAGGGTGGCGGCGGCTCCGCGACGGAAACTGGGAAAACGACTTCTGTTCTGGGGTTTTCTCGTCACGGGGATAAATACGGGTCAAAGTAGGGCACCAGAGGGGGAAGGACCCGCCCAGGCGGCCTCCCGGCGCGGCCAGGGGTGGGGCCGCCTGGGCAGGGCGCCTAGGCCCCCCCTGGCTGCCCTCTGGCCCATCTTCTGGCACAAGGGCCCTTCGGGTGCGTAGATTTTCTGTGATTTTTCTTGGAATTTTCTGAGATACCTACAAATCCGTTTTCCTGCACACAATAAAACCATACAGGCAGCTCTGCTGAAAACAGCGTCAGTCCGGGTTAGTTTAGTTCAAATCATGCAAGAATGAGATCAAAACAATAGCAAAAGTGTTTGGAAAAGTAGATACGTTTGAGACGTATCAGCCGCTGCTACCTTCCCCGCCTCCCGCGGCCGTGCCTCGCCCCGCGCCGCCCCTCGCATCGCCCGCGCCGCGCCGCAGCCGCGCCTCGCCCTCCGCCCTTCGCCACACCGCACCGCCGCCGTCTGCCCCGCCATCACCGGAGCTCCGCCGACCGACGAACCGCCCCGATCCGCCCCGATCTAGAACCGGTAAGGGAAAAAACCGCCCCGGTCCGGTTTAGATCTCGGTTTTCTTTCGTTCTTTAAAAAAATGTTTTTTCCTGTAGTTAGTAAACGAACGTTCGTTCGTTTGGCAGTAGTAGTGGACGAAGTCATTAGTTTAGTCTCAGTAGTGAACGTTCGCTCTTTAGCTTTTTTTGTTTTTCTGTTTAGTTTCGGCCAGGGACCCGTCTATAATTATTCTTTTGCAGATTAGCCCCTAATCTTCTTTCGGCCATAACTTTTTATTAGTTAGTCCAAATTCAACGAGACCAACGCCCACGTCTTCGTTACGAAGCCCTCTTTCCAGTAATACAACTTAAACATGTTTTTAAAAGATTTAAAATTTGAATTCAACTAGTTTTAGATTTGAACTTCGTTTGATCATAACTTGAGTTTCGTAACTCCGTTTGAGTTAATTCTTTTTGCAAATCGAAGCTCTTGACCTAAACTTTCTGATAAGGCCAAATTCACATACTTTTGGTACTATTGGAAATTGGTTTATGTTTTAAGAGTCATTCGTTTGTTTTCGAAGTTTTCCTAAGTGTTTATTCGTTTTGTCCGATCTTTCTGAGTGATTGCTTATGTGTGGTTACCATTGCTTGCTTACGATAGATTGACCAGAGTGTGACGAGTAGAGATACCCAGAGTTTTGAGTGCGAATCATCTTCAACAAGATTGCAGGCAAGTTCACACTTTGATCATACTTTCCAATTACCCAGTTTCCATTGCATTAGTCCAACCCTCACACATTGCATGAGTAGGATCAATTAACTTGTGGGATTGGGAAGTAGATTGAGGTAGTACCTATTACCTGCATTACATTCAAACCTTTGGGAGTTACTTCTACGTTTGCTGCTAGGACATGCTATGCTCGTAGACGTGGATTGGGTGAGTGAATTCCATGACAGATGTGAGTTTGTTAATTAATGGTTCAACTTAAGGTGGCAACATTAATACACATCTGGGTGGATTGAGGCATCTGGGTATTTCAGTGATTGCCTGTTTTTATTTTGGACCGCCACCCAGGCTCAAAGGGATCATGAGATTATTCATACTAGAAACTTCCGTGTGCAGCCACAATGCTATTATGGGCTCTAGCATAGTATGAGTAAGTTGTGCGAACTCTTACAATGGTGGACTAGCAGATGTAGGTGATGTAGGTTGGTACGGTCCGCCCGGTCGTAAGGTGCTAGCGCTTCTGAAAGACTATGTCTCAGTCATCCGTTTCTCAAACACCATGCAGTGCGAGAAACCAAACGGAGGCGATCGAGTCTTGTGGGAAAAGTGCACAAACCTTTGCAGAGTGTACAAACTGATCATGATTAGCCATGTCCCCGGTTATGGACGTCTTGAGTATCTAGTACTTGGATTTTCATGTGCATCTCATCATGTTACTCTCTAATTTAATATTGTTGGGTTTAATGATTATTTTAATTGGGGTTGAGAGGATGTCTATCTTCTCAACGATGTTTCAACTACCATGATAGTTAATTAAAATCTATTCCTTTGTAGTAGGAAAAAATTGGCTTTACGCAAAAACTTTAACCTTACAACCTCCACCAGCCAAATATGCATGTAGTTGTAGGCTTTATTCATCATTATCAGTACAGTGTGAATTTGCCAGCACATTCAATGTACTGACCCTCTGTGGCTGCAACGTCTCATGTTGCAGGATTATCTTACTATGAGTAAGTGATACGTTAGGGGTTACGATTTCTACACTCAACTTTGCCGTTGGTGTTGATGGGAATCCACAACCTTTGTTGCTTCCGCTATGATCGATTGAGGTAATAGTATTTACGTTACTTAATACATGTGATTTACCTCTGTTATAAATCGTGTTTGTACTGTGTGTGTCAGCATACCGATCCAGGGATGACACAGAACACAGAGACTTCAGTCCATTCGGATCGTGGTCGCTACATTTATACCATATTGCTTGAGTTTATCCCTCTACATCATGTCATCTTGTTTAAGGCGTTACTCTGTTCTTATGAACTTAATACTCTAGATGCATGCTGGATAGCGGTCGATGTGTGGAGTAATAGTAGTAGCTGCAGAATCGTTTCGGTCTACTTGTTACGGACGTGATGCCTATATATAATGATCATGCCTAGAAATTCTCATAAGTATTCGCTTTTCTATCAATTGCTCGACAGTAATTCGTTTACCCACCGTAGAATTTTGCTATCATGAGAGAAGCCACTAGTGAAACCTATGGCCCCCGGGTCTATTCTCAACATATCAATCTACAACCTACTTTACTTTTCCGTTTTTACTTTCTGTTCTTATATTCAAAATACCAAAAATATCAAATTCTATCATATCTATCAGATCTCACTTTCGTAAGTGACCGTAAAGGGATTGACAACCCCTTATCGTGTTGGCTGCGAAGTTCTTATTTGTTTGTGTAGGTGCGAGGGACTCGCGCGTGGTCTCCTACTGGATTGATACCTTGGTTCTCAAAAACTGAGGGAATACTTACGCTACTGTGCTGCATCACCCTTTCCTCTTCGAGGGAATACAACGCAAGCTTGAGAAGTAGCATCCACTTATTCCTGCACCCACACACTCCTTCTTCCTCCCGAAAAAATCACTATCCAGCTCAAGCACGAGTTCTAGCTCATCTTGCTGCCATTTTCGATCTCCTTGCTGAAAACTCCATTCACAAAACTGTTTGGGTAGATTATTCCTTGGTATGTGACTCCTCCATTGGTTTAATTAGTTTTTGTTCTCGTTCTCTATTTGTTGCAAATTTTTGCTGCTGTGGTGACCTTATTATTGAGCTTGCATGTCAAATTTCTTTGGTCCCAAGTAGTTCTAATGCATGATATAGTCTCTAGACACTTGTAGGAGTTTTTGCTATCAATCTTGTTGAGTTTGGTTCACTTTTATTTTGAGTTACTAAAAATTTCAGATAATTTCAGAAAAATGCATAGGAAAATCTTCCAAGGTGGTTCCTCAAGGAAGCAAGAACCAAGGCTCGCGATGCGTGAGCCGGACGATGAATTGCCGAGGGAAGCTCAAGTGCGGCCTTGTGAATGGTCGTCAGAAGAGTTTATGGTTTGGGCAGGCATTAAGGAGGAGTTTGACGCATATGTGCGTAATGTTGACCTCGAGGGCTTCATGAAAGATAAGTGCCATCAATACCATTACTTAACTGATTCCTTTGTGAGAAGGTTTATATTTTCATCTTCACGTAATTCTCACACTGTCCTGTTTGATCATTATGATAAATCTTACACCATGGACTTAGAAGATTTTAATGATGCCTGTAAGCTCCCGCAGTGGGGCAATATTAGTGATCCTCGTAAATCTAAATATAAATACTTCCTTGCTAGTATCACTGTGGGGGAATCTAGAGAGATCATACAAGCTACCATAGGAAGCATTCATTTTCCTGCTATACATTATTTTGCTCTCTTTATTGGTAGATGCATTAATGGTAAAGATGAGGCTTGCCACATGTGTGTCCCAGATCTTAGTGTTCTCAAGAGTGGTGTGTTAGGTGATAGACAATATAACTTGGGAGCCATTGTTGCACGTAGGTTACATCATAATGGTTTAGACAGAGATTTATTTGGTGGGATTTATGCCACTCGCATAGCCCGTCGTCTGGGTGTGCCTATACATGAAAATGATGAACTATTACCGTCTGCTTATTTGGATTATAATGCTATGGTCAGCCATCGGTTTATAGAGAGGGATGAACAATCCCTCCAGTATCGACAAATCTTTGACAGGTGTCACACTGTCCATATTGCTCTCCCTGCTCCTACCTTCTTTGACTTTCAGGTAAAAGGGAGATTATTATAACTAGGGAGGAAGCAAATGAGTATAAGGACACAATGAGAGTAGCTCGTCTCCAGGATGCAGCTCGCCAGGAAGTAGCCGCTGCATCTCAGTACAACCCTAACTATGACTATGGATATCCGTCAGGCCAGTACTGGCCATAGACCAACTTAGGCCAAAAGCCTAACTTGGGGGAGTACGTGTTTCTCACCGACATTACATTCATGTTCACACACTTATTCTAGTCGTCGGTGCTCACACTCTTTCATTGTACTATCCATGCTAGTTTCAATTCTTTTTGTTAGTCTTTTTCTTGTGTGCTAGAAAAACCTTAAGAAAAAAAATATTTGTAGCTTTTAGCTAGTTTACTTTCTGTGCCTGTAGTAGTAGTAATTAAAAGAAGACCCAAAAAGATTTATCATTCTTCTTTTGCTTGTTGGGAGCTTTCCCGTGTAAATAGTTTCTTTTCTTTTCTTTGGGGGTCAAGAGGAGAAGACCATGATTGAAAATGTTTAGTGGCTCTCATATACTTTATTGTTGATTTAACCTTGAGTCATATTACTTTGTTTTCTCCCTTGTATTAAATGCTTGCAGATTCCAGCTTAGTCCCATGCACGTGCACTATTATTATTATCCACACCATTCGGTCGTGCGAGTGAAAGGCAATAATGACGATATATGATGAATTGATTGAGATGGGAAAAGGTGGTATGAACTCGACCTCTCCTGTTTTTGTAAATATGATAGTTCATCGTTCCCGATTCAGCCTATTATGAATGAAACATGATTGCAATGACAATTAGAGATCATAGATGCTTATGCCATGCTTAATTAGCTAATAGTTTATAATGGTCTATCTTGTGTACCAACATGATATTAAATGGTTGTGATGTGGTATGATAGGGTGGTATCCTCCTTTGAACGATTCAAGTGGTCTGACTTGGCACATGTTCACGCATGTAGTTGAAACAAAATCAACATAGCCTTCACGATATTTATGTTCATGGTGATTTATATCCTACTCATGCTTGCATTCATTGTTGATTAATTTTAATGCATGTTCATGACTGTTGTCACTCTCTAGCTGGTCGCTTCCTAGTCTCTTTCTAGCTTTCACCTGTACTAAGCGGGAATACTGCTTGTGCATCCACTTCCATAAACCTCAATGTTATTCCATATGAGTCCACCATACCTTCCTATATGCGGTATCTACCTGCCGTTCCAAGTAAATTTGTATGTGCCAAACTCTAAACCTTCAAATAAAATTTTGTTTTGCATGCTCGAACAACTCATGTATCAACTAGGGTTGTCTATATCTTTCATGCTAGGTAGGTTATTCTCACGATGAGTGGACTCCGCTCATCATTCATGAGAAAACGGCTGGTAACCGGGATGCCCAGTCCCATGCTCAAATCATAATAATTAAACAAAACTCCCCAGGGCTGTGGTTTGGACAGTACCCGTTGTTTCGGGCTAGCTGCGAAGTGTGCTTGTTGGTGATTGGGGGAGTATAAACTTTACCATTCTGTTTGGGAATCGCCTATAATGTGTGTAGCATGGAAGATATCGAGATTCTTGGTTGTTATGTTGACAATGAGAGTATGCCGCTCAAAATATTATTCATCTCTATTTAAAAATCGAGCTTCGGCACCTCTACACACTACAACAAGACCCCCTCTATAGCAACACTCTTTTTCGTATCTAAAAGTACATATATCCGTTGTTAGTGCATTTACCAATGGTTTGGGATGCGTAGCCTTATCCAGTGTTGCTAGCACGTAATGCAACGCTTATACTGTCGTTGGTAAAAGGGACCGTTGCAAGAATGCAACACATAAAACATATTTGTGCAACACTTTTATACGTTGGTGATTAATGTATAGTAATCAAAATCCCATGGCTTGGCAACAAACAATTTGCAACGTTGCAAGTCTATATTATTGTTTATATATATATTGCCAACAATTAAATTAATGCTCCATGTAACTGGTGATAATTAAGTATTTCCAATGGAGAGAAAACAAGAGAATATTACTCATAGGAGGAAGAAATCATATATTTGATAAAACTGTTGGTATACAATAGTGGATATTACAAGAGAAACATCGTCCAAATGTGATGCATAATCTAAATATTTTATTCACAACGAAACTTCAACCGAAAGCATCTATCAACATCCCTACAACTTATCTAAAACTTAACCGATGAGCATCATCCAACATGAACATCATCCCTACAACTTAACGAAAATAGAAAGCATCCATCATCATGAACAGGAACATCATCATCATCCTTGTAGTATACTTGGCATGCACCCATATGATCATCCATTTATTTTTTGCATCTGCAAAAAAATAATCAAAATGGACTGTTAACACACAATGCATTGACATGATAGTAGTGATAGAAGCAGGATATTAGTAATTGTATCTGCTGGTATATCTCTATATGCAAACTCCAGAAATTCATCTACACAAGTTGAGTAGGCCTTATGACACATATATTTTCAAATCCAACGACAAAAGCTATGAAGAAACTAATCTCATCGGATCAAATATGAGGTAGAATTGGTAATTGTCAAGTTCATCCTCTCCTCCGCTTGAATGCTACATACCTGCACTGGTACACGTGCTAATTACCTGAAGTAAACATTTGTTTTCTTTGAAACTGAAAACAAACCATCATAATTTGTGTGCTGCAAATACAATAGAACATATGGTTTTTGTGATACATAGTGACATCCATTTTACAAATGGCAAAAATAATGATTTTGTGGGCAACGAACAAAAGTGGGAGTTCAAACTCTGGACCCAAAAAAGGATGGTTGCAAATCGATAGTGCATACTGTTCTAGCCCTCTAGGAATATCTTATTGTGCAAAACCAACAAATTTATATTGAAATTTCTAAGAGAGTAACTAATTTAGTATGGAATGGCTACAAGAGTACAATAATTTTATAGGGACAACTTGTAGGAGCCTATTATATGTATGAATGATGAAAAATAGTAGTACATCACAGGTTAATCTTTTTATCTAGTTTGTTCTTTCCCATTCCATATGGAATTTGCAAAACAAAACCGTTTGGTCTTTCCATCATTCATACATATAATAGGCAGAATAGAACTTGTTCCTGACTTATAGTGCCGAATAGTACCTCAAAAAATACGCCTACAGGAGCACTATACCATGTCCTAAACTCATGATAACCACAATACTAATATACTTTTTAGTTGAAAAGGCAAACTTCTAATATTGAAATATTTCTCATGATTTTTTTAGGAGGATGCATGGAGATACCATGTTACCATGAAGGCGGTGAAAAAGATAATACAACTACGCTTTATTTGGTCGGAAAGTGCATATGAATATAGAATATAATTTGTATTTGCCACCATACTGAGATAACAATACATCAACTCCCAACTTTAACAAAAGTACCTATATTAATTTTGGAAATTAAGGGCAAGCATCTAACTTACCGCCAAATAGTGGTTGAAATATTCATCATTTGGTACTAAAAACACCTTGCTGATGATAGTCATGCATAATAATCATATTGGACTACCAACACTTGAAGATCAACTTTTATTTCAGTAGGGAAAAGAAGCTGCAATCTGCAAAATATAAATCAATAACTGATACGTCTAAAACGTATCTATAATTTATGCTTGCTCCATGCCTCTTTTGGGTGATATTGCTATGATATTTATACACTTCCATACACTTTTGATCATATTTGGACTAACCTATTAACTCAGTGCACCCCAGTGCTAGTTTCTGTTTTCTGCTGTTTTTGTATTTCAGGTTTTCCCGTCACGAAAACTGCCAGAAAAATTCCGGAAAAATTATATAAAAAATCAGCGTTCCGGAAGCTTCCACACGGCCGAAGTAGGGCCGGAGGGGGGCCACCAGGGCTACAGGCGCCCTGGTGGCGCGGCCCCCCTCCTAGCCGCGCCGGGGGGGCGCCTGGGCCCCCAGGCCTCCGCTGATGCCCCCCTTTGGCATATATTTAACACGCGTCCCGAGACCCTCGAGGACGGAACCCTTTTTCGTGATCTCATCTCTGTTCCGCCGCCGCCGCGCTTCCAAGATCGGGAGCACCAGGAGAACTCTTCCCGGCACCCTGCCGGAGGGGAGGATCACCATCGGGAGCCTCTCCACCACCATGGACGCCTCCCGGATGAGTTGTGAGTAGTCTCCCTTGGACCATGGGTCCATGACCAGTAGCTATGTGATGTTCTCCTCCCCTTCTTGTGCTTCACTAATTAGACCTCGTGAGCTGCCCTACATGATCGAGGCACATATGTAATCCTTATGTTGTTGCTATGTTGAGTTTGCTGGGATCCGATGGATTCTGAGATTATGTTCAGATTGTGTTTGAGTAATCTTTTTGATTTACCTCTTTTATATTTATGTTCTTAAGTAATTCTTGCATGTTTTCCGTTGCTATTTATTGCTTTGGCCAAGTAGTAGGTAGTGACTCCAAGAGGGAACGTTATGCTCGATTGTGGGTTCATGCCCCTCGATGACTAGCTTGAGTGACAGAAACATGAGTCTAGGGGATGTGCTGTTGCCACAAGTGGGAAAATAACGGTGCTTGTACCCGCGGGTGCAAGGATTGTTTACTTTACGCAAAGTTCTTTTAATGCAGTTGTCTGTTGCTTTGAGTTTACACTATGGGTGGGACTCGCAACTTAATACCAACGAGATGTTCTAGATAGATATCTCAAGGTGGATGATTAGTAGTAGATGCAGATGGATTTCGGTCTACTTGCCTTGGCGTACCGCCCATGCTTTGAACCTCTACCTTTCTTGCAACATAGTTAGCATTGGTTTGCGTACATAATTCTGTCAATTGCCCAGCTGTAATTCGTTTACCTCACATAGCTGCTTTATCGTCTTTTGGGAGAGAGACATCACTAGTGAACATCATGGAACCCCGGTCCATATTACCATCATTGATCACATCCGCTATTTACTTTCCGCTTTTACTTACTAGTTGCAGCAATATCTATCACTATTATCTCTTGCGTTTGATCCTTTGTAAACGACAAGGCCGGAGGGATTGACAGCCTCTCTGTACTCGTTGGGAGCAAAGTTATTTGTATCTGTGTGCAGGTCCAAGTTGATTGCTAAGTATCTGGCGCCATTAGCAGTTGACACCTTCTTGTTGAACCTTGGAGTCTCAGGGGAAATTGATCCTTGGTATCTTTGCCAAGGGAAAACTTCCGCTACACTGCATCTCAAACCTTCCACTTGGGGTAACCAACGAGGGGCGAGAAGCCATCAAGCAAAGTATTGTGGCGCCGTTGCCGGGGACTCCACTCTTCAAGATAGGGGAGTTGCACGCTATCTTTTACCTTTGCTTTTTAGTCTTGTTTGTTTACCTTTCAGTTTTGCTTTATTATCTTTTATCGAAAATCACAAAAATAGTTATCTTGCTTGCTTGCTACTATGGGTTCCACCGAGAACAACAAGTTGTGTGACTTCACTAGTCATAACAACGATGACTTTATTTGCACGCCTATCACAACACCTGCCACTTCAGCACTTTCTTATGAAATTAAACCTGCTTTACTGAACTTAGTCATGAAAGATCAATTCTCCGGTGCTGGAGATGATGTTGCTTTACACTTAAACAACTTTGTTGAACTTTGTGATATGCAAAAGTACCAAGAAATAGATGGTAATATTGTTAAGCTTAAGATTTTTCCTTTCTCCTTGAGAGGAGGAGCTAAAATTTGGTTTCAATCTTTGCCTAGAAATAGCATAGATTCATGGGACAAGTGCAAAGATGCTTTCATTGGAAAATACTATCCACCTACTAAAATTATCCAACTAAGAAGTAACATAATGAATTTTAAACAATTGGATAATGAACACGTTGCCCAAGCTTGGGAACGCATGAAATCTCTTGTCAAGAACTGCCCTACTCATGGTTTGACTACTTGGATGGTTATCCAAACTTTTTATACAGGCTTGAACTTTACCTCGCGGAACTTGTTAGATTCGGCCGCGGGAGGAACCTTTATGTCAACTACACATGGTGCTGCCACGAAGCTTCTCGATGAGATGATGACCAATTATTCCCAATGGCACACCGAACGCACTCCAACAGGTAGGAAGGTAAACTCTGTCGAGGAGATTTCCTCCTTAAATGAAAAATCTGACTTGATCATGTCCCTACTTTCCAAGCAATCTTCTATTGATCCTCGTGATGATCCTTTAAATTTTGTGATTGCTCATGCTTACAGGAGTAATTGTGGTAGCAATCCTAGACCGTTCCCCTCTAATTCCTATGGGAACAACAATGCTTATCCTAGCACCAAGAACTCCACCCAAAAAGATAGAGACTTGTCTGGTTATGAGAAACTTCTAGAAATAGAGAAGGCCACTAAGAATTACATGCATACCCAATATGAACAAAACAAAACCTTCTCGAGGCAATTAAATGAGCATACTGCTATCTTGCAAGACATTAGTAGACAATTAGAGAGCCTAAATATTGAGATTTCTAACCTCCAGACTAGGCTCACTATCAATGAGACCCAAGTTTCCAATATGTCCCACACACAAGCCACTTTGATAAACCAAATGGCAGCTAAACCCGAAGTGGTTGCACCCCTAAAGGAGGAAGAAGATAGAATTAAGAACCTTCCTACCCACCACACTGTTGCTACTATCCAAGTTGTTGAGGATATCCAAACTCTTAGCACCCAATGCACTCCTGGTCCCAATGGACCTATTAATGGTGATGCTATGACCATAGAAACTACCAAACAAGTGAACCTAAAGGACACCACTACCACCTTACTTGATAGTAGTGACCTTGATTTTGATAATTGCACTCTTACCGAAGTTATTGATTTCCTTCACAAGATGTCTAGAGATCCCCGCACTAGCACGCTTAACCTTGCCTTCACCGAGCATATCACTAATGCTCTCATCAAAGCTAGGGAGGAGAAACTTAGGGTAGAAGCCTCCATACCTAGAAAGCTAGAACATGGTTGGGATCCTATTATTAAAATTAAGTTGAATAACTTCTCTTGCTATGCATTATGTGATGTTGGAGCTAGTACCTCCGTTATGCCCAAAAGAATATATGATATGCTTAAATTGAAACCTTTTGATTCTTGTTCTTTTGGTGTTCGTCTTGTTGATTCTTCCATAAAGAAACCTTTGGGGAGGATCGACGATGTTCTTATGATTGTCAATGACAACTACGTTCCCGTTGATTTTACTATTATGAATATTGAATGTGAACCTTCTTGTCCAATTATTTTGGGACGTCCTTTTCTTCGCACTGTTGGTGCCATCATTGACATGAAAGAGGGGAATATAAAATTCCAATTTCCTCTCAAGAAAGGGATGGAACACTTCCCTAGAAAGAAGATTAAGTTACCTTTTGAATCCGTTATACGGGCTAGCTATTCTTTTACTCTTGATAAAACTTGATCTCTTTGCATTATGCCTAGCTTAAAGGCATAAAAGAAAGCGCTTTTGGGAGGCAGCCCACATGAATAAAATTTTATTTTCCTTTTGTTGTGTCTTGATGTTGTTACTACAGTAGCATCATCATTGTATCTTTACTTTTCAAGTTTGTGCCAAGTGTAGCCTCTGATTGCAAGAAAGTTCAAAAGTTGTGACATGCTGTCCAGGAAACAGATTCTGTCCTTGGATAGAAAAATTCGTATAAAATCACCAGATCATCTTTTTGGTCTGAATTTTTTCGACAGCGTGCTCTACAATTGTCTTTCGTGCGTCTGTTCTGAGTTTTTTATTAGAGTTGCAGAAGTGCCCCGAAAAAATCATTTACTACCTGCTGGTCTGTTTTTCACAGATTCTGTCCAGTTTTGCCTTTCATTCATTTTGCAAACCTTGAGCTTGCTTTTTCTTTGCAAAAACCTTTTGGCAATCTTGAGAAACAGTAGACCTTCAAGAATATCCTTATTTCCAGCAAGGAACAATTATTTTATTAAGGGTACTAACCTCGCTAATCAGATTATGATGAGTTATGTATGAAGGGAGTTTTCAAGTGTGCGAGGGAAGATGATAAAAAGATTCAGGAGTGTCAAACGCTCAAGCTTGGGGATGCCCCCGTGCACCCCCAAGAAATATTCAAGAAGACTCAAGCGTCTAAGCTTGGGGATGCCCCCGTGCATCACCTTCTCCATCAACATTATCAGTTCGTCTTTCGTTCCACTATATTTTTATCACTTCATGTGTCATGTGCTATGCTTGGAGCGTCTTGCTCTTAGTTTCCTTTTTAGTTTTCTTTAGCTTTTCATAACGAGTCGGAACTCAGCTTTCTTTGTGTGGGAGATAAACACGCTCCACGTCAACCTAGAACATAACATAGAATTTTCATGTCTATCCTTGTTGTGTGTGTTCTTTGTCTTTCAATAGCTACTATCATGTTTAGCTTTTAGTTTTCATGCTTATCTTTTTAAAGAGCTTTTGTTTAGTTGGTCGTTGGAACTCTCTTTATTTATCATGCTTATCTTATTAAGAGAGTTGGCTTCTGTTGCATTGGTCGATATGTCTATGATAAAAATGCTACGTGCATAATGGTGCTTAGTAGTTCATGTTTTCTTATGGTTAGTCTCAAATAGCTGGGGGGGTTCCCAATGTGTTATTGGAGTACCAACATGATTTGTTTGCCTATGATGTGGTATGGTTTAGTGATATCTTCCTTCAAGAATTTATTTTGATTGACTTGGCGTATGCTCACGCATATTTAAGACTGTAAAGAAAGTCTGTCAAGCCTTGATGATCTTTTGTTTCTAAGTAGCGATATAACTACCATGCCTGATTCAATGTTGCTTTGTCGCTCTGCATGATTATGACCGTCATTGCTCTTTTAGTTGGTCGCTCCCAGTCTTTTGCTAACCTCCACCTGTACTAAGCAGACTGACTGCTTGTGCATCCAAATTCTTTTAAACCAGTTATGCCATATGAGTCCACCATACCTTCCTATACATGGTATTTACCTGCCATTCCTAAAGGAGACTTTCTTGTACCATCTCGAAATTATTCAAAAAAAAGCATTCATATTTTGTGCCTCTGTTTTAGTTCATGAGGAAGTAGTAGTTAATTCATGATCTTTTTAAGTTGGACAAGCTTCACCCCGGGATTGCATGTCTAATGTGCAAACCCATAATACGAGAAGGAACTAGCAAAGAGTGCGCCCGGCTCAAAATTAATATAACAAACAAACCCTCCTTCACGCTTTGTTCATGAGAAATCAGAAAACTTTGGCAGTGATAAACAAAGGAGATTAAGAGGATGTGATCGTCCTCATTCGGGAGCCGTTCCTCGAAACTTGTCCATCTCAAGAAGTGATTGAGTTATCTGCTAGCATTCATTGACAGAACATGCATAATCTAAAAAAATAATTATTACCTCTGTTTTTATTACCAAGAGCTCTGGTACATGTTTTGTCTTTGTTTCCGACTACGGATTTTCAACTTTGCCAACAAAAGCCCGGTTCGAGAGTCTCCACCTTCTTTTAAAGCACCAACTATTAAGAGCATGATTGTTATTCTGAGTGTAATGTGCATTGTCCCAAAGTAGCATTGTCTTCTGCATGATTGTGATATCGCTTATTCTGAAATTATTGTATCTAGTCATCACTTAAACCTTGGAGGTGCCCCTACATTTATGTTTTGCTTCACTAAAGGGGGCAAGCGAGATATCACTTTATCATATTTGCACACCATGCTCATTACAAATCTTTTTGATGTTTCAGTATCATATTGTAAAACTTTCAGTTCTTTGTGATTTTCTCATGAGGCAACTTAATTACTACAGATTCATTGTCTCAGTAAGCTTTGTCATATGACTATAAAAAGTCCTTATATGGTTAATAGCATGTCACCACAGAAATTATTCTTGTTATCATTTACCTACTCGAGGACGAGCAAGAATTAAGCTTGGGGATGTTGATACGTCTAAAACGTATCTATAATTTCTGCTTCCTCCATGCCTCTTTTGGGTGATATTGCTATGATATTTATACACTTCCATACACTTTTGATCATATTTGGACTAACCTATTAACTCAGTGCACCCTAGTGCCAGTTTCTGTTTTCTGTTGTTTTTGTATTTTTGGTTTTCCCGTCACGAAAACTGCTAGAAAAATTCCGGAAAAATTATATAAAAAATCAGCGTTCCGGAAGCTTCCACACGGACGAAGTAGGGACGGAGGGGGGCCACCAGGGCTCCAGGCGCCCTGGTGGCATGGCCCCCCTCCTGGCCACGCCGGGGGGGCGCCTAGGCCCCCCAGGCCTCCGCTGATGCCCCCCTTTGGCATATATTTAACACGCGTCTCGAAACCCTCGAGGACGGAACCCTTTTTCGCGATCTCATCTCTGTTCCGCCGCCGCCGCGCTTCCAAGATCGGGAGCACCAGGAGAACTCTTCCCGGCACCCTGCCGGAGGGGAGGATCACCAGCGGGAGCCTCTCCACCACCATGGACGCCTCCCGGATGAGTTGTGAGTAGTCTCCCTTGGACCATGGGTCCATGACCAGTAGCTATGTGATGTTCTCCTCCCCTTCTTGTGCTTCACTAATTAGACCTCGTGAGTTGCCCTACATGATTGAGGCACATATGTAATCCTTATGCTGTTGCTATGTTGAGTTTGCTGGGATCCGATGGATTGTGAGATTATGTTCAGATTGTGTTTGAGTAATATATTTGATTTACCTCTTTTATATTTATGTTCTTAAGTAATTCTTGCATGTTCTTCGTTGCTATTTATTGCTTTGGCCAAGTAGTTGGTAGTGACTCCAAGAGGGAACGTTATGCTCGATTGTGGGTTCATGCCCCTCGATGACTAGCTTGAGTGACAGAAACATGAGTCTAGGGGATGTGCTGTTGCCACAAGGGGGAAAACAACGGTGCTTGTACCCGCGGGTGCCAGGATTGTTTACTTTACACAAAGTTCTTTTAATGCAGTTGTCTGTTGCTTTGAGTTTACACTATGGGTGGGACTCGCAACTTAATACCAGCGAGATGTTCTGGATAGATATCTCAAGGTGGATGATTAGTAGTAGATGCAGATGGATTTCGGTCTACTTGCCTTGGCGTACCGCCCATGCTTTGAACCTCTACCTTTCTTGGAACATAGTCAGCATTGTTTTGCGCACAAAATTCTGTCAATTGCCCAGCTGTAATTCATTTACCTCACATAGCTGTTTTATCGTCTTTTGGGAGAGAGACATCACTAGTGAACATCATGGGACCCCGGTCCATATTACCATCATTGATCACATCCGCTATTTACTTTCCGCTTTTACTTACTAGTTGCAGCAATATCTATCACTATTATCTCTTGCGTTTGATCCTTTGTAAACGACAAGGCCGGAGGGATTGACAACCTCTCTGTACTCGTTGGGAGCAAAGTTATTTGTATCTGTGTGCAGGTCCAAGTTGATTGCTAAGTATCTGGCGCCATTAGCAGTTGACACCTTCTTGTTGAACCTTGGAGTCTCAAGGGAAATCGATCCTTGGTATCTTTGCCAAGGGAAAACTTCCGCTACACTGCATCTCAAACCTTCCACTTGGGGTAACCAACGAGGGGCGAGAAGCCATCAATAACTAACCATTAAAAAGAAACATAAATAATTATGCTCAGTTTCAGAGTCAACGTGGCAATACATAAGTAACCATATAGATAGCTAGGCTGCCGCAAGTACACTGCAAACCATGCAGACTAAGGGCACCCTTTGAATCAATGTATTTCGATACAGAGGTGTTTAACTTACGTCTGTATCTTACAGGCCGCAGAGCAATTTACGCATAGAAATGAAACGACGGGTGGGGATGCGTTTTATTTACAACTGTATTTAAAAGAAAAAAGGGATTCCAAATAGGGCTTAAGTAAAGACGTGCAATAGACAAAGCACTGTATATAGTGCGTGATAGTCAACTTGATTTACAATCTCTTATATGTTTGTAGTTAATATGTTCTGTTAAATTATTTGCTGCACTTTGTTGTTGTTCAAGCATATCAAGCTGCACCTTATTGCTATTCAAGCATATCAATTTGCAGGACCGCAAGGGACTGGTAACGAGGGACGATGCACCGGGATAAAGGATCACAAGGGAGTGGTGAGGGCGGCGCGCCAGGACGGAGGATCGCACGGGAGTGGTGAGGGGCGGCGCGTCATGATGCAGGTAGGTAGCAGCCGTGCAAAGGAGTTGGTCGTAGGTGGGGCGGTGACGAGGGGCGGCGGATGGCGTGGGAGGCTGTCGGTGTACTAAGGTAGGGGTACCTTGGTATCCCGACTTGTGCACGGGCAGTAGCAGCATCCCATGGTCTGGCTCACCACGTGCCCGCCAAAGCCCACTCTAGACCCCTTTAAGCCATTCAAGAACAAAGTATTCAAGTTAAGAGATAAGACCCCGGCAAGAGGAGCTTGCCGGGAAGGCCGCACCAGGCTCAAGGTTATCAGTCCAGCACAAGACCCTGGCAAGAGGAGTTTGCCAGGAAGGCCAAAGAACGGCACCTCAAGAAGGTATATCGCGGTGCATCATGCGCCCCGGCAGGACCCGGAGGGCGGCAAACTTCCGGGCCCGGCAAGGTTGCGACCCCGGCAAGGTGCTTGCCGGGGGAAGCCTGCGCTATGTGCCTGCGCTCTAGCTCATCTGGCCACGCGTCGCCCAGGGGCCCTTCCAGGGGCACGTGGCAGATGGTTCTGTAGCCTGGGGTATGCGGTGGCAAGCCGCGGTGACGAGGCTATCGCCGTGGCGAACGGAGACGCATGGACGGACGCTTTTTGGGCGACGGCGACGGGCATTCAATGCCCTTTTCCCCCACCGTCGGAGTTAGGTGAAGACCACTGTCATACACTGTTCATGCACTATTACAACCACCACCAGTTTTACATTTTTACCCTCCTCTACGTTGGCACCTGTCGGTGACCCCTTTGAGCTATAAAAGGAGGCCCATGCACGACGTAGAGGGGGTTCGATCCCAGAAACTAAACCACTCTCTCTCGCTCGGTGTAGCTGGTACTGTAGATCTTCAAGATCCCGAGCCCAAGAACTCAATACAACCAAGGCAGGAGTAGGGTTTTACGCGTCCGCGCGGCCCGAACCTGGGTAAACTACCCGCGTGTGCTCCTCGATCCGCTCTTCGTGCTCCCTCCGCACCCTTGCCGTACCGTAGAAGGGGCTCCGGTCCCATAGGTGTTCATGGGCGACCAGTTTCCCCGACATCTTTGGCGCGCCAGGTAGGGGGCGTCGAGGTTGTACGAACCTGATCCGGCGCTCACGCGGGCGCAACCTTCAGCAACTTCACCAGCTTCATCAACCTCATCCACTACATCAACATGCCTCCGAAGAAGAAGGCTTCGGAGGTTGGAGGCCCGTCCGCGTCAATCCCACCACCACCAGAGCCAACGGTTGGTGGGGGAGACGCCGGCGGAAGGGAGGACGCCGGTGGGGAGACTCACGGCGCCACCAAGTCCAAGGACAAGACGGACGACCGGGCGAACTCCAAAGCCTCGGTGTCCGTGCACGCACCCCGTCCCTCTCAGGAGGCGCCGGGCCAGCAGTGACGTGGTACCCACGGTACCATCCGTCTGCTGGGACAAGGCCAAACAGGCGGGTCACGGGACGCTCAAGGCCAACGTCCTGGTATAAGCAAGGCGCGGTCGCCGGGGCGAGAACATGCTCCTTCTAACGCGGTTAGAAGTCCGAGCATATCTCGCTCCTCACACCGCTCGCCACCGTTTCCCTCCTCTCCAGCAGAAGCCTTAGCCAGGGCTCAACTGCTCCTCGACTTCCCTCCAGCGGCAGACAAAGCCGAAGACTGGAGGGCAACGATCCAGAGCCTCATCGCCTTCGCCAACAACGACACGCCGCAGCAGCCGGCAACATCACGGCCACGGCAAGTCGACCAAGCGAAGGCCGACGGTGACAAGACCGCCGGGGGTGCAACTACCGTGCATTCCCCGCCGCGGAAGCAGAAATCGCCGACCCGCCGGATCAACGTCGACGACGACTCACGGCGTCGTCGGATCCGCGGGCTCGCCGCGATCAGCGCCAAGTCCTCGACGATAGGCGACAAGAAGACGCTCGGACTCGTATCGAGCGTCGAAGAGAAGCCCGAAGACAGTCCGACCAGCGCGCTGGGACTGCTGTCGACATGCACGCGCCCGGTGAACCAGGCGACTTGCCGTACGCGGCAGGTTGCCCTGCGTTCACCCGAGAGCTGCGACAAGTCCAGTGGCCCAGCATGAAGAACTTTAAGCCCGACGTACCCGAGAAGTACGACGGCAAGACACACCCCTCGGAGTTCCTCAGCATCTACACCATTGCGGTGCAGGCTGCCGGGGGACGCGACGAGAAGATTCTAGCCAACTACTTCCCGCTCGTGCTTAAGCCAAACGTCAGGTCTTGGCTTATGCACTTGCCGGAGAACTCCATCTCTTCATGGGCGGATTTGTGCCACCAGTTTGTTGGCGCCTTCACGGGCGGTCACAAACCCCACGGCCAGGAGAGCGATCTCCACATTCTTGCCCAGAAGGAGGGAGAATCCCTGCGCAAGTACATCCAAAGGTTCAGCCGCGTTCAGCACAACATCCCCGATGTCCACCCTGCCGCGGTTATCAGCGCGTTCCACCAGAACGTGCGTAACCGCCGGATGAGGGAGGAGATGGCGATGACCAAGATCCGGGATGTCAACGAGCTTTACACTCTGGCTGATAAGTGTGCGCGTGCCGAAGAGGGGAGGAGACTCCCCGGAGAGGATACTGGAGCAGGAGGAAGTGACAGCGAGGATGCCGCCCCGGCAAGGAAAAACCGGCGGCGGAATAACGGGAAGAAGAAGAACAAGGAGGTACTAGTCGTCGAGCAGTCCGGCAAGGAGGCTGCCTCCAAGAAGACACAGGCTGGTGGCTCCGGCAAGGAGGCCGCCCCTGTAGCGGCAGCCGACAAGCAGGACGGCTCCGACAAGCTCTACTGCAAGATCCACCGCACTAAGGGCCACGATCTCCAAAACTGCAATAGAGTAGAGTACCTCGTAGAGCAGCAGAAGGCTGAATACGAGCGTCGCGACAAGGAGAAGGCCCAAGGAGGCGGAGGGGAACCCAGCAAGAAGCGGCCGTTCAATGGCAGGGGAGGGCGCCGCGGCAAGGCCAAGCAGCGGCAAGGAGACAGACCTCCCCGGGGCCGCGACAAGGACGAAGACGAAGACGATGACGAGGACATGGATGAAGGAGATAACAGCGAGCAGGAGTTCCAGAAGGCCACAGAAGTTCTGTGCGTCGATGGAGGTGCCTCTCTGCACACTTCTCACCGCCAACTCAAGCAGTGGGTGCGGGAAGTGAATGCGGCGGAGCCACCCGTCGAATCGCGCAGGCTACTGAAGTGGTCCGGCACGCCCATCATCTTCGACCTTGAGGATCACCCTGACCGCACAACTGCGGTCGGGTGTTTGCCGATGTTGGTATCACCAACTATCCGCAAACTCAAGATCACCAAGATGTTGGTTGACGGCGGGGCCGGCCTCAACTTGATCTCCTCTGCTGTGATCAAGAAGCTGCAGATCCCCGACAGCGAGCTCGAGGAAACCGGGACGTTCCAAGGAATCAACCCGGGAAGGAGCAAGCCGAAGGGGAAGATCACGCTGCCGGTGACCTTTGGCGGAGAGCTTAACTTCAGGACGGAGAGGATCACATTCGACGTTGCCGATATCCCATTACCATACAATGTGATACTTGGTCGTCCTGCGCTCGCCAAGTTCATGGCAGCCTCCCACTATGCATACAACATGCTCAAGATGCCGGGGCCAATCAGCGTCATCTCTGTCCCCGGCGACAAGAAGGACGCGCTCATCTGCGCCGACAAGATCTACCGGGACGCAGCAGCCGCGGTAGACAGCAAAACACTTGCCGCTGAAGCTCCCGGGGGGAAGACCAAGACCAAGTCCGGCAAGAGCTCTGGAGCCCACTCCGGCAAACGCACCTCTTCGGAGTGCTGCGCTGCCGTTGAGGACGCGCCATCGAGCTCCACCGGCAAGTGCAAGAAGGGAATGGCAGCTCCACCGGCAACCAAGAAGGTGCCCGCCAAGGAGGACGACACTGGTGGTGCCTTCACCATCAGTGCTACGCTCGACCCCAAATAGGAAAGCGCGCTCGTTGCCTTCCTGCGGGCGAATGTTGACGTGTTTGCATGGCAACCGTCTGACATCCCCGGCGTTCCCAGGAAGGTAATTGAGCACAAGCTTGCTATTTGTCCTCATGCGCGGCCCGTCAAGCAGAAGGTCAGGAAGCAAGCGGTGGAGCGCCAAGAGTTCATTGCCGAAGAGATCAAGAAGTTGGAAGCAGCAGGCCTTGTCAGAGGTGTACTTCATCCCACGTGGCTGGCCAATCCAGTTGTCGTGCGCAAAGCCAATGGGAAATGGAGACTTTGTATAGACTTCACTGATGTGAATAAAGCTTGTCCCAAGGATCCATTTCCCTTGCCGCGCATTGAACAGATTGTTGACTCCACGGCTGGGTGCGAGTTGCTTTCATTTCTCGATGCATACTCAGGTTACCACCAGATATTCATGGCTGAGGAAGACGAAGAGAAGACCGCATTCATTACTCCATGTGGCACATACTGTTTCGTACGTATGCCCTTTGGACTGAAGAATGCGGGCTCAACATTTGCAAGGGTGGTCCATACTGCTTTTGAGCCACAGATACACAGGAATGTAGAAGCCTACATGGATGATATAGTGGTCAAGAGCAAGAGCAAGGATACCCTGATCCAAGACTTAGAAGAAACCTTTGAGAATCTGCGCAAGATACAACTCAAGCTGAACCCCGAGAAGTGCGTCTTCGGAGTCCCCTCCGGCAAGCTTCTCGGGTTCTTTGTGTCCCAGAGGGGAATTGAAGCCAATCCCGACAAGATAAAGGCCATCGAGCAGATCAAAGCACCGAAGCGCGTCAAGGACGTAAGGAGACTTGTTGGTTGTGTGGCTGCCCTCAGCAGGTTCATTTCGAAGTCTGCAGAACGCGCCCTGCCTTTCTTCAAAATCTTGAAAAAGGCGGGTCCTATGAAATGGACTCCGGAAGCGGAGGCAGCGCTGCAAGACTTGAAAGGATACCTGTCCTCCACTCCGATACTTGTCGCACCTAGGCCACAAGAGAAGTTGCTGTTGTACCTAGCGGCAACCAATCAAGTGGTTAGTGCTGCGTTAGTAGCGGAGAGGGAGGTAGATGAGGAACCCACATCCCCGGCAAGCGCATCCAGCGACAAGCAGGGGGCTTCCCCGACAAGGACAAACCTGCGCAGGAACAAGGAGAAGTGCGAAAGAAGATGGTGCAGCGCCCAGTTTATTTTGTAAGTTCCCTCTTGCAGGGGGCTAGATCAAGATACTCTGGAGTGCAGAAGTTGCTTTTCGGCCTCCTCATGGCCTCAAGAAAGCTGCGCCACTACTTCCAAGCACATGAGATAATGGTGGTCACTCACTTTCCATTGAAGAGGATATTGCAAAACCCAGAAGCAACAGGCAGGATCGTCGAGTGGGCACTGGAGTTGTCGAGCTTTGGTCTCAAGTTTGAGAGTACTTCAACCATACAGAGTAGAGCTTTGGCAGAGTTCATAGCAGAATGGACAGCAACGCCTGATGAAGAAGTTCTAGAGACAAACATCCCCGTCCAAGAAGCAAGCAGAGAGTGGATAATGTACTTCGATGGTGCCTTCTCGCTGCAAGGCGCCGGCGCCGGCGTGTTACTCATAGCGCCCACCGGAGAGCACCTCAAGTATGTTGTTCAAATGCACTTTCCCAAGGAGCAAGCGACAAACAATACTGCTGAGTATGAAGGTCTGCTTGCCGGCCTCAGAATTGCGGCCGAACTTGGGATTAAGAAGCTGATTATGCGGGGAGACTCACAGCTAGTGGTCCGACAAGTGAACAAGAGTTACCAGAGTCCTCTGATGGAAGCTTATGTCGACAAAGTGAGGAAGCTTGAAGAACACTTTGACGGCTTACAAATGGAGCATGTCCCAAGAGCTCAGAATGATATCGCAGATGGCCTCTCAAAGTGTGCTGCAATGAAGTTACCTGTGGAACCAGGGGTCTTCGTGCTCAAGCTAACTCAGCCATCCGTTACACCATCAGTTGGGCAGAGCAAGATGAGGAAGTTGGTCTCCGGCGACTACTTGCCGGCGGACCTTCCTGAAGCCACCGCCAAGGTCCCCAAGACCAACAACCAAGATGCTGAGGAACAGTCTGCTCCTGCGGACCCAAGGGTCTGTACAGTTGAAGCAGGCGTTCCCGACAAGCCTTGCCCCGGCAGGCTTGCCGGGGAACACTCAGCTCCGGCGGAACCGCAGGTTCTTGCCGTGGAAGCTGATGTTCCCACAGCACTGATGCCTTTAGTCCTTACTGTTGAGCCTCAAGCTCCAGCATGGGCACAGCAAATTGTCCGTTTTCTTCAAACTGGGGAACTTCCCGAAGAACCAGAAGAGATAGAGAGGATAACCCGGCAGTCAAGTATGTACCAGTTCGTCGGCAATGAACTGTACAGAAGAAGACTAAATGGTGTCAGATTGAAGTGCATTTCTCGGGAAGATGGACAGAAGCTGTTAGCAGAGATACACGGAGGCATATGTGGCCACCACATTGGCGCAAGAGCACTTGCCGGGAAGGCGTTCCGGCAAGGTTTCTTTTGGCCAGAAGCCCTCCAAGATGCAACTGCACAAGTAACCAAGTGTGAAGCGTGTTAGTTCCATGCCAAGCAAATACACCAGCCAGCTCAAGCTCTCCAGACGATACCTTTGTCCTGGCCCTTCTCGGTCTGGGGGCTCGACATCCTCGGCCCCTTTCCCCGCGCAGTCGGGGGCTTTGAGTACTTGTACGTTGCCATCGACAAGTTCACAAAGTGGCCAGAAGTGGAACCAGTGAGAAAGGTGACCGCACAGTCAGCTGTCAGGTTCTTCAGGTCGATCGTTTGCCGTTTCGGAATCCCTAACAGGATCATCACCGACAACGGCACACAGTTCACAAGTCGCACCTTCATGCAGTACGTCGAAGACCTTGGCGCCAAGGTCTGCTTTGCTTCCGTTGCTCACCCAAGGAGCAATGGTCAAGCAGAGAGGGCCAATGCTGAAGTGTTGCGCGGGCTCAAGACGAGAACCTTCGACAGGCTGCACAAATGTGGAAGAAAATGGATAGAGGAGTTGCCGGCGGCTCTTTGGTCGATCAGGACGACACCAAATCGAGCCACCGGACAGACACCCTTTGCTCTTGTCTACGGAGCAGAGGCAGTTCTCCCCACGGAACTCGTATACGGATCTCCTCGAGTGCTCGCTTACGACGAGCTCGAGCAAGAGCAACTGCGGCAAGATGATGCATTGCTCCTCGAGGAGAGTCGTCTCCAGGCTGCTGTACGAGCTGCTCGATACCAGCAGGCCTTGCGCCGCTATCATAGCCGCAAGGTCAAGGCCAGGAGTCTCGAGGAAGGCGACCTTGTTCTTCGGCGCGTTCAGTCCGCCAAGAATTCCAACAAGTTGACGCCGAAGTGGGAAGGCCCTTATCGGGTGAGACAACACTACTAGGAAAAGGGCTATAGATGAAATTGATACTAATGGCGCACCAGAAAGGAGGTGCGCCATTAGTATATAGTAATGGCGCACCAGCCACAGATACGCCATTAGAGTTCGAAGTACTAATGGCGCACCATGCCCGGAGTGCGCCATTAGTATCAAGAAGTTTTTTTTTAACTAGCGCGCCTGTCCAAACATACTAATGGCGCATCCATGAATAGTGCGCCATTACTAGTTGTAAATAGTAATGGCGCACCTGCAGTCATGTGCGCCATTAATGCTCTTTTTTTGTATGATATTTTTTATTCTGTTTTTTACAAAACTACTAATGGCGCACTGTCACACAGTGCGCCATTACTAGTTTGAACTAGTAATGGCGCACTGTGTGTCAGTGCGTCATTAGTATGTTTTTTTTCCCGGAATGTTGATTCATTTCTGTTTCGGTGACACCCCCAGCCGGCGCACCTCTCGCACCCGATGCCCCCGACGCCGACACCCCCGACGCCGCCGCCCCAGACGCCCCCCTCTCCCCGACG
>LR738710.1:163502607-163624752 GCA_902687465.1 Secale cereale | reverse complement strand
CTTCCTTCCTCCCCCTCCCTCCCTCCCTCCTTCACTGCTAGTTCTAGGGTTCAGCACATGATTTTTCACAGCACATGATTCTGCATCCATGCCCGCCGTGGGTAGTTTGATTTTTCGGCTGACCAATAACAACCAACAAGGGGGCAAAGAAGTCATCTACTTGTCAAACAAATTCACACCAGTGAACAACATATGTTTACATTACCCAGCTTATTCACCTTGATTTTATTATCATAGATTCTGGTTACTCAAAATTACAATAATGTACCCAGTAATACAACACTGCACAAAAAGTAAATAGTTGTGACAGCGTAGCAGAACAAAAAAAGACAAGTCCCACCGGAGCTTAAATAATTATTGTCTGATTTACTTGGTGCGTTTTGTGTTTCTAGTGTTGAAGGATGTCTCTGTTTGAGTTGTTGGCTGCTGTCATTCTAGCCAGCAAACAAATGCCTCTGTGCGAGCCTATCTTGTCTAGATATGTGCTAGGAGCTAGGATATGTATCTACAGTGAGGAAACAGGTTGGGTGGGAAAGCAAAATTAAACCTGGATCATGGTAATTCATCATGTGTTAGCGTGATGTATGGACTTTTATCGCAAATCATTTACGGGCTTGTGCTTTCTTGCACCTCTTTTTTGTTGGGCATGTTTGTCTATAGATTTTGACGGGTGTGGGTGTGAGGCGTCTCTTACCTTATTAGTTGAAATTTATTTAAGCTCCTATGGTGGCCAGCTCTTTGAAACCCATGCACTCCCATTAGTTCAGAAGAATAGCCACTGTTACTTAAATATGCCATATTGCTGCTGCTTTCTAATTAATACTGGCAGCAACATCAATTTTTGAGTTGTTGTCAGTTTGCTATCAAGCCGGGGTATTCACTGCTGTTGTTTTACAAGCTTCAAACTATTGTTTTACAAGCTTCAAACTATTGTTTTACACATCAATTTTCTGTGTGGAAAGGAATATGGTGGTCATGTATTTGGTTCCTTGTTGTAAATATTTGAACTTCAAACTATTGTTTTACAAGCTTCTGCAACTTTTTCTTAACTGTTCATGCTGCTGTTATGAATTCACTGCTGTTGCTACTGTACTTGTCATGATGTTGTACTTGTGATGATGCTACTTGTGATCTTCTGAAATGACCCATTGGCGACTTCATTAGGCGGGGATAATGATTTTGCAGGTACCCCGAGAGGCCCTTGAGTTTGCTGGAATGTTGATTAACTTCCGTTCCGGCAAATTCGGGTACTCCATATGTCCTATTTTCAGCAAAGGTCATACTGAAATTTTCCGTGAATTTTAGCATGACTTTGCTAAAAATAGGACATATAGGGTACTTGTGACTAATGCATGGGCCGGGGTATCTTAGTGGTTAATTAGGTTTTTTTTGAGACAATAGTGGTTAATTAGGTAGGATCAAGTGATTAGAGCCAAGTGATTAGGCCCAACTTACAATTCTCCTTCCTAGCTTAGCTTTTAGGATGCCTCGGTGTCGACAAACCATAAATTATGAAACCTTGGCTTTTAGGGTCCCTCGGTGTCGATAAAAAACGAAATGATGAAAGCTTAGGCTTTTAGGGTGCCTGGGCGTCGAAAAACCCTCAATTATAAAAGCTTAGCTTTTAGGATGCCTCGGTGTCGAAAACCCTAAATGATGAGACCATGATCTTGTTCCTTGACAATAACCAACTTTTAATGAGTTTATAGAGAGGATAGTAATCAGATTGTGAGGATGGTATGTAGCAGAACTAGTGCAAAAGTGTTGACAATGTTAGTCCTAATGAGCCTAGGATGGTGCCACAGCTAGCTTGTCTAGGTACATATTTTTAGTTTATAAAGTTTAATCTCTTTGAAACATAGGAAATGTCGTCTTCCGACGACGATAGGATCCCGGAGTGCTCCTGGTGCGGTGACGACCGGGGTCTGTGCGACAGGCCTCACCTGGTAGACGGTCGTTACTTCAGTATTAAGCTCGACGAGACCTTCGATGTCGAAACGGTACGCAACGACAAGTCTTGTTTCGTAATTAATTAAGCACGATTTCTAGCTACTTCAACGTGTAAGTAATTAATTTTCTTCTTTTACATGCAACTAGTTTATCCCGTGTCATGCAAGACGCTATGTCTTGGAGAGGATGGGATTTGAAGATCATGAAACTTCGGAGACAAAGCAAATTCAACTAAGGACCATGCATAATGTTGATTTAGAAGTGGATTTGTACAATTCAGATAAAGTAACCACTTTTGGTTGCAAGAATTGGGAATCATTTTGCATGATATATGGTTTTTATGAGGGTATGCTTCTCACCATGGATCTTGGTAATCCGGATTCCATCGCCGAAGATGATTTGGACATTTGGGTCCTTGTTGACGATATGATTCCAATTCTACCGAGAAGTGAGTTTATCAAACATAGTTATTTAGTAATTTATATTGTTTATTTCAAAATAGTTGACAACTTATTTCCATTGATAGGTTATTTTGATTATTCAAATAATGTGAGGATGATGCTAGACAGAACCTACTACACCCCTGGCTCAGAATGTACTTATAAGGACAAAGAGCAGATCATCTTCCTTTATTCCTTTCTTCTGGATTACATTCAACATCGCAATATTGATCCACAATATAGTCAATACGTCCCACTAGTGCACGTATTGAACTACGTTAATATCAATGGAGATACCATGGTAAGATTTTTGTACTATTACGACATTCGTGCATGTTTTGCATTAGTTCTTCTCGAACTGAACTACAATGCTAACTACGAAGTCTTACTATATGTTTTGCAACAGATTCTCCCTAGTGACTGTGTGCCACCTGTCATGTTTCAATCTGGTCAACTACAAGTTTTAAACATTCTGCCAGGTGAACCTACAAATCACATGTGTCCATATCGGATTTCTTCTGAAAATGAAGGAATGAGAATCAAAGAATGGCGAAAAATAATGAAAACTCGTAAGGAGGTACTTGGAAGCAATAGAGTGAGAAGGGCAAGAAATGGAGACAAGATAATCTGCGTTCTTCATAATGGCCCTTTAAATCTAATTGATTTAGAGACAAACGCCATCTTGTTTTATGCCATTTTATCTTAGAAAATTGCTACGTAGTAGAAGTTGTATGGTCGATAATGATGTGTAAGACTTATTATTTAATACCTATGTTGAGTTTTTATTATTATTATGATCGATGATGCATGATGCTAAGTTGTTCTATGAGCTATTATATACTCCCTCCGTTCCGATTTACTCGCCGTGGTTTTAGTTCAAATTTGAACTAAAACCACGACGAGTAAATCGGAACGGAGGGAGTAGATTCTAATAGTTTCGATGTGCGTACCATATATGTTGGCTCCACGAGAAATTATATTTATATATATGCATAACCTGTGCAAAAAACAGAAAAAAAAAACAAAATATTCATAGTAATGGCGCATCACTGCAGAGTGCGCCATTAGTATGCCAAAGCACCTGGCCCCTGGGAGGCATACTAATGGCGCACCACTGTGCATACTGATGGCGCATCAGTGGTGCGCCATTAGTATACCAGATACTAATGGCGCACCAGAGGTGCACCATTAGTAAAGTATTCTAATGGCGTGCTAGTAATGGCGCACCACCAATGCGCCATTAATGGCCAAACTAGGTGCGTGTAATGCCCAGGATGGGACTATACCTCCTACGTGTCGAGGCACGACTTAAAGGTATAAGCCCATCCTAGAATGATCTCAAGTTTGGTATCTTTGCACGACTCATGTAAAAGAGGGATTAAAATGCAAAAGGAGATAGTTGGCTTACACTCGCCACTTCACACAATACATTACATAAGCAAAACATCATACAATACATCACAGCCCGACTACGGGTAAGATCCAAAAGAAAGATACCAAAACAACATAAAGCCACAGGCCAAGATCGAATCCTAGTAGAAACCACTACTGATCGTCGAAACATCACAAGCAAACAGCCAAACTCTTCATCGAACTCCCGGTGAAGAACTGATCCAACTCCTGGATCATTCTCGGCTGAACCTGCATCTGGTGTGGTGAAGTAACTGTGAGCCACAGAGGACTCAGCAATCCCGTTCCCGGGTAACACGACTATTTAAGCCTTGGGTGAGGATAAGGCTGAAGAAAGAACGAGAGGTGAAGGAACAACAAGAGTCTGCAGCAGCAACTAGCACTAACTTACGTAATAGAGAGCGAGAAGAGAAGAGCCTCGGTCGAAAGATGATCACGAAGTGATCCTAGCTAAAGCCGGTCAAACATAACCCCACCGTGTTCAACTCCCGAATCCCTATTCGGAAATTGACAGTCACGGTACACACGCTGGTAGGGTATTGAAACATTGTGTCAAGTTATCTACAACCGGAATTAACAAGCTCCCATCTGCCACATAACCGCGGGCACGGCTTTCGAAAGTTCAAACCCTGCAGGGGTGTTCCAACTTGGCCCATCACAAGCCCACGATCCGCGGAGTCGCAACTCCATAGGTGGGAAGACCCGAGTATTCTCGGAATCTCAAGTTAAACCGAACTAAGGTAAGGCTAATCCAGCAAATCCTCCCGGCGTGCCGACACCCTGATAGTAGCCGCGCGTATCTCGTCTCAGGCCACGACCGGATGGGACAAGCTACGGGTTTTTACCAGACCTTGAGTTTCCTCGAGGTGGCCCCGCAGGTTGCCCAGTTCGGACCAACACTCATGTGGAGCACTGGCCCGGGGGGTTGAATTAAAATAAAAGAGGGTTTGCAAGGCCCTTATGCAAGTTTTATTAGTTTGTTATTAGGCAAATAGTACCAATGTTGGGATTTGCTGGAAAAGACTTAGCACTTAGCGGTTTATCAAGGGGGTCCCATACACCCCAACCGTGTTAGGAACGCATAATCAAGGAACATAACACCGGTTTATACGGTTCCTAACGGCATGAGTGGAACAAATCACCAAGCAAAAGGCTTAGCCTTCCACCCTTGCCAATATATAGATGATTTCATTTAAGCATTTATATAGTGTGATATAACCCAACCAAACTTCAACATGAAGCAAGCATCTTCAATCTTCACCTGCAACTAACAATGCTATAAGAGGGGCTGAGCGAAGCATACTTAGCCATTCAACGGTTTGCATAGGTAGGGTGGTTAGACAGGTTCATGGTTACAATAGGAGCCTGACAGGAAAACATGGGCATCGAGGCAAAATACTAAAGAGCGAAACTCTAGCAATAGGAAAAGATAGTAATGGTATCCGGGTTCGGTCATCTTGCCTGGGATTCCACAAGGAAGAAGAACGGATCCACGAAGTAGACGAAGCAACACAGTCGAGAGAATCCTCACAACTCCGGAACGAAACCGAAGCTAACAAGAGAAGCAAACCGGAAAGAAACAAACAACACGGTAAACATACAAGCATAAACATGGCATACGATGCACATACAAGTATGATGCATGTCCGGTTTAAATATGCATGGCATGGCAAAGTGCACAAACAAATACTACAAGTTAAGTGGAGCTCAATATGCAACGAGTTGCATATTGACGAAACACCACATTTAATTATTTAGTTGACTCTCATTATTTACAAGACAAGATTAAATGTTTTTAACATGGCAAGAGGTGAAGCATAAAGAAACTAACTATTTAGACAATTTAAATGGGGCCGGAGAATAACAACAACATATCCGGAAAATCCCCATGAGCATGTTTAATAATTAAAAGCAACAACAATTCACACATTTTTGTGTTGTTAACATGATGCGGATGACATGATCAAGTTTATGCAAGTTTTATTAAAAGTTGACAAGAGAGAAGATATGAAGTATTTGTCACCGTGGTGGAAGGAAAGGTGCCACGGCAACGATAACCAAAATGATGCAACGCAACATCTCGGTTCCGGTAACTCGTTGAGAGTCCGGTGCAAAAGATAGATGGCGTGGGTGAGTCAAACGAGATGAAAGGTGGGCGATCCCGTTGCCGGGTTCCCACGAGTCGGTGACGAGGCAACTGAGGGACATGACAAAAGGGACGAAATGGACACGGAGCACACAAGGGCAACATTTCATACAACACAACAAGCATCTCACGGGTCATCCACGGGGTCGTCTCGTTATACCTTTGAAGCGTGCGTTTCGGGGCGGTTCGAGACGTAGAGGAAGAAGTCGTTCACGCGGGTCGTAGAGGAAGTAGTTGTACACGGCCGTAGAGGGAAGTAGTCGTTCCCGTAGAGGTACACGTGTAGTCGTTCACATCCCGTTCGGAGAGGTACTTGTCACGTCGTGGAACTTGCCGGTCTCGGTCTTGTCGACGGTAGTGGTACTTGACGCATCGTCGTCACGTGTAGTCGTTCTCGTTTCGGAGTCGTGCACGTTCGTAGCGGTTTGGGTCGTCGTGGTACTTGAGGTTCCCGTTTGCGATGGTAGTGGAAGTAGTGGTACTCGTCGTTTCGCCGTGTAGGGGTACTTGAATCTTCGGTCTCGAAGAGGTACTTGGTCAGAGGTACTTGGTCGGGTTGCCGGTAGTCGTTCGATCATCTGTCAAGTCAACAGAAGCAACACAAAACGAAACAAAACTACAGCACGGCACGGAACAGCGAGGAGGAGCGGCGGGCGGCTCGCGCTGCGAGGAGAGTGGAGCACCATGGCGCGGCGGCCTGAGGACGAGGCCGCGCTGCGGAGCGGCACCGGGAGGAGGCAGCAGGGCGCACGGGAGGACGCGCTGCTGTCTGGCGCTGTTGCAGCCTCGGACTGGCAGAACGGCGCTGGAGGCGAGGATGGGTGCGGCCGTTCGCCGGCGCTTGGGAGAGGTGGTCGCCGGCGAAAGGGAGCTCGAGGGGGGCGCAGGGTCCGACCCGGCTGGGAAGGCGCTGGTGCCTGGGCTCCTGGCCGCGGGAGCTCGGAGGAGAGGAGGGGCTCGTGCCTGGCCGGAGAGGAAGGCCGAGGGGAATCGCCGCGCTGCTGGACTCGGGGCGCCGGGCGCAGAGGGAGGCGATGAGGCGAAGGGGCTCTAGGGACGGGCGTCGAACGGAAGGAAGCGGCGCTCGGGGGGAGATCGGGTCGAGGGAGAAGTGGGCTCGGGCAGAGGCGAGCGAAGAGGGAGAGAGAGGGAATCGGGATCGGGGGGAACGAGGGTTGCGGCGGCTGAGGGAAGGGGCGAGGGGAGAGGCTCCTGGCTAGGGTTAGGACGAGGCCGGGCTGGAGTGGGTCTTGGGCCGGCTGAGGGAAGCTGAGGCCCAAGAGGCTGGGACGGCTGGGAGCTGGAATGGAGGGCGGTTGGGCTGGAAAAAAAAAGGTTGCTGGGCTTCTCTTTATATTAAAACTGTTGTTGTTTTCCAAAAAAACAGAAAAACAAAAGAGGAATAGAAAGAAAAGAGGAGTTAGGAAAAGGCTTATGGCAAGGGGTAAAAATCCCTGGACTCACAAAAATGTCAGGAATTTAAATAAAATTGAAGGAGGGTTTTTGGAAGAACCTCGAAACAACGGAAAAGAATTACAGGGAAGGGTTTTGGAGGAGAAACTCGAAGTAGGAAAGCATGGGGAAATTATGCACGTGTGTTGCGGGTAATTCCAAACAATGGAATATTTATTATATAGCTCCCTAAATATTGAGAGACTTTTATATGTTATAAAGAGAAGACATCTTCCCTCGATTTAAATTGACCGAAGGCCCACACAATTTATTAGGTTGAGATGCAAAATAAAAATGACATGATGGCATGATGACATGATGCAATGCAAAAAATAAATAACACAAGCAAAAAAAACACACGGGCAACCCGGAACATCTGGAATCTTCTGGAACCTTCTGGAACGTCGGTCTTCGGGCGTCACAGTGCGCCATTAATAGGCCTTTTCCTAGTAGTGCAAGTCACAAGGCCCGGAGCTGTCCGCCTTGAGATCGAAGAAGGCTTACCGGTGAGCAACTCCTGGAACATTGAGGATCTTCGCAAGTTTCACCCATGAGGCGCGGTTGCCGTGATCCACTCCAGCAACCACCTTTTGTACGAGTCTTGCCGCTGTTGCATGTAAACCTTTGTACAAAGCCGGGCGCAGACCCCGTGCATTAGTAAAACTTTTGTGCTTCGCACCATTTGTCGTTTCATGCTTTTCTTTTTACTTGCATGTATCATCTGACATTCTGTGCAGCACACATCTCCGGTAAGCAGCAACAAGCCGCAAGGTTCCATACTTCTGTTTTCCTCCTCTTTTTTCTTTCTCTCTTAACCAGAAGAAGGGTCCCTCACGCACAAGTTTACCGGGGGGAAGGAGATAGGGGTATGGACCAAGTGCTGTTCAAGAAAAGCTAAGCCTCGCCGAGAAGCAAACAACCAATGAAAGATAAGTTGCCAGAGTTTGAGCAATTCAAATTTTTAAAATTTTAGTTGTCTTCCTTGAACAACCACACTTTGTATGGAAAACCTGTGCGCGGAGGAACCTACCCGTGGCTAGCCGCGCCCTTACTTTGTTTTGAGCACGCTCAACGGCTTAAGTGAGCTGCGACAAGTGTCGTGCCCTTACTTCGTTTTCGAGTTCGCTCAGCAACCTAAGTGTGCTGCGGCTAGCTGCGGCAAGGTTTCTTGCCGGCAAGAGCATTGCCAGCAGGCTGCTAAGAGTCCTGCACTCAGCGCTCGCGGCGGGGGTCCCTTTGCCGGCAAGTTCCCTAAAAGCGTAGGGTGAAAAGCATACAAAGTGAAGGGACTAAAACAAGGGAGATAACACTGCGTTGATAATCCAAAATTAAAGTTATATTACAAGGTAACTTGTCGCTGTTCTAACCAACTACTACCTATGACTTAATCGACAGCGGCAAGGGAAGTGGTAAGAAGGAAGCCTAGTCCCTACGGTCTCCATCGACCCTCTGGATCTTGCCCGCCTTGGCTACGATATGGGCGACTTGTGCCTTCAACGCCTCCTGGTCGGCTTCGGGCGGCAGGGTTCGGAGGACGTTGACAAGGTTGATCCCGGGGTTGCGGTAGACGATCTTCGACAACACCCGCTCCATAGTACCCATGCAAAGCCGGCGCGCCTCGTCAGCCAGCTGCGCGGGGATCTTCTCCCGTAGCCGCGCGAGAGCCGGCGCCACTCCTCTGAAGAACAGGCTTAGCTTGGCGCTGTGGGGGAGACTCTCGTCGGGGGAGTACGCGAGGTGCTCCGCCCTCAGCGCCACCATCTCCATGTCGATGTTGGCGGCGGAGGCGACGAGCTCCTTGGTCCACTGCTCCACCATCCGCTGGAAGTGGTTTTGCGAGACGGCGGCGCTTTCTAGCAAGGCCCTCTTAGTACGGAGAACGTCCTTCAGCTTCGTCTCGCGGTCCCGGGCGGCGTCAAGCGAGTCGGTGAGGGTAGAAACCTTCAGCTCCAAGTCAGCGATGGAGTCCCTGGCGTCGGTGAGCTCTTTACCTTTCTCGGAGAGGCGGACTTGCAGCTCCGAGTTGGTATGTTCGTCCTTCTCCCGCGCCACGTTGAGCGCGGTGACCCTGTCCTCGCTCGCCTTCAGGTTCGACTCCATCTGCGCCACCCTGGCCTCCAGATCCCTCTTGGCGGTCTCTGCGGCATCGGCGGCATCCCTCGCCTCCTGCAGAGCCCCGCCAATGGCCTGCTCACGAGCGGTGAGGTCGTCCTCGTGGTTGTCAAGGTAGACCTTCCGCTGGTTGAGCTCTCCCTCCCGCCGAGACAGCTCCTCGGCGGCCATACGCTGCTGCTCCTCCACCTCGGCCTTCTCGAGGAGGAATGCTTGGTGTGCTCCGGCAAGCTCTTCGCGCTCCTCCGCCAAGTTTCGGAGGGCCGCCTGGTTGGCGGCACGGAGCTCCGCAGCACGCTTCTCCAAATCAATGCCGGCCTTGGTAGCCAGAGCCTCTCGGGACTCCAGCTTGGCTTGCCTGGCCCGGTACAAACCCAGGAGTCGACGTAGGAGTTGCTCCTCTTCGGGCTCGTCGCTGCTGCCGGGCGCGTCGACAACCTTCAACCCGGCGGAGGCGAGAACTTCTCCGTCGAAGGTCTCTCCCTCCGCAGGTGCCCTTGATGAGGACGCCCACGGGACTTGGATAAAGACCCCGTTGGCGGCCTCTAGGTAGACGCCCGACCCAGCCGCGGGGGCGGAGGGGTCGGCAGCCGATACAGCGTCCGGCGCTCCTGCGGCCTCAGGGCCAGCAGTGCGGTCGCCGGTCCCTTCCCCTGCTGCGGCGTCAGCGGTAGGGGCGGTCTCTTCAGCGGCTGGCTCGTCGGCACCAGCCATTCCTTTGGTGTTGGTGGCGTCGCCAGCATTGCCGCGCACGTCCTCCTCGGCGATGGTCTCCGTCTCCATCGGCTCCGGGGCGGGCGGATCTGAGAGAAGAAAAAAGAAAAGAAAGAATTGTCAAGCAAATATCCAAAAAAGATGAATCCAAGAAGAAATTACAAGGGTTACCTTCGCGGGCCTCTTCAACAACGGGGTCCCTCGCCGGGGAGTTCTCCCTTGGCGGCGGAGAAGAAGCCCCCGCCGGCGGAGGGCCGCTGGCGCCTTCCCTTGGCGGGGAGTTCACCCTTGTCGGGGTGCTCGCCCTTAGCGGGGTGCTCGCCCTTGGCGGAGTACCCATCCTTGGCGGAGCACTGTCCCTTGCCGGGGAACTCATCCTTCGCGGGGAGGGTGGAACAAGCGGTTCGTCGGAGACGACCTCCTGGTGCTCCTGCAGCTGCCGCTCCACCTCTGCACAAGACAACAAAACGTTAATAAGGATAACTACCTCAAGCGCGCCCGACAAACAGAAAAGTGAACAAAGGACTTACGCTGAGGGCTGCGCTCGGGGCTGCTCCCCGGAGCAGCAGGCTGGTCCGGCAAGTTTGTCGCTGGCGCATCCCCCGTCGCTGCGGCAGGCTCGTCGTCCTCAAGATCAACCACAGGGATCTTGGCCCTCTTCGCCATCCGCTGGGTCAAGGTCCTGGAAGCCAAACAAGATCAGAGTTAGACGAAGAAGAAATCAAGACAAAGCAACAAAAATAAAAGGAAATTAAAGCTGCAAGTACTTACTCTTCCTCCTCTTCATCGGAGCTGAGGGCGGAGAAGTCAAACTGCGCCTCACGTGCTCCGGCGCGAGGAGCTGGAGGAGAAGGCTCCCTCGGGCGCTTGGCGGGCTCCGGAGCTGCGGGTTGCGAAGACCCCGCGCCGGTCGTCGCTGAAGAACGAGGGGCGGAAGGAACCCCAGAGCCACTCCGGGAAGATCCCCCTCCGCTTGTCGCTCGGGCACGGGGCGCCTCCTTGACGACCTTGCTCGTCGTGGTGGCGCGCGTCGCCCAGCGCTTCGGCTGCTGTCGGGGCGCCTGTGGCCTCACCGTCTCGGCGGCCTTGCGGAGGCGCTTCTTCTATTGTGGTGGAGGACTTGGTGGTGGCGGAGAATTCTCTGAGGATGAGGAGGCGTCGTCGTCTAGGTTCAGTGACCCGCCCGAGTCTTCGTCGGAATCGCCTGATTCGGCGTCCTCCTCGGCGGGCTCACTGGACTCGGGGCCCTTCCCGGCGGCCTCGCTCGTCCCGACAGGCTCCCCGGCGGGCTCCCCGGCAAACTCCTCGGGCGCAATCTTCAGCAGCTTGAGGATTTCCTCCTCCTCGGCCTGGCTCACTGCGTCTGCTGCCTCTGCTTCATCCACAGTGTACCCAAATTCACCTGCGGCCGCAGCCGCAGCGGCCTCCTCCATCCTGGAGGCAATGTACGCCACATCTCGCTCGGTGGTCTCCCGGGTGAGCCCCTTCTTCTCCTCGGCGTTGCGTGGTTTTTCAACCAGGTTCTCGAAGAAGGCATGCACGGTCTCCTCTGAAGGCATCAGCCAAGTGGGGACGACCCCGTGGGAATCACACTCAGGCATCACCGCGCGGATGGCACTGAGGGCAGTATTGTTGCACAAAGGAACTACTCCGACCGACGGTCTGAACCACTCCGGGTGCTTGGGGTCATGCTTGAACAGCTCCCGGACCATCCCCTTCAGTTCCAAGACAGTGAAATTATAGTTCAACCCGGGGCGCAGCCTCATGCGGTCTGCCGCGTTGCCGAACTCCCAAGCGGGTCTCTTCCTTTCCTGCAGAGGGGCAATGCGGCGGCGGAGGAAATCGGCCCCAACTTCACCCACAGTCAGGTTGGCAGCCCGGAGGCGAAGGATCCTAGTAAGGGCAATCTGCAGCTTGTCATCCTCCGGGGCCAAGTCGCTCCAATCCTTGCCGCGCACTATTGCAGTCTAGCGCGACGAGGTAAACTGCTCGGGTGCATCTTCCAGAATCCAGCACCAGTCAGCTCTCCACTCTTCCCACTTGCCGCGTAGCTCTCCAATCAAGTACGCCTCCTTCTTGCCGAGCCTGAAGATCCAGGAGATGCCGCCGGAGAGTGGGGATCCGGACTCTACTCTAGGCGTGAAGAAGTGGCGGAAAAGAGCTACATTTGGGTGGACCCCGACGTAGTTTTCGCACAGATGTGTGAAAACGGCCGAAGTGAGGACAGCATTCGGGGTGAAATCTAAGAGGTGGAGTCCGTACGTGTTCATCACATCACAGAAGAACTCCGAATACGGAGGACAGGGACCGCAATGGAAGAATGAAGCGAAGTAGTAGTAACCTCCCGGGAACATGTCGACGGCTACGGCGGGGAGGACTCTGGTGCGAGGATGAGCCTTCGTCTCCCTCGCCCAGAACAAGTAGTACTTGTCCCGCAGCTCCCTCGCGCCGAGCCTCGGCGGGAAGACCACCATCCTTCTCCGCATGGCTGCCAGCTTCGCCGCCTTGTCGGACTTCTCCTTCTTCACCTTATCGCTCTTCGCCTTGTCGCTCTTCGCCTGGTCGCTCTTCGGGGCCATGGCGGGGACGGCGAGGGAGGACGATGGCGCTGCGGGTGGGGAAGACGGCGGAGGAAGGGCAGAGGCAGGGAGCGGCGGGGGTTTCTGAAGATTCAAGACACAATGAAAGCAATGGGGGAAACTGCCCCTGCTTCCTCTGCTTTTAAGGGGGAAGTGGGGGACGTTCCGCATTTCCCCATTAAAGAAACAGGCCACGATCTCTCCCACGACGCCGCAATCGACGCGTGCCGTTAGGGAGGGATGCGGCCAGTCTGGAGTGGGAAACGGCGCGCCGTGGGCCGCGTGTGCCCGTGCACTGTTCTGGGCCTGGCCCAACAGCGCTCGGCACCGTGTGTGGTCCAGGCCCGGGGGCTCCTGTCGGTGTACTAAGGTAGGGGTACCTTGGTATCCCGACTTGTGCACGGGCAGTAGCAGCATCCCATGGTCTGGCTCACCACGCGCCCACCAAAGCCCACTCTAGACCCCTTTAAGCCATTCAAGAACAAAGTATTCAAGTTAAGAGACAAGACCCCGGCAAGAGGAGCTTGCCGGGAAGGCCGCACCAGGCTCAAGGTTATCAGTCCAGCACAAGACCCTCGCAAGAGGAATTTGCCAGGAAGGCCAAAGAACGGCACCTCAAGAAGGTATATCGCGGTGCAACATGCGCCCCGGCAGGACCCGGAGGGCGGCAAACTTCTGGGCCCGGCAAGGTTGCGACCCCGGCAAGGTGCTTGCCGGGGGAAGCCTACGCTATGTGCCTGCGCTCCAGCTCATCTGGCCACGCGTCGCCCTGGGGCCCTTCCAGGGGCACGTGGCAGATGGTTGTGCAGCCTGGGGTACGCGGTGGCAAGCCGCGGTGACGAGGCTATCGCCGTGGCGAACGGAGACGCGTGGACGGACGCTTTTTGGGCGACGGCGACGGGCATTCGATGCCCTTGTCCCCCACCGTCAGTGTTAGGTGAAGACCACTGTTCATACACTGTTCATGCACTATTACAACCACCACCAGTTTTACATTTTTACCCTCCTCTACGTTGGCACCTGTCGGTGACCCCTTTGAGCTATAAAAGGAGGCCCATGCACGATGTAGAGGGGGTTCGATCCCAGAAACTAAACCACTCTCTCTCGCTCGGTGTAGCTGGTACTGTAGATCTTCAAGCTCCCGAGCCCAAGAACTCAATACAACCAAGGCAGGAGTAGGGTTTTACGCGTCCGCGCGGCCCGAACCTGGGTAAACTGCCCGCGTGTGCTCCTCGATCCGCTCTTCGTGCTCCCTCCGCACCCTTGTCGTACCGTAGAAGGGGCTCCGGTCCCATAGGTGTTCGTGGGCGACCAGTTTCCCCGACAGAGGCTCGAGAGGAATAGGGCATGCTGGGTGAGGGAATAACCTAATCGTGACAGCCAACTTGGGCTGGAGTGGGTTAGTGCATTGGGCTTTACTAGTTGTGGCCGGTTGCAATCTACGTGCTACAATGGGTCAAGTCTACAACGCATATGCTACAATGGTTATATGTGTATATCTCATTAATTTTACAACATATAATCAAAATGTTGTAGAATATGTGTTGCTTTATAGGGGGTATCCTTGTAGTGACAAATCCCTGCTTGCCTATCTATTTACTTTTATGTTGAGTCACCATCCTCTTATTAAAGAGCACCAGTTGGCGAGCACCGTTGTCATTTGCGTGTATTGCTATTAATTTGCATTGAGTATGATTGTGACTGGATCTCTTTTATCATGAATTACAATTTCTAGTCAGTCCTTGATCTTTAAAGGTGCTCTGCATTTATGTTTTGCGGTCTCAGAAAGGGCTAGCGAGATACCATCTTGTTATATCATATTATGATTGTTTTGAGAAAGTGTTGTCATCCGAGGTTTATTACTATTGCTCGCTAGTTGATTATGCCATTGATATAAGTAGACTTGAGACCTGAAAATTATTGTGAATGTGGTTAGTTCATGATCTTTGCTAAAAACTTGGATGTTGGCTTTACATATTTACAACAACAAGAGCAAACAGAGTTTGTCAAAGTTTTTCTTTATCACTTTTAGTTTATCAACTGAATTGCTTGAGGACAAGCAAAGGATTAGGCTTGGGGGAGTTGATACGTCTCCAACGTATCTACTTTTCCAAACACTTTTGCCTTTGTTTTGGACTCTAACTTGCATGATTTGAATGGAACTAACTCGGACTGACGTTGTTTTCAGCAGAATTGCCATGGTGTTATTTTTGTGCAGAAATAAAAGTTCTCGGAATGACTTGAAAATCAACGGAGAATTATTTTGAAATATATAAAAAATATCTGCGGAAAGATCCAAGCCAGGGGGCCACACCCTGTCCACGAGGGTGGGGGGCGCGCCCCCTCCCCCTAGGCGCGCCCCCTGCCTCGTGGGCCCCCTGTTGCTCCACCAACGTATCCCCTCACTCCATATATTCACTTCCAGGAAGAAAAAAATCAGAGAGGAAGAATTATCATGTTTTACGATACAGAGCCATCGCCAAGCCCTAATCTCTCTCGGGAGGGCTGATCTGGAGTGCGTTCGGGGCTCCGGAGAGGGGAGATCATCGTCATCGTCATCATCAACCTTCCTCCATCACCAATTCCATGATGCTCACCGTCGTGCGTGAGTAATCCCATCGTAGGCTTGCTGGACGGTGATGGGTTGGATGATATTTACCATGTAATCGCGTTAATTTTGTTAGGGTTTGATCCCTAGTATCCACTATGTTCTAAGATTGATGCTGCTATAACTTTGCCATGCTTAATGCTTGTCACTAGGGCCCAAGTGCCATGATTTTAGATCTGAACCTATTATGTTTTCATGAATATATGTGTGTTCTTGATCCTATCTTGCAAGTTAATAGTCACCTACTATGTGTAATGATCCGGCAACCCCGAAGTGACAACAATCGGGACCACTCCCGGTGATGACCGTAGTTTGAGGAGTTCATGTACTCACTATGTGTTAATGCTTTGGTCCGGTACTCTATTAAAAGGAGGCTTTAATATCCCTTAGTTTCCACTAGGACCCCGCTGCCATGGGAGGGTAGGACAAAAGATGTCATGCAAGTTCTTTTCCATAAGCAGACTATATTCGGAATACATGCCTACATTACATTGATGAACTGGAGCTAGTTCTGTGTCACCCTAGGTTATAACTTTTACATGAGGAATTGCATCCGACATAATTCTCCATCATCTATCCAATGCCTACGAGCTTTTCACATTTTGCTTGTTGCTTATTTACTTTTCCGCTGCTACTGTTATAAAAACTACAAAAACACTACCGTTACTTTTATTGCTGTTACCACTATATCCATATTACCTTCCTACTAAATTACCTTGCTGCAAATACTAAATTTCCAGGTGTGGTTGAATTGACAACTCAGCTGCTAATACTTAAGAGTATTCTTTGGCTCCCTGATGGCTTCTCGCCCCTCGTTGGTTACCCCAAGTGGAAGGTTTGAGATGTAGCGTAGCGGCAAATTTCCCTTGGCAAAGATACCCAGGATCGAATCCCGTGAGACTCCGAGGGTCGACAAGAAGGTGTCAATAGCGCCAGAAACTTTTGCTTGACAGGACCTGCACACAGATACAAATAACTTTTCTCCCAACGAGTACAGAGAGGTTGTCAATCCCTCCGGCCTTGTCGTTTACAAAGGATCAAACGCAAGAGATAATAGTGATAGGTATGACTGCAACTAGGAAATAAGAATAGGAAGTAAATAGCGGGTGTGATCAGTGATGGTAATATGGACCGGGGTCCCATGATGTTCACTAGTGATGTCTCTCTCCCAAAAGACGATAAAACAGCTAAGCGAGGTAAACAAATTACAGCTGGGCAATTGACAGGATTATGTGCGCAAACCAATGCTAACTATGCTGTAAAGAAAGGTAGAGGCTCAAAAGCATGGGCAGTACGCCAAGGCAAGTAAACTGAAATCTATCTGCATCTACTACTAATCATCCACCTTGAGATATCTATCCAGAACATCTCGCTGGTATTAAGTTGCGAGTCCCACCCAAAGTGTAAACTCAAAGCAACAGACAACTGCATTAAAAGAAAACTTTGCGTAAAGTAAACAATCCTTGCACCCGCAAGTACAAGCACCGTTGTTTTCCCCCTTGTGGCAACAGCACATCCCCTAGACTCATGTTTCTGTCAATCAAGCTAGTCATCGAGGGGCATGAACCCACAATCAAGCATAATGTTCCCTCTTGGAGTTACTACCTACTACTCGGCCAAAGCAATAAATAGCAACAGAGAACATGCAAGAATTACTCAAGAACATAAATATAAAAGAGGTGAATCAAATATATTACTCACACACAATCTGAACATAATCTCATAATCCATCGGAACCCAGCAAACTCAGCAGAGCAACAGCATAAAGATTACATATGTGCCTCGATCATGTAGGGCAGCTCACGAGGTCTAATCGATGAAGAACAAAGAGGGGAGGAGAACATCACATAGCTACTGGTCATGGACCCATGCTCCAAGGAGGACTACTCAGAACTCATCCGGGAAGCGTCCATGGTGGTGGAGAAGCTCCCGGTGGTGGTTCTCCCCTCCGGCAGGGTGCCGGGAAGAGTTCTCCTGGTGCTCTCGATCTTGGAAGCGCGGCGGCGGCGGAACAGAGATGAGATCGCGAAAAAGGGTTCCGTCCTCGAGGGTTTCGGGACGCGAGCAATATATATGCCAAAGGGGGCACCAGCGGCGGAGGTGGGGCCCCAGGCGCCCCCCTGGCGCGGCCAGGGGTGGGGCCACGCCGGGTGGCCGCCTGGGCCACCCCAGGCTCCCCTCTGGCCCTGCCTTAGTTTTTCTGGAAGCTCCCGATACGCTGATTTTTCCTGTATTTTTTCCGGAATTTTTAGGGCACTTTTAATATGGGGGAAACCTGAAAATACAAAAACAGCAGAAAACAGAAACTGGCACTGGGGTGCACTGAGTTAATAGGTTAGTCCAAATATGATCAAAAGTGTATGGAAGTGCATAAATATCATAGCAATATCACACAAAAGAGGCATGGAGCAAGCAGAAATTATAGATACGTTTTGGACGTATCAACATCCCCAAGCTTAATTCCTGCTCGTCCTCGAGTAGGTAAATGATAACAAGCATAATTTCTGTGGTGACATGCTACCAACCATATAAGAACTTTTAAGTAAAGCAATCAAGGCATGTAATTCAATTCAAGTCATAACAAGCAAGAGTCTATATTAGCATTGTAACAAGTAACATAAGAACATAAAGGTGCAAGAGCTCTCGCTGTCCGTGACTCGAATGTCTCCAAATGGTGTTTGCGTGCAAGAAAGGGGATAGGGATATATGAGATAGTAAAACATAGTTTTTATATTGTTGAGAACTTAATCTACTAAAGTTTCATACTTGGTCTTCTTTGGAATCTTATCTTGACTCATCCCCAGACCGTCAGCCAGGTATAAGTCAAAATGATCCACTCCCTTTCGATATTTTGAGCACTCATGCAATGGATGAGCGTAAGCAAGAAAGTCGACACTTAGGATGGCAAAGAGAGAAAAATGATAGAGGGGGAAGACAAAATATGTGTGAAAGGCTCACATCAATGAGGACAATCATCGGCAAGAGAAAGCCAAATGATAGATATGATGTGAGGAGTAGGGATTGCCATGCAACAGATGCACATATGAGCTAAGGTAAGCTCTCCAATGGAACTAGTGGGGGTGAATCCAACTTGCTTCCTCAAGAAGGCCTAGAGCTCTTTTGAGGAGGCTCATCATTGGAATATACAAGCCAAGTTCTATAGTGTAAAGGTCCCCACATAGCTATATGCAAGAATGATAATCTCTATGGAGTACAAGGTATAAGATGGAGTACGAGTGTGGATCTCTCAAAAGAAAATAGTAGTGTGCCCCCTTCTCTCTTTTTATTTCTTTTTTTCTTTTTTCTATTTTTTTATTTTTTTATGGCCTCAATGGCTCTTTCTATTTATCTCTCATTTGTCCTCTTTGGGATCTTTTGATTTTGTCCTCTTTGGGATCATTTGATTTGTCCTCTTTGGGATCTTTTCCTCACTTTAGGGGCAACACTCTATGTATTACAAGAAGTATAGAAGATCTTTCACACTTTACAAAAGTACTCAACATAAAGAAAATGAAACTATCATGATGTATGCAAATGTATGCCTCTGCCAGTGTAGCAGGATATGCAATGATACTAGCGCGTCATGTAGCAATGATTAGGGCAAGGCCCAACTAGCATGCGGCTCCTCAATCAAGCAAAAAGCATGTATGACATGAAGATCAAGTCATGAGAAGATGGATGTTGCATGGCAATGTATCTCGGAAAGGCTATGGAAATGCCTTAATAGGTAGGTATGGTGGCTGTTTTGAGGAAGGATATAATGAGGCTTATGATGACAGAGCGTATCGTGCCAAGGATTTGGATGCACCGGCGAAGTATGCGCCAACTCTCGAGGTGAGAAAGGGCAATGCACGGTACCGAAGAGGCTAGAAAAATATGGTTAGGTGGAAGTGTCAACCTTCGAATACTCACATTAGTCTGAAGAACTCATGCACTTATTATCGGTAACTCTCAATCTAATTAGGAGGTTCACAAAGAGACAAGTACCCCGAGGAGGTGTGTATGGGGGTTTGGTTACCCTTGTGCATCCTCGACCCATGGTACGTGAGTGTACTCTAATATTCGATCCCTCGAAAGATTAGTGATCCATTTAGTAGCTAAAGTTCTCAACTATTTTGTAGGTTTTCGAAAATAAACACGGATTGCCCAAACTACGACATCTATCACTAATAGGCTAAAGCTCTTGACACCAAAAGTTCAGACATTACTCATGGCAATACCTCAAAACTATTGCAAGTTACTACTAAAATTAAATAGCAACCTCAATTACCTACTTTAAGTTAAGACACACAACTCAGTGCAACAGACAAACTCTCTTAACAAGATAAACATGAAAACTCAAGAGAGTTCAGCAACCAACTAAACAAAAGCTCTTTAAAAAGAAAAGCATGAAAACTAAGAGCTAAACATGACAGTAGCTATTGAAAGACAAAGAACATACACAACAAAGATAAGCATGAAAATCCTATGTTGTGTTCTAGGTTGAAGTGGAGCGTGTTTCTCTCCCACACAAAGAAAGCTGGGTTCTAACTCGTTATGAACAGCAAGCAAAGCTAAAGAAAACTAAAAAGGAAACTAAAAGCAAGACGCTCCAAGCATAGCACATAATGTTGGGGAACGTCGCATGGGAAACAAAAATTTTCCTACGTTCACCAAGATCAATCTAGGAGATGCATCTACGAGAGGAGAGTTGGATCCACATACCCTTGTAGATCGCTAAGCGGAAGCGTTCAAGAACGCGGTTGATGGAGTCGTACTCGCCGCGATTCAGATCGCCGAAGATCCTAGCACCGAACGGACGGTGCCTCCGCGTTCTTAACACGTGCAGCCCGGTGACGTCTCCCACACCTTGATCCAGCAAGGAGAGAGGGAGAGGTTGGGGAAGACTCCATCCAACAGCAGCACGACGGCGTGGTGGTGGTGGAGGAGCGCGGGACTCCAGCAGGGCTTCGCCAAGCGCTGCAAGAGACGAGGAGGGAGAGGGGTAGGGCTGCGCCAAGAGGGAGACGTTCTCGTGTGTCTAGCAGCCCTAAAACCTCACATATATATAGGGGGAAGGGAGGGCTGCGCCCCCTTTAGGGTTTCCCACCCCTAGGGTGCGGCCAGCCCTAGATCCCATCTAGGGGGGCGGCCAAGGGGGAGAGAGGGGGAGGCGCACCACTATTGGGCCCTAGGGCCCAACTGCCCTAGGGTTTGCCCCCCTCCCCTCTTGGAGGCGCCCTGGGACTTGGTGGAGGGGCGCACCAGCCCCCTTGGGGCTGGTCCCCTCCCACACTTAGTCCACGTAGCCTTCTGGGGCTGGTGGCCCCACCTGGTGGACCCCCGGGACCCTCCCGGTGGTCCCGGTACATTACCGATATCGCCCGAAACTTTTCCGGTGACCAAAACAGGACTTCCCATATATGAATCTTTACCTCCGGACCATTCCGGAACTCCTCGTGACGTCCGGGATCTCATCCGGGACTCCGAACAACATTCGGTAACCGCGTACATACTTTCCCTATAACCCTAGCGTCATCGAACCTTAAGTGTGTAGACACTACGGGCTCGGGAACCATGTAGACATGACCGAGACAACTCTCCGGCCAATAACCAACAGCGGGATCTGGATACCCATGTTGGCTCCCACATGTTCCACGATGATCTCATCGGATGAACCACGATGTCAAGGATTCAATCAATCCCGTATACGATTCCCTTTGTCTATCGGTATAGCACTTGCCCGAGATTCGATCGTCGGTATACCGATACCTTGCTCAATCTCGTTACCGGCAAGTCTCTTTACTCGTTCCGTAACACAGCATCCCGTGATCAACTCCTTGATCACATATTGTGCACATTATGATGATGTCCTACCGAGTGGGCCCAGAGATACCTCTCCGTCATACGGAGTGACAAATCCCAGTCTCGATTCGTGCCAACCCAACAGACACTTTCGGAGATACCTGTTGTGCACCTTTATAGCCACCCAGTTACGTTGTGACGTTTGGTACACCCAAAGCATTCCTACGGTATCTGGGAGTTGCACAATCTCATGGTCTAAGGAAAAGATACTTGACATATAGAAAAGCTTTAGCATACGAACTACACGATCTGTGCTAGGCTTAGGATTGGGTCTTGTCCATCACATCATTCTCCTAATGATGTGATCCCGTTATCAACGACATCCAATGTCCATGGTTAGGAAACCGTAACCATCTATTGATCAACGAGCTAGTCGTCTAGAGGCTCACTAGGGACATGGTGTTTGTCTATGTATCCATACATGTATCTGAGTTTCCTATCAATATAATTCTAGCATGGATAATAAACGATTATCGTGAACAAGGAAATATAATAATAACCAATTTATTATTGCCTCTAGGGCATATTTCCAACAGTCTCCCACTTGCACTAGAGTCAATAATCTAGTTCACATCGCCATGTGATTAACACTCACAGGTCACATCGCCATGTGACCAACATCCAAAGAGTTCAGTGTTTGATCATGTTATGCTTGTGAGAGAGGTTGTAGTCAACGGGTCTGCAACATTCAGATCCCTATGTACTTCGCAAAACATTATGTCATATCGTAGATGCTGCTACCACGTTCCACTTGGAGCTATTCCAAACTGTTGCTCCATTATACGTATCCGGTATCTCCACTTAGAGTTATCCGGATAGGTGTTAAGCTTGCATCGACGTAACTCTTTACGTCGAACTCTTTATCACCTCCATAACCGAGAAACATTTCCTTATTCCTCTAAGGATAATTTTGACCACTATCTAGTAATCCACTCCTGGATCACCTTTGTACCCTCTTGCCAAACATGTGGCAAGGCACACATCAGGTGCGGTACTTACCATGGCATATCGTATAGAGCCTATGACAAAACCATAGGGGACGACCTTCGTCCTTCCTCTTTCTTCTGCCGTGGTCAAGCTTTGAGTCTTACTCAACTTCACACCTTACAACTCAGGTAAGAACTCCTTCTTTGACTGATCTATTTTGAACTTCTTCAAAATCATGCCAAGGTGTGTGATCTTTTGAAAGTATCATCAGGCGTCTTGATCTATCTGTATAGATCTTGATGCCCAATATGTAAGCAGCTTTATCCAGGTCTTCCTTTGAAAAACTCATTTCAAACAACCCTTTATGCTTTCCAGAAATTCTACATCATTTCGGATCAACAATATGTCATTCACATATACTTATCAGAAATGTTGTAGTGCTCCCACTCACTTTATTGCAAATACAAGTTTCCACCAAACTTTGTATACCCAAAAACTTTGATCACTCCATCAAAGTGTATATTCCGACTCCGAGATGCTTGCTCTAGTCCATGGAAGGATCGTTGGAGCTAGCATATCTTTTAGCATCCTTAGGATCGACAAAACCTTTCTGATTGTATCACATACAACCTTTCCTTACGAAAACTGGTAAGGAAACTTGTTTTGTCATCCATCTGCCAGATTTCCTAAATGCAGCCAATGCTAACATGATTCCGACGGACTTAAGCATCGCTACGGGTGAGAAAATCTCATCGTAGTCAACTCCTTGAACTTGCGGAAAACTCTTCGCCACAAGTCGAGCTTCATAGACGGTGACATTACCGTCCACATCCGTCTTAGTCTTAAAGATCCATTTGTCTCAATGGCTTGCCGATCACAGGGCAAGTCCACCAAAGTCCATACTTTGTTTTGATACATGGATCCTATCTCGGATTTATCGGCTTCTAACCATTTGTCGGAATATGGGCCCACCATCGCTTCTCCATAGTTCGTAGGTTCATCGTTGTCCAACAACATGACCTCTAAGACAGGATCAACGTACCACTCAGGAGTAGTACATATCCTTGTCAACCTACGAGGTTCGATAGCAACTTGATCTGGAGCTTCATGATCACTATCATTAGTTTCCTCTTCAACTGTCGTAGATTCCACAGAAACATCTTTCTGTGTTGCACTACTCTCCGGTTGAAGTGAGGGTTCGACAACCTCATCAAGTTCTATCTTCCTCCCACTCAATTCTTTCGAGAGAAACTCCTTCTCGAGAAAGGACCCATTCTTAGCGACAAACATTTTGTCCTTGGATCTGAGATAGAAGGTATACCCAACCGCTACCAGTGGGTATTCCATGAAGATGTATTTGTCCGCTTTGGGTTCGAGCTTTTCCTGGCTGAAGCCATAAGCATCGCAGCCCCAAACATTTAAGAAAACGACAACTTTGGTTTCTTGCCAAACCATACGACGTCGTCTCAACGGACTTAGATGGTGCCTTATATAAAGTGAATGCAGCTGTCTCTAATGCATAACCTCAAAATAATAGCGGTAGATCGGTAAGACACACCATAGATCGCACCATATCTCATAAGGTTCGATTACGATGTCCGGACACACCATTACGTTGTGGTGTTCCAGGGGACTTCAACTGCGAAACAATTCCACAATGTCTTAAGTGATTGCCAAACTCATAATTAAGATAATATCCCCTTGATCAGATCGTAGGAACATGATCTTCTTGTTATGATGATTCTTAATCTTCACTCTGAAATTTTTTGAACCTTTCAAACGTTTCAGACTTTTGCTTCATTAAGTAAATATACCATATCTACTCAAATCGTCAGTGAAGATGAGAAAATAACGATATCCACCACACGCCTTAATTCTCATTGGATCACATACATCAGCATGTATGATTTCCAATAAGTCACTTATCCGTTTCATTGTACCTGAAAACGAGATCTCAGTCATCCTTCCCATGAGGCATGGCTCGCATGTGTCAAGCGATTCAAAATCAAGTGACTCCAAACGTCCATCAGCATGGAGTTTCTTCATGCATTTTTATGCCAAAATGACCTAAGCGGCATGCCACAAGAAAGTGGTACTATCATTATTAACTCTACATCTTTTGGCATTAATATTATCATTATGTGTATTACCATGATCGAGATTCAACGAACCATTGGGCATGACCATAAAGGTATTATTCATGTAAACAGAATAACCATTATTCTCTAACTTAAATGAATAACCGTATTGCGATGAACATGATCTAATCATTTTCATGCTCAACGTAGACACCTGATAACATTTATCTAGGTTCAACACTAATCTCGAAAATAGAGGAAGTGTGCGATGGTGATCTCATCAACCTTGGAAACACTTCCAACACACATCGTCACCTCGTCCTTAGCTAGTCTCCGTTCAGTCCGTAGCTTTTGCTTCAAGTCACTAATAATAGCAACTGAACCGGTATCCAATACCCAGGTGCTACAAGGAGTACTACTAAGGTACACATCAATAACACGTATATCAAATATACTTTGTTGAAGTTGCCAGCTATCATATCTACCATGTATTTGGGGTGGTTCCGCTACCATGTGACCGTTACCCTTACAATCGAAGCACTTAGTCTCGAGGTTTGGGTGCAACCTTGGGTTCCCTCATTAGAGCGACAACTGGTTTGTCATTCATGAAGTTTCCCTTCTAGCCCTTGCCCCTTTTGAAACCAGTGGTCTTGCTAAACCATCAACACTTGATGCTCCTTCTTGATTTCTACTTTTGCGGTACTAAGAACCGCTAACAGCACCGGGATCATCTCCATCCTTTGCATGTCATAGTTCATCACGAAGTTCTAGTAGCTTGGTGATAGTGTCTAGAGAATTCTGTCAACCACTATCTCACCTGGAAGATTAACTCCCACTTGGTTCAAGTGATTTCAGCACCCAGACATTCTGAGCACATGCTCACTAGTTGAGCCATTCTCCTCCATCTTTTTGGCAAAAGAACTTGTCAGAGGTCTCATACCTCTCAGCACGGGCATGAGCCTGAAATCCCAATTTCAGCTCTTAGAACATCTCATATGTTCTATGGCGTTCAAAACGTCATTGGAATCCCGATTCTAAGCCGTGAAGTATGGTGCACTAAACTATCAAGTAGTCATCAGGGTGTGTCTCTCAGGTGTTCACAACATCCATAGACAACGTTGTAGGGGTTTGCACATTGAGCGGTGCATCAAAGACGTAAGCTTTCTGTGCAGCAGTGAGGACACTCCTCGGACTACGGACCCAGTCCGCATCCTTGCTTACAATATCTTTCAACTTAGTCTTTCTCTAGGATCGTATGAAACAGGGAGCTACAACGCAAGCTATTGATCTACAACATAATTTGCAAAGGCAACTTAGACTATTGTTCATGATAAGTGAGTTTAACTAATCAAATTACTTATAACTCCCACTCAAATTGACATCCTTCTGGTCATCCGAGCGTGACATGATCCAAATCCACCAACCCAAGTCCGATCATCACGTGAGATGAGGTGGTGTCAATGGTGAACATCTACATGTTGATCATATCTACTATATGACTCATGCTCGACCTTTCGGTCTTACGTGTTCCGAGGCCATGTCTGTACATGCTAGGCTCGTCAAGTCTAACCCGAGTGTTCTGCATGTGCAAAAACTGGCTTGCACCCGTTGTATGCGAACGTAGAGTCTATCACACCCGATCATCACGTGGTGCTTCGAAACGACGAACCTTCGCAACGGCGCACACTCGGGGGGAACACAATTTTATCTTGAAATTTTAGTGAAGGATCATCTTATAATGCTACCGTCGTCCTAAGCAAAATAAGATGCATAAAAGGATTAACATCACATGCAAATCATAAGTGACATGATATGGCCATCAACTCGTGCTTTTGATCTCCATCTCCAAAGCACCGGCATGATCTCCATCGTCACCGGCGCCACACCATGATCTCCATCATCATGATCTCCATCATCATGTCGCCATTGGGGTTGTCGTGCGCCCACCACGCTCTTACTACTATTGCTACCGTTTAGCGATAAAGTAAAGCATTACAAAGCGCTTAATGATTGACACGCAGGTCATACAAAAATTAAAGACAACCCTATGGCTCCTGCCGATTGCCGTATGCATCGACATGCAAGTCGATATTAACTATTACAACATGATCATCTCATACATCAAATATATCTCATCATGTCATTGGCCATATCATATCACATACATACCCTGCAAAAACAAGTTAGACGTCCTCTAATTTGTTGTTGCATGTTTTACGTGGCTGCTATGGGTATCTAGCAAGAACGCATCTTACCTACGCAAAGCCACAACGGTGATATTCAAGTTGCTATTTAACCTTCTACAAGGACCGCCTTGTTCTATTCCGATTCAACTAAGATAGGAGAGACAGACACCCGCCAGCCATCTTATGCAACAAAAGTCACATGTCTGTCGATGGAACCGGTCTCATGTACGTGGACATGTAAAGTTGGTCCGGGCCGCTTCATCCCATAATACCGCTGAATCAAGAAAGACTAAGGAGGGCAGCAATTTAAACATCAACGCCCACAAACCCTTTTGTGTTCTACTCGAGAAAGCATCTACGCAAGAACCTAGCTCTGATACCACTGTTGGGGAACGTAGCATGGGAAACAAAAATTTTCCTACGCTCACCAAGATCAATCTAGGAGATGCACATCTACGAGAGGAGAGTTGGATCCACATACCCTTGTAGATCGCTAAGCGGAAGCGTTACTAGAACGCGGTTGATGGAGTCGTACTCGCCGCGATTCTCTTTACCTCCGGACCATTCCGGAACTCCTCGTGACGTCCGGGATCTCATCCGGGACTCCGAACAACATTCGGTAACCGCGTACATACTTTCCCTATAACCCTAGCGTCATCGAACCTTAAGTGTGTAGACCCTACGGGTTCGGGAACCATGTAGACATGACCGAGACAACTCTCCGGTCAATAACCAACAGCGGGATCTGGATACCCATGTTGGCTCCCACATGTTCCACGATGATCTCATCGGATGAACCACGATGTCAAGGATTCAATCAATCCCGTATACGATTCCCTTTGTCTATCGGTATAGCACTTGCCCGAGATTCGATCGTCGGTATGCCGATACCTCGCTCAATCTCGTTACCGGCAAGTCTCTTTACTCGTTCCGTAACACATCATCCCGTGATCAACTCCTTGATCACATATTGTGCACATTATGATGATGTCCTACCGAGTGGGCCCAGAGATACCTCTCCGTCATACGGAGTGACAAATCCCAGTCTCGATTCGTGCCAACCCAACAGACACTTTCGGAGATACCTGTTGTGCACCTTTATAGCCACCCAGTTACGTTGTGACGTTTGGTACACCCAAAGCATTCCTACGGTATCTGGGAGTTGCACAATCTCATGGTCTAAGGAAAAGATACTTGACATATAGAAAAGCTTTAGCATACGAACTACACGATCTGTGCTAGGCTTAGGATTGGGTCTTGTCCATCACATCATTCTCCTAATGATGTGATCCCGTTATCAACGACATCCAATGTCCATGGTTAGGAAACCGTAACCATCTATTGATCAACGAGCTAGTCGTCTAGAGGCTCACTAGGGACATGGTGTTTGTCTATGTATCCATACATGTATCTGAGTTTCCTATCAATACAATTCTAGCATGGATAATAAACGATTATCGTGAACAAGGAAATATAATAATAACCAATTTATTATTGCCTCTAGGGCATATTTCCAACACATAACGCATGAAGTGATTAAAATATAGTGGAACGAAAGACGAACTAATAATTGTTGATGGAGAAGGGGATGCACGGGGGCATCCCCAAGCTTAGACGCTTGAGTCTTCTTGAATATTTCTTGGGGGTGCACGGGGGCATCCCCAAGCTTGAGCGTTTGACCCTCCTGAATCTTTTTATCATCTTCCCTCGCACACTTGAAAACTCCCTTCATACATAACTCATCATAATCTGATTAGCGAGGTTAGTACCCATAATAAAATAGCTTTTCCCTGCTGGAAATAAGGATAATCTTGAAGAGCTATTGTTTCTCAAGATTGCCAAAAGGTTTTTGTAAAGAAAAAGCAAGATCAAGGTTTGCAAAACGAAGAAAAGGCAAAACAGGACAGAATCTGTGAAAAAACAGACCAGCAGGTAGTAAATAATTTTTTCGGGGCACTTCTGCAACTCAAATCAAAAAACTCAGAACAGACGCCCGAAAGCCAATTGTATAGAGCACGCTGTCAAAACAATTCAGATCAAAAAGATGATCTGGTGATTTTATACGAATTTTTCTGTCCAAGGACAGAATCTGTTTTCTGGACTGCACATCACAACTTTTGAACTTTCTTGCAATCGGAGGCTAAACTTGGCACAAAGTTGAAAAGAAAAGATACAATGATGATGCTACTGTAGTAACAAACATCAAGACACAACAAAAGAAAAATAAAACCTAATTCGTTGTGGGCTGCCTCCCAAAAGCACTTTCTTTTATGCCTTTAAGCTAGGCATGATGCAAAAAGAGAGGATCAATTTTTATCAAGAGTAAAAGAATAGCTAGCCCGTATAACGGACTCAAAAGGCAACTTAATCTTCTTTCTAGGGAAGTGCTCCATTCCTTTCTTGAGAGGGAATTGGAATTTTATATTCCCCTCTTTCATGTCAATGATAGCACCAACGGTGCGAAGAAAAGGACGTCCCAAAATAATTGGACATGAAGGTTCACATTCAATATCCATAATAGTAAAATCAACGGGAACATAATTGTCATTGACAATGATAAGAACATCGTCGATCTTCCACAAAGGTTTCTTTACGGAAGAATCAACAAGACGAACACCAAAAGAACAAGGATCAAAAGATTTCAATTTAAGCATATCATACATTCTTTTGGGCATAACGGAGGTACTAGCTCCAACATCACATAAAGCATAGCAAGAGAAGTTATTCAACTTAATTTTAATCATAGGATCCCAACCATCTTCTAGCTTTCTAGGTATGGAGGCTTCTACCCTAAGCTTCTCCTCCCTAGCTTTGATGAGAGCATTAGTGATATGCTCTGTGAAGGCAAGGTTAAGTGTGCTAGTGTGGGGATCTCTAGACATATTGTGAAGAAGACCAATAACTTCAGAAAGGGTGCAATTATCAAAATCAAGGTCACTACTATCAAGTAAAGTGGTAGTGGTGTCCTTTAGGCTCACTTGTTTGGTAGCTTCTATGGTCATAGGAGTTTCTTCTATGGTTGAGGTCATAGCATCACCATTAATAGGTCCAATGGGACTAGGAGTGCATTGGGTGCTAAGAGTTTGGATATCCTCAACAACTTGGATAGTAGCAACAGTGTGGTGGGTAGGAAGGCTCTTAATTCTATCTTCTTCCTCCTTTTCTCTAGCCCATCTCTCTTTAAGTTTAGCCATCATCCTAATGTTTTCATTAATTTGCACTTGAATAGCATTCATAGGAGTGGTCTTCCTCTCCTCAAGAGGAGAAGTTCTAATTTTAAGCAACTCTACCTCATGGGCTAAATTGTCTACCTTCGAAGAGAGATTATCTAGTTTGGCTAGTTTTTCTTCTACACTCTTATTGAAGGCTTTTTGGGTAGTGATAAAGTCTTTAAGCATAATCTCTAGTTCAGAAGTGGAGTTCTTGGTGTTAGGATAAGCATTGTTGTTCCCATAGGAATTACAGGGGAACGGTCTAGGGTTGCTACCAAAATTACTCCTATAAGCATTGTTATTGAAATTGTTTCTAGAGATAAAGTTCACATCTACTTGATCTTGAGCAATCAAAGAATTTAAAGGAACATCACGAGGATCAATAGAAGATTGCTTGGAAAGTAGAGACATGATCAAGTCAACCTTTTCATTTAGGGAGGAAATCTCCTCGACAGAGTTTACCTTCCTACCTGTTGGAGCGCGTTCGGTGTGCCATTGGGAATAATTGGTCATCATCTCATCGAGAAATTTCGTGGCAGCACCAGGTGTAGTTGACATAAAGGTTCCGCCCGCGGCCGAATCTAACAAGTTCCGCGAGGTAAAGTTCAAGCCTGCATAAAAAGTTTGGATAACCATCCAGGTAGTCAAACCATGAGTAGGGCAGTTCTTGACAAGAGATTTCATGCGTTCCCAAGCTTGGGCAACGTGTTCATTATCCAATTGTTTAAAATTCATTATGTTACTCCTTAATTGGATAATTTTAGCAGGGGGATAGTACTTCCCAATAAAGGCATCCTTGCACTTGTCCCAAGAATCTATGCTATTCCTAGGCAAGGATTGAAACCAGATTTTAGCTCCTCCTCTCAAGGAGAAAGGAAAAAGCTTAAGCTTAACAATATCACTATCTACTTCTTGGTACTTTTGCATATCACAGAGTTCAACAAAATTATTTAAATGCAAAGCAGCATCATCTCCAGCACCGGAGAATTGATCTTTCATAACTAGGTTCAGTAAAGCAGGTTTAATCTCATAAGAGGGTGCTGAAGTGGCAGGTGTAGTAATAGGCGTGCAGATAAAGTCATTGTTCTTCTGACTAGTGAAGTCACACAACTTGGTGTTCTCAATGGAACCCATAGCAGCAGCAAGCAAGATAACTATTTTTGTGATTTTTGGTAAGGGACACTAAAGCAAAAACTGAAAGGTAAACTAACAAGACTAAAAAGCAAAGATAAAAGATAGCGCGCAACTCCCCTATCTTGAAGAGTGGAGTCCCCGGCAACGGCGCCAGAAACTTGCTTGATGGCTTCTCGCCCCTCGTTGGTTACCCCAAGTGGAAGGTTTGAGATGTAGCGTGGCGGCAAATTTCCCTTGGAAAAGATACCAAGGATCAAATCACGTGAGACTCCGAGGGTCGACAAGAAGGTGTCAATAGCGCCAGAAACTTTTTCTCGACAGGACCTGCACAGAGATACAAATAACTTTGCTCCCAACGAGTACAGAGAGGTTGTCAATCCCTCCGGCCTTGTCGTTTACAAAGGATCAAACGCAAGAGATAATAGTGATAGGTATGACTGCAACTAAGAAATAAGAACAGGAAGTAAATAGCGGGTGTGATCAGTGATGGTAATATGGACCGGGGTCCCATGATATTCACTAGTGATGTCTCTCTCCCAAAAGACGATAAAACAGCTAAGCGAGGTAAACAAATTACAGCTGGGCAATTGACAGGATTATGTGCGCAAACCAGTGCTAACTATGCTGTAAAGAAAGGTAGAGGCTCAAAAGCATGGGCGTTACGCCAAGGCAAGTAGACCGAAATCCATCTGCATCTACTACTAATCATCCACCTTGAGATATCTATCCAGAACATCTCGCTGGTATTAAGTTGCGAGTCCCACCCAAAGTGTAAACTCAAAGCAACAGACAACTGCATTAAAAGAACTTTGCGTAAAGTAAACAATCCTTGCACTCGCAAGTACAAGCACCGTTGTTTTCCCCCTTGTGGCAACAGCACATCCCCTAGACTCATGTTTCTGTCACTCAAGCTAGTCATCGAGGGGCATGAACCTACAATCAAGCATAACGTTCCCTCTTGGAGTTACTACCTACTACTCGGCCAAAGCAATAAATAGCAACGGAGAACATGCAAGAATTACTCGTGAACATAAATATAAAAGAGGTGAATCAAATATATTACTCACACACAATCTGAACATAATCTCATAATCCATCGGATCCCAGCAAACTCAGCAGAGCAACAGCATAAAGATTACATATGTGCCTCGATCATGTAGGGCAGCTCACGAGGTCTAATCGATGAAGAACAAAGAGGGGAGGAGAACATCACATAGCTACTGGTCATGGACCCATGGTCCAAGGAGGACTACTCACAACTCATCCGGGAAGCGTCCATGGTGGTGGAGAAGCTCCCGGTGGTGGTTCTCCCCTCCGGCAGGGTGCCGGGAAGAGTTCTCCTGGTGCTCCCGATCTTGGGAGCGCGGCGGCGGTGGGACAGAGATGAGATCACGAAAAAGGGTTCCGTCCTTGAGGGTTTCGGGACGCGAGCAATATATATGCCAAAGGGGGGCACCAGAGGCGGAGGTGGGGCCCCAGGCGCCCCCCTGGCGCGGCCAGGGGTGGGGCCGCGCCGGGTGGCCGCCTGGGCCACCCCAGGCTCCCCTCCTGCCCTGCCTTGGTTTTTCTGAAAGCTCCCGATACGCTGATTTTTCCTGTATTTTTCCCGGAATTTTTAGGACACTTTTAATATGGGGGAAACCTGAAATACAAAAACAGCAGAAAACAGAAACTGGCACTGGGGTGCACTGAGTTAATAGGTTAGTCCAAATATGATCAAAAGTGTATGGAAGTGCATAAATATCATAGCAATATCACACAAAAGAGGCATGGAGCAAGCAGAAATTATAGATACGTTTTGGACGTATCACTCCCCTTGTGTCGAATCAATAAATTTAGGTTGACAGAGCAATGAGTTCTGATCTTCTCGACGGACATATTTGACACGCAAAATCTTGAGTGGTAGGAACCCGGAAATAATTACTGTGGATACCACGTCTGCGAGTTCATCTACAACGCGACGGCCAAGAATAGGCGGGACTACTCTAAAAGACAATTTGATGTGCGTAAGCAAAAATATTCACAATTTTATTTTATTACCATCATTTTTGTTGAGTTTCATTCATATATATGTATTGACCTCCTTCTTCAAATTAGATGTGGCAGATGCGGAATGAACTCCTACCACAAGATTGCATGCGAGCAATTCAAGAGGAATTGGCGGGATTCTTTCTTGACCACATCATCAATAAAGCCAGAGAATACCATGTGGAAGTTGAGTTAAGATGTTATGGTATTGTAAGAGATCTTACACATTGTATATATGTAGCCAGTAGCGCCGGATAGATATACGAAAACTTGTTGTTCGACAAATCTCTCAGAGAAGGAGAGAGGTCGATCATCACTTCTCTCTGTATATGTGACGATCTTCTGTACTTAATGGTTTCCTTCATTTTCTTACTAGCTAGCGTGTCGAGTCCTCTCGATTTATACGTATAGTACGTAGCGTCGACCAAGCACGGAGATAAGAGAGGACACTTCTCTCTATTAGCTAGCTAACACAATATATGAAACCCCTAAATTAACCCTACAAACCCCCCAAACCCCCTCCCCCCTTTGAAAAAAAAAACAAAAACCCTAGCCCCTGAACTGCTGACGCGTGGAAGCTTATTTGTTCCGATTGGTGCTACCAACCGGGACAAAAGGCCCCCCTTTGCCTGGACAAGCCGCAGTGGCCACGTGGAGGCCTATTTATTCCGGTTGGTATAAGAACCGGGACTAAAGGTCTAGGGCATTTGTATCGACCGTTTAGTCCCGGTTCCCCAACGGGGACAAATGGCTCTTATGAACCGGGACAAATGGCCCTTATTTTACTAGTGAACCGGCCACATTTGCAGATGAATTTCTCGGACGCCCGGACCCGCCAGCAGGCGCATGACCTCGCGCCTCCGCCGCAGCTAATCACCGACGAGGGCCGCCACATCCAGCATAGGCGGGAGCGCCTCCTCCTCATCGCCGAGGTGGGCGCGCACGCCATGGAGGAGTGGCGCCCGCGCTTCCCGGAGGATGTCGCCACCGAGAACGACTTCTGGGCACATAGGAGGGTGCTACGAGCCGCGGAACATGCGGTCAGGTGTGCGCGGATGGCACTGTCGATAGCGCTAGGACATGCGTCGTCCTTTGACGACAATGATCCTCGATGAGATGACGTGTTTCCGTCGTCCGACTACACCAACGAGGAGTAGTTTCTAGTATATTTGCACCATAGTATCGTTTTTATCTACTTTTATTTGTATCGTATGAACTAGTTTGTGGTGTTGGGGTTGAACTATGCTATTTGAATTTTATCTATATGATGTTGATTTTATTTTTTATGTTTTTGATCTTCTTGGTTCTATGTGATATGTTGTTTGTGCTGGGCACGAGCGTTGTATATTTACCGCGCCTGCTGAAGCTGTTCGCGCGCGCCATCACTTGCAACGGCCACTAGAGCCAGTGCCATGCTACGTGCAAAAAAAGACTATTCCGACATTGTAAAAAAATTAGCGCATTGCGCGCTTGTTGGAGATGCTCTGTGTACTCCCTTCGTTTCTATTTTGTTTGCTTATAAGTTTTTCTCATTATTTTCGTATTAGTCTGCGCGATGCTCTTTTCTTCCCTCAATTCCCAACCATGCCCTCGCTTCTACCGGAGTAAGTGCCACTTCTGCAGCCGTATTTATTGTGCGCATGCAAAAACCAACCAATCCAACACGCCATGCAGAGTGTCCATCCTGCTCGCTTGGGAGAGAGAAATAATGATTGAAGCAAGTGGCCAATCTGGTGCATGCAGCAATTGAAAAGACTTCGGTTCTCTCTTTGTAGCATAGGGGTAAAATAGTCTAAAAAAGATCCAGCTCAGTGCTCCTTGATATCCGGGTCAAGACTTATGCGCAAACAAAAAAAAATGGAGGGAGTACTCCCTTAGCCAGAATAAATTGGAAGTTGGGAAATGCAAATTAAAAAAGGAATATTTTGAAATTGAATTTGAGATAAGAAAGAAGGAAGGTGGGGGTTGAATATTGTGGGTTCCTACCCATGTAGGGTTCCGCTTGAAAACCCTAAGGCCCCTCACAATGCTCCACCTTGTACAGGTGCTAAGGCTGCCATGTAGGCAAAAAATCTGATGTGGCAAAGTAATTAAGAGGAGAGAGATGAGTGTGGTGACCCCAGAAAGAAACAATGCTAAGCGTGAGAACCTAGGCAAAATACTTAAATGGAAGAATCCCACCAATGCATGAAGAACTTTAGTTGCAAAACATTAAATGAAGAATGCTTAACACCAACAAGTTATGCATTGGGGGCTGTAGTTGCTAAAGTTTTTAATGTGCTTAGCACCTCATATAAGCACCAATGCATTGGAAGAAAAATTTCCTATGAAGATGTCCACACAATGCAATCCCTTGTTTATGTGTAATGGCTAATCGTCATACCGGCAATGCATCAGTGTCCAGTTTGCGCAGAGGGAGTATAGGATATCGCATGCACTCTTCACTTGCTCTCGAGCTTGAGCGGTATGGACTGCATTGGGGGTCTGACATATCATTTCGGGTGGATCCCTGGTTGATCGTGGGTGACGCACTGGATATTTTTTCTGAAGATATGTGTTGTGCTGCTCCTACAAATTTGTTATAGCTGCAGCCTGCAGGTAAGGGAGATGGCACAACCAGCGGCATTGCAAATACATTGCACCTCCACAGTAGGATCATTGGCTCGACTCACTTTCTGTTCTGAAAGTATACTTGCCTTCCTTTTTTGTGTTTATTTCTCTTTATTTTTGCAGTTTGGTTTTTTTTTAGAGGATATATTTTTGCACCTTGGTAACTTGGAGCAGTCATTAGTTCTATTATTTTATTCAGTTGAGAACCCATCCGCGCGCGTCCTTTTCGACGCAAACACGATCAAAAGTTGGGTCGAAAATGGATCGAAAGCGGACGAAAACAAATGCTGATCCGTTTGCTCCGCGCACTGAGCCATGTTTTCTGTCCGTTTATATATCTTTAAACGGACGCAACCGGATCATTTGAGGTTGTGGTTGGAGTTGCCCTAAAACCTAGCGTTTTTTATGCACAAGCCCCTCAAGGCCTCAACTAAGCACATGTTCCCGTTAAAGAGGGTAGTACTAGTACGAGTCTCAAACGTCGCGGTAAAACTTAAAACTCGTGCGTTGGTGGTTCCCAATACATGCAGCTACCCAATTGGCAGAATTTATTAATTGATCACGGGATTATGAGGGGCACTACAATCCAGAAAATGGTCAACATTTTCCTTCCTTGATCTTTGACGTCTTCTCTGGAATGGATGGGAGTATAAAAAAAATAAAAAATGTGAGGTTTAATACGCACTTTCCACACCTCAACCCCTGCCTATCGAATCGACTCCCCACTCTACTCCCCAAACCCGGCCACGAGAGCGAGAAACATGGAATCGTTCTCAACCGCACTGATCCACGCGATCTTCTGGGCCGTGATCCTGGCGGTCGTGGTGGCCGTCTACGCCCGCTTCTTCTCGCCGGCCGAGATGATGAAGACACCGGGCGACGGGGGGATCTTAATTTCGCGGGAGGCATGCGCGTGTGCCGCCCACCCGGAGCTTGGTTCCCTGCTCGGTGGTTTTCGCCACTCATTGATCCTCGTCATGGGTTACCTTTCGCGCTTCGGAAGCGCTGCCGCCGGTTTCGTGCATGGCCGTCTTCTTCATGGTTTCTTCATCCCTCTCGCGTCTTGTCTCTTGAGCTTCGCGGGCGCCGTCGCTGCTTTCGTATTCGGTAGTCTTCTCCCACGTCTCCTGACCTGGGTTGCCTTCTTCGTATTCAGCTCAGGAAGCTACGCCGCCGGTTTTCTAAGCCTTCTTTGTGGTTCCTTGATCCCTGTCATGTCTACTCTTTTGAGCTTCGGCTCCGGCGTCGCTAGCTTCACATATGCTAGTCTTGTTCGTGGTTTCTTGATCCCCGTCGTGTGCTCATTCTTGAGCTTCGCAGGCGGTGTCGCTGGCTTAATGTATAGCGGCCTTCTGTGTGGTTTCTTTATTCCCGTCCTGCGCTCTCTTCTGAGCTTCGGAGGCGCTACCGTCGGACTCGCGTATGCTAGTCTTATTCGTGGCTTCTTGATTCCCGTCGTGTCTTCTCTCGGCGGCGCTGTCGTCGACGTCGCCGGTTTCATATATGGTGACATTCTTCTTGGTATCTTGATCCCTGCCGTGTACTCTCTCTGGAGCTTCGGAGGCGACCTTGTGGCGTGCTTCCTGACCCATGTACTGTGTTTTCTATTTGGATGACTGATGACTACTGCGTAGTACTATTCCAGTTCGAGCGCGTGTACATGCGCTTCTCCTTGCAGGCATGCTACACGCATGTATGGTGTACGTACGTGTGGAAATGTTCTGCGCTAGTTGTATCTCATACTAGGTGGTGTCTGTCATGTGTCATGTCTCAACTATCAAGTATGTCATGGGTACGTAATGAGTGTAATCAACATGGAGACTCGTCCTAAATTGCGATGTGTCGCTGCTCTTTCTTTATGTGCGCGCAATGCAGCTCTCGTGTGTAGGCCCTGCAGCACATCAAGAGCTACAGTTCTTTTTTCAGTTTTGGTAAATGTTAGTTTCCTGATTATTATTACTAGTCGTCAACCCGTGCCCCAGCACGGGCTAGGATTATTTGCAGGTTTATAATAGTGTAGATGGAAATTTTCTCTAAGTATGATTTTTTTAAAATCTTATAGAAATTTAGTTGTCCAGAAAATTTATAAATATCTTTTATTTTTGATTCTAATAGTCTACAAAATATTATACTCTTCACTGTAGAAATGCACATCATATGAAGATGAATTTTCTTTTTTTACATTATTATGTGTATACCATCTATCATTTCACTCTTCACGGGTTACTATTTCCATGGTTTTCAAATGCTTCCCCATGCAAACATATGATTATAATATTTCACTAAGAACATGCGTGACCAACAATCAATGTGCGGGCAGTTTTTTTAAGTGTTCACCAATTCAACATGTCGGTGAGCCGCACAGCTCGCTATGGGGCGCAAGACAGTGGATTTTTTTACGGGCAGCTCAGTTAAAGCTTATCTTTGTACCTTAATTTTTTTTGGAAGATCGTTAAACTTCATAAAGATTGTTTTTAAAACTCATGGAAACCTTCTTTCCTTTTTGTTAGGATTATTTAATCCTATTAATCCCTACTTTTCCTAAAAGAGGCGGTTGCATCGTGTCCCTTCGGAGACGCCCCTTCGGGGCTATATATATGTGTAACCCATCATCAATGAGAATAATGATTCACTTTTACATCTCTTTCTCTTGTTTTTCGTTTTACTCTCTAACACGTTATCAGCACGCTCCCGGTGGAGCGATTCTGTCGGCGTACAGCGAAAGAAAAGGCCATGCCCGAGACGACTGTTACGCACGCACAGAGGCGAGGGCTATTCCACGAACTCGCAGCGGACTCCAACGCCGCCGGCCAGGCTGCCGTGCCTGCAACACTCTTCACAGAAAAGAAATCCAAAGAAGAGCAACATCAACTCAGAAGATCTTCAATTCCATCTTCGAGACATCCCGTTCTATCCTCCCATGGAGCCGTTAGCCTTCAGAATACCAAGAACGAGGGAAGGATTAGGAATGAAATCAAAAACCGACGAGAAACTAGGTGCTTCCTTTCCGATTTCTTTCCTGCACACAACATATGCTACATGGAATCGTTCCCTTCGGCTCTTACCTTGGATTGTCCTAGACGACGTCGGCTCTTCGCCAGACCACAACAGACGATGGCGCTTGGTTTAGGCTGGCAGCGGCCTGCATCCTCGCATGCCACTGTGCGAGTGAGGCAACGCCCTCCAGCGCGTAGCCAGGCGTGCAGCGCGTGCGCGCCGTACTCCGGCTTTGGCGCGGCCCGGCAGAGCGTTTTTGGCGGCGCACTCCCCGGCAACGGTGCTGCCGCATATAGAGTCGCATCGCGACGATGGCATCAAATTCCTCTAGCCTTGGCCCCGTGCTGGACCGGGACACTGGAACCACCGGTTTCGCAGCCGCTCCGCGACGCGGTCGATGCCCGCACGGAGATGCGCGGAGGCACCAGATGCCGCGGCTCATTGACCGTCCTCCACGGTGAAGCCCTCTGGCGCACGACGCGGCCACCGCATCTGACGCGGAGCGACTTCATCCATGGCCTCGCCTGTCGAGGGAATTGTCGCGGCTTCCGGCCGGTGACGCCTGAAGCGCGCGCGCCGCGGCGGCTCGTTCCTCCGGCGTCGGTGACTTGCTCCATGCGCTCCTGTTAAGATTAATTAAGATAGTAATTAAGGGCTTAATCCCCGCTTGTATCACGGTTGCTTTCTGCGATCGTTGCGTCGGTTCGGACGGAACTGACGCCCCCTTGTAATGCATGTTCCAGTGCTATACATAGCACTTCATCTAATGCAAAGAGGCGAGTTCGATCAATCAATCACTTTGATTCGAAATACGTTATCAGCACGCTCGTAACCGAGAGCACCGGGCCTCAAAACGGTCGCGCCTCGCGCCCTCGTCGCCGGCTGTGGCCACGCCTGCCCCCGCCGTGGCCGTTCCTGGCGCCGCTCCCCGGCCTCCGCGCCCCGCACGCGTGCCCGCGCAAGGCCGTGGCCGCGCCCGCCCGAGCCAGGCCGTGGCCGGCTCCGCCCGGCCACGCCGCGCCTCGCGCCATCGCCGTCTGGCCGCGCCCGTCCGCGCCGCCGGACTCACGCCTCCGCGCCACGCTCCAGACACGGCCTCCATGCCGCGATGTGCCCCCTCGCCCGGCCGCCTGGCTGCGTGCCCTCCTTCCCTTGGCCGCTGCCCGGCCGCGCCGTGCTCCCGCGCTCAGCCGCGCCCTCGCGCGCGCCTGTCCCGCACCAGTGCCCCGGCCACCCTGGCTTCGTGCCCGTGGCGCTCGCAGAACACTCCAACGCCAACGCGGGCTGGAGCAGCCTGGTGGAGAGGCTTTACAGTCGCACCATGGCCGCTATCGTATGCCGCACCAGGACTTTAGCACCGGCTAGCCGGACGAGGTCGTCATAATCGATGGCAACGATGAGGCCGCGGCGCTGCCATCTCCAACCCTTGCGGTTGTTGAAGCCGAAGCCAGAGATGTGGTTGTTGACGCGGACACTGACGGGCCGTCGCGCCTGCCGACCCCGACGCCTGCCACTCCTTCGCCTTTGCCTCGCACGGGCGCTCGTCCTCGCCTCGTGGCTCTCGGCGTCCCGCTTCCCAGCGTGCCGGACGCCTCCCCATCGAGCAGCCGCGGCCACCGTGCCGGCTCGTGGAGCCCGGCCGTGTTGGGACTGACGAACGGCGTCTCGCCCAGAACGCAGCTCCTTGGCAGATCCTCGGACGAGGACGAACGTGACGGGAATGCATCTTGTTGCAAGTGAACGCCGCTGCGGCGGCATGCGTGGAGGTGGTGTCGGCCATGGGCTCTCCGGCTCTCTGCCATTTTCAGTCTCGGGAAGATTGGGGATTTATTTCTCTAGTCTCTCTCCTTAGGCTGGTCCCAATGGGGTGGAACTTAGGAGTAACATCACATATTTCAATACAATGTTGCTTATGTGGCACATATTTAATGAAGAGTGAGGTGCTTGTGGTAACTAGCTAAGTTACCGGAACATCACACACTTCAAGAAACAATGAGTCTATAAGCTAATAAATGCATCGTTGCATGACACTACCTACATGTTCCTACCCATTGTGGAGGTAGTAACATAGTCTAGATAAGTGTGTATGTTACTACCTTATGTTCCTGCCCATTGTGACCAGCCTTAGGCCTGTGCCAATGCACCGTTTCTTAGCACGATATCATAGGTGTAATAATAATTTAAGATACAATTAGTCCAATGCATTGTTTCTTATGGGTTGTATCTACATTTAATGATTTGGGGCTCATGCATGCATACGATTGGGCTAGAACCATTTTTTGCCTATGGCCACGTGCAAGAGTTGTATCTTAGCGAAGCTACAACCTCACTCTCTTTCTTCGTTAACTAACATGCCACATAAGCAAATTGCCTATGAAACCGTGATACGTCTCAAACGTATCTACTTTTCCAAACACTTTTGATATTGTTTTGACCTCATTCTTGCATGATTTGAACTAAACTAACCCGGACTGACGCTGTTTTCAGCAGAGCTGCCTGTATGGTTTTATTGTGTGCAGGAAAACGGATTTTTAGGTATCTCAGAAAAATCCACGAAAAATCACAGAAAATCCACGCACCCGAAGGAACCCGGAGCCAGAAGTGGGGCCAGAGGGGGGCCAGGGGGTGCCCAGGCGCCCTGGTGGCGCGGCCCAGCCCCTGGCCGCGCCGGGGGGTCGCCTGGGTGGGCCCCACCTTCCCCGGTGCCCTACTTTGACTCGTATTTAGCTCGCGACGGAGAAATCCCAGATCAAAAGTTATTTTCGCAGTTTTCGTCGCGGAGCCGCCGCCACCCTCTGTTCTTCTTCGGGAGGGCTAATCTGGAGGCTGAATTGGCCTCCGGAGAGGGGAGATCGTCGCCATCGTCATCATCATCACCACTCCATCATCCCTCCATGACTTCTCCTTCCATGTGTGAGTAATCCCCTGCTGTAGGCGAAGGGGATGGTAGGGATTGGATGAGTTAGATCATGTAATAGTTTGTCAGATCGTTGGGGGCATGTTGCCTATCATCTACTATGGTGTTTATCATCTTTGCTTCAACTTGTTATTCTTAATGCTTGACACTTAGGGCCCGAGTGCCATGATTTCAGATCTGAACCATATGTGTTTGCATGAATATATTTGTGTTCTTGATCCTATCTATGAGTTGTTTGCACCTGTTACGGTTCGGAACCGGCGATCCCAAAAGTGACAGCTTGGGACACCAAAGGGGATGGTCCGTAGTTTGAGGATTACATGTATCCATTGAGTTCATTGCTTTGTTTCGATGCTCTTTGACAGGAGCACCTTAATCTCCATAAGTTCCTTTTGACCCCGTTCGTAGCGGGATGGTAGGACAAAAGATGTTGTGCAAGTTCTTATTGCAAGCACGCACAACTACCTACGGGATACATGCCTAATGTTTGATATTTGCCTAGATGATCATTACTTTTCCGTGTGCCGTGCCCCAAGTTAGAATCATGATATATCTCATCCATGCAGCGCCCAACCATCCATCTCCCTAGCCTACAGTGTTTTAAATCCTGCTTGTCACTAGTTGCTACTTTTGCCATTTACCTTTACTATTTACTTTTGCTGTTTACTTTTACTATCATTATCATCACTATCATATCACTGCTACCATTTATCTTTTGTTGCAAGTAAGTATATTTCAGGTGCGGTTGAATTGACAACTCAACTGTCAAAGCTTATAAATACTCTTTGGCTCCCCGTGTGTTGAATCAATAAATTGGGTTATTCTTACCCGCGAAGACTATCTCGATCCCTTACGGTTGAGGGTTATCAAGTACCGTTTTCTGGCGCCGTTGCCGGGGAGCATAGCAATATTTACAAGTCTACTTGAAGTATCCTACCTGCTGCACTTCATCCGCTATGGGAAAGAAAGGAGACCCCAAGGTTCCGATCTTACTATCCACTACAAGAAGAGGTATTGTTCTAAGCACTAGTGCTACACTTGATTCACCTTCTGTTATGAGTAAGTTTGCCGCACCACCACCACATGATGCTCCTACTGAATCTGTTACTATGTCCGATACTCTTGATGATGCTTCTACTACTGTTGATGATATTAGTTCACTTGGTTATGCTCTTGAGAAACAGATCGCTGCTGCTGCTAAAAAGTCTGGAATTGAAATTCCTGTTACTCGCTACCCTATTGGTGAAACTTATGATTATCCTGATTTGAGTAAACTCAAGGAGAGACTCCTTGATGATGATTACTATATGCTTGATGAAGATTTATGCAGGGAACTGACAGAGTTTTCTGGCTCTGACCCTGAAGTTATTAAGAAACTGTTTGAAAAACACTCTTTGAAGAAGAAAATCGTTCCTGATCCTGAATTTGCTACATCTCCTATATGCATTGATGATCCTGATTATGATTTCTCTGTTGATCTTTCACTTATACCTATGGTTGAAGCTGACCCCTTTTATGGCAGAGAAAATGATGATGCTATTGCACACCTAACAAAACTCGGTGAGTTGGGTGGCCTGTTTACCACAGATGAGAAGATACGATACTTTTATGTGACCAAGCTTCTTCCTTTCTCCTTGAAGGAAGGTGCTAAAGCATGGTATGATTCACTTCCGTGCGGTTTCATTAAGAGTCCTCAAGACTTAGCTCACTCTTTTGTTGATAAGTACTTTCCTGCTCACATGCAACATGCTGCTTTACAAAGAATTTATAACTTAAAACAGTTGCAGGATGAGTCCCTCCCTAAAGCTTGGGGGAGGTACTGTAGTCTGATTCGGGCTAGACCGGGACATGAAGTCCCTAAGAACGAATTAACTGATATATTCTATGCTGGTCTAACTGATGAATCCAGGTCCTATTTGGACAGTTGTGCTGGTTGTGTTTTCAGGAAAAGGACACCGGACGATGCAGAAGATTTGATGGGCAGGATTGCCAAAAATCATGAAGATTGGTCCGTCCCTGAACCACCTCCACCACCAAAGAAGAGGGGCATGTTTGTTCTAAGCCCTGAAGATATGCGAGAAGCAAAGAAGTCTATTAAAGAGAAAGGTATTAAAGCTGAAGACGTGAAGAATCTACCCCCTATTGAGAAGTTGTGTGAGCCTACCACTCACCCTCCTATGGTAGAGGTACACTCTCTTTTAGATTTCAATGCAAGTGACATCCCTCATGGTAAGCCTCCTGATCAATGTTTAGATGAGTTTGATAATTTTATTATGAAACAAAATCATTTTAATGAGAGGATACAAAGTCAGTTGCATGATAATTCCCTTGCTATCAAAAGTTTGCTTGATGTTCTAGGTAGAACAGTTAATGATGTTCAATGTCTTGTGAAGCATTTTCATATGGTTAAAACTCAGCTTGACCAAATTTCTAATGTGCAAAAAGATTTGCTTGCTAACAATGCCAAACAAGATAATTTGCAGTCTTTCGGGATTAAGACCCGAGGAGGAACTAGCACTCAAGATCCTCTCTATCCAGAGGGGCATCCGAAGAGAATCGAGCAAGATTCTCAAATGCAGGAAGAAGAAATTGTTGGCTCTCCAAAGAAGAAGAAGAAACATAAGGAGACTGACAATTCTAATGATTCTATTGCAGATGAAGAGCCAGCTGTTGATCCCAACAGTGTATCTATCTCCGATGCTGAGACTGAAGACGGTGCTGAACCTGAAGGTAAGGATAATGAGAAGAATGATCCGCCTGAAGTTCGAGAAGAAGAAGCACCTGACAAACGTAAGAGGTACACTAAAGAAGACTTCATCGCAAGAAAACATGGGAAGGAAAGAGAACCATGGGTGCAGAAACCCATGCCCTTTCCAGGTAAGTCCATCAAATCCAAAGAAGAAGAGCATTACAATAAGTTTTGTGAGTGGATTAAACCTCTTTTTCTTCAAATTCCTTTGACTGAAGCTATTAAGTTACCTCCTTATTCAAAATATATGAAAGATATTGTCACTAATAAAAGAAAAGTTCCTAACGAAGCAATATCTACTATGCTTGCTAACTACTCTTTCAGTGGCAAGATTCCTGAGAAGCTCCGTGATCCAGGTATACCCACCATTCCTTGCTCCATAAAGAATAATTATGTCAAAACTGCTTTATGTGATCTTGGAGCAGGAGTGAGTGTTATGCCTCTCTCTCTTTACGAGAGGCTTTGTTTAGAGAAACTAATTCCTACGGATATCTCCCTTCAGATGGCTGACAAGTCAACCGCCGTCCCGATAGGTATTTGTGAGGATGTTCCCGTAGAAGTTGCTAATTGTTTGATTCTTACTGATTTTGTTGTGCTTGACATGCCCGAGGATGGGAGCATGTCCATTATTCTTGGTAGACCTTTTCTTAACACCGCAGGTGCTATTATTGATTGCAATAAACAGAAGGTTACCTTCAACGTAAATGATAAAGAACACACGGTATATTTTCCAAAGAAGATCGACAGGAGGCATGGCCTCAACTCTATAGAAAATATCGAGACCGTGAAAATTGGAAAATGGGATTGTCCACTACATGTGCCTCACAAATACAAAACTATCATGGTGGGGACAATGTCCATCAAGGTAAAGGTTCAGTGATTACTTCGTAAGAGGTGAGACTTTTTGCTCTATATATCGCCTGTTTGTTGGTAAGACTTGATCAACCTTACTAGTAAACAAGTTTTATATAGATAAAAAGTTGAGCTTGTTATGGTTTCACTTATTTTAGTTCTTGTTCTACTTGCTGTACAAAGTGTTTATGTTTTGAAGCTTCACAATACTACTAACTGCTTCAAGTTTTCAGAGAGTTTCGCAGCTTTTTGAACTTCGAAAAAAATTCAACAGTGAAGTTTTCAGAAAAATTCCAGAAAAATTATAATAAAAATTTCCATGTCGGGAGTGACCCAGAGGGACCTGGGGACAGCCAGGGGGGCCCATCAGTGGCCCAGGCGGCCAGCTGGCGCGGCCCAGCCCCTGGCCGCGCCCACAGGGCGCCTGGGGCCCACATGGCCCCCCTCCAGGTATGTCTTCTTCCTCTCTCTCTCTTTTTCTCCAAAAACGCGAGTTCTGCACTTGTTCTTGTGTTCTTGCTGTTCTTGGAGGCGATTCTTCGATCTCTCTCTACAGCCCACCATTTGAGCTGAGATTTTGAACAAATACTCCCTGGTATGTGACTCCTCCACCCTTCCAATTAGATTTCTGATTGGTGGCTTCATTTGTGAGTATTTAGTAGTTCTTGGTGCTGTATAGATGAGCTTGCATGCATGTGTAGAAAGTTATTTTCCAAGTTTTGATGCAAGTTTATGCCTTGGGCAAGTGAGTTGAGTAGTTTGCCTTAACTCACCTTGTTTTAATCCTCGTTTTTGTAAATTGCCAAAAATTTCAGAAATGAGTTTGTTAGGAAGGGCAAAAGGGTGGCTTGAGAAGAGGAGGCTCGCACACTCCGATCGAGTTACTAGAGCCGCAGCTTCACCCTCGACTGCTAGGGTGAGCTATAATGAAGATCATGTGCCCCTGGAGTTGTTGGAAGACACGAGTCCAGCACGTGCGATGACGTTTCCATGTGATGAATTCCTTGAAGCTGCGGGAATCAAGGATGAGTTTTATAATCTTTGTGCTAATGCAGGTTTGACACAGCTCGTCACGTGCCGTGTTACTCAATATCAAAAACTCACCTCCAGTTTCATTAACAGTTTTAGATATAATCCTGATTCAGGTGCTATTGAGTTTAAAATTTACAATGATCTTATCACCATGACTTTGGGAAAGTTCTGTGAAATAATAGGTGTGCCAAACGTTGGGAGGACGGCTAGGATGGCCACTCAGCCCTCCGAGCTGAAAACCGTCATCAACTCTCTCTGCAGCATGGGTACGAGGGATATTCATCGGTCGAAGATCTCCAGCATCTTATTTCCTCACCTCAGGTATTTTGCATATTATGTTGCTAGAGGGGTGTTAGCTCGTGACAACACGAGCAGCATTTCTGCTCCGGATATTGCTATCCTGGCAGTAGCCCTCTCAGGGAGGTCTGATTATAATCTGGGTGCCTTAATTGCTCGACGCCTTGCTATGAATGGTAACAAGGGGGACTTATATGGTGGCATTTATGCCACACTTATCTTAGAACATCTTGGAGGCACCCCACACCTTGATGATAATCCTTTTACTTATTTAAGCTTTGATCTTGCTGCTATGAAAAGGCATAAGTTTGTTACCATGGCTTCTGAGCTGGATAATCTTGTTTATATCTTGCGTTTCGGAACTACCGCGGAACGCGAGATCCGTCTACGTCCACCTCTTTTGTTTGATTTTTCTCGCAGGAACGGATGGTCCTTTGATGTTGTCCAGTTCGATGAGTTCATGGTCCAGCATCGGTTTCATAACCCAATGGAGGGGGTTGTGCCCGACGAGGAGGAGCACCGTGGGTTACCACCTTTTCAGGAAGAAACCGCCACCGAGTTTGGTGAAGGGTCTTCCTCTGCTTGGCGTATGGACCCTTCCTCGTGGGAGACTCCGAGGAGTTCGGTATACGCGCCAGCATCCTTCTACGACCCTTGGTCTCACCACCATACCCCCGGAGCTGGAGGCTCCTGGGGCAGTAGCTGCGACCAACTTAGGCCAAAAGCCTAAGCTTGGGGGAGTACGTGCCCCTCTCACTTTTCCATTGTATTATCCATTTTATTCGCCTTGATCTTTTCGAAGTTTTTGCCCGTTCTTCTTTATTTCTCTCTTTGCAAAAACAACAAAAAGATTTTCTCTTTCTTTTGCTTTCGTTCAACCTTTGAAATAATCCAAAAAGATTTCCTTTTCTCTTTAGTTTGCTTTGTTTTCAGAGTTCAGCTCGAGTCCGTGATGACATTTAATTATATTTCCTATGTTCGATCGTGCAAGTGACGAGGCAGTAATGATGAAGATCAACTGAAGGGAAGCAACAAGGAAGACCGGTATGAACTCTTCTTGTTTCTACTTTTGTACATATGCCTGTACTTATGATCTAGAGACCAGCTTGTAGCGACATAGTGCTATGTTTACAATGCTCTCCCAGTGGTTCATGCTTTCCTTGTGGCTAGTCTCAAATAACTAGAGTATATAATGTGTTATTGAAATGATCTACATGCATTGCATTGTTCATAGTTCGGTATACTAAGGTGGTATTTCCCTTTAGAGAATTTTTGGATTGACTTGGCACATGCTTACACATGTTTGAGACTAAAAAGTCTACTCTGCCTTGATGATCTTTGAGTTTTAGAATAGTTATATCACTTTCATGCCCGATTCAATGTTGCTTTGTCGCTTTGCATGATTATGGCCGTTATTGCTCTCTAGTTGGTCGCTTCCCAGTCTTTTGCTAACCTCCACCTGTACTAAGCGGACTGACTGCTTGTGCATCCAAAATCCTTAAAAACCTGTTATGCCATATGAGTCCACCATACCTTCCTATACATGGTATTTACCTGCCATTCCTAACGAAGACTTTCGTGTACCATCTCAAAATTAATCAAAAGCATTTCTCTTTTTGTGCCTCTGTTTTAGCTCATGAGGAAGTAGTAGTTAATTCATGATCTTTTTAAGTTGGACAAGTTTCACCCCTGGATTGCATGTCTAATGTGCAAACCCCTAATACGGTAAGGAACTGGCATAGAGTGCGCCCAGCTCATAAAAGATAATACAACAAACAAACCGTCCTTCACGCTCTGTTCATGAGAAATCAGAAAACTTTGGCAGTGATAAACAAAGGAGATTAAGAGGATGTGATCGTCCTCATGCGGGAGCCGTTCCTCGAGACTTGTCTAGCTCAAGAAGTGATTGAGTTATCTGCTAGCATTCGTTGACGAAATATGCACCTCTCAAAAACGTTTTTACCTCTGTTTTTAAAACCAAGAGCTCTGGTACATGTTTAGTTTTTGTTTCCGACCACGGGTTTTCAACCTTGCCAACAAAAGCCACGGTTCGAGAGTCTCCACCTTCTTTCTTCAAAGCACCAACTAGGAGAGCATAATTGTCATTCTGAGTGTAATGTGCATTGTCCCAAAGTATTACATTGTCTTCTGCATGCTTGTGATATTATTTATTCTGAAATTCTTAGTTCTAGTCTCCTTTAAAACTCTGGAGGAGTTTCTGCATTTATGTTTTGCTTCACTCATGGAGGCTAGCGAGATACCACCCTAATATGCTCAAGCTATGTGCAATGTGATCTTGTCTTGATTTTCAGTAATATATTATTTACTTTTAGGTATTTGTGATTGGTCACTTGAAAGAGGGATTGCTCCGTGCATTGTCCTCATAGTACTGTTTCAATACTTGCTAGACTCTTTTCGTAGTACATGCTTATATACATTTAATGAAGCAAAAGAGTTTGTCAAAGTGTTCTTTGTCGCGTCCAGTTCGTTGAACTGAATTGCTTGAGGACAAGCAATATGCTAAGCTTGGGGGAGTTGATACGTCTCAAACGTATCTACTTTTCCAAACACTTTTGATATTGTTTTGACCTCATTCTTGCATGATTTGAACTAAACTAACCCGGACTGACGCTGTTTTCAGCAGAGCTGCCTGTATGGTTTTATTGTGTGCAGGAAAACGGATTTTTAGGTATCTCAGAAAAATCCACAAAAAATCACAGAAAATCCACGCACTCGAAGGAACCTGGAGCCAGAAGTGGGGCCAGAGGGGGGCCAGGGGGTGCCCAGGCGCCCTGGTGGCGCGGCCCAGCCCCTGGCCGCGCCAGGGGGTCGCCTGGGTGGGCCCCACCTCCCCTGGTGCCCTACTTTGACTCGTATTTAGCTCGCGACGGAGAAATCCCAGATCAGAAGTTCTTTTCGCAGTTTTCGTCGCGGAGCCGCCGCCACCCTCTGTTCTTCTTCGGGAGGGCTAATCTGGAGGCTGAATTGGCCTCCGGAGAGGGGAGATCGTCGCCATCGTCATCATCATCACCACTCCATCATCCCTCCATGACTTCTCCTTCCATGTGTGAGTAATCCCCTGCTGTAGGCGAAGGGGATGGTAGGGATTGGATGAGTTAGATCATGTAATAGTTTGTCAGATCGTTGGGGGCATGTTGCCTATCATCTACTATGGTGTTTATCATCTTTGCTTCAACTTGTTATTCTTAATGCTTGACACTTAGGGCCCGAGTGCCATGATTTCAGATCTGAACCATATGTGTTTGCATGAATATATTTGTGTTCTTGATCCTATCTATGAGTTGTTTGCACCTGTTACGGTTCGGAACCGGCGATCCCAAAAGTGACAGCTTGGGACACCAAAGGGGATGGTCCGTAGTTTGAGGATTACATGTATCCATTGAGTTCATTGCTTTGTTCCGATGCTCTTTGACAGGAGCACCTTAATCTCCATAAGTTCCTTTTGGCCCCGTTCGTTGCGGGATGGTAGGACAAAAGATGTTGTGCAAGTTCTTATTGCAAGCACGCACAACTACCTACGGGATACATGCCTAATGTTTGATATTTGCCTAGATGATCATTACTTTTCCGTGTGCCGTGCCCCAAGTTAGAATCATGATATATCTCATCCATGCAGCGCCCAACCATCCATCTCCCTAGCCTACAGTGTTTTAAATCCTGCTTGTCACTAGTTGCTACTTTTGCCATTTACCTTTACTATTTACTTTTGTTGTTTACTTTTACTATCATTATCATCACTATCATATCACTGCTACCATTTATCTTTTGTTGCAAGTAAGTATATTTCAGGTGCGGTTGAATTGACAACTCAACTGTCAAAGCTTATAAATACTCTTTGGCTCGCCGTGTGTCGAATCAATAAATTGGGTTATTCTTACCCGCGAAGACTATCTCGATCCCTTACGGTTGAGGGTTATCAAACCGCACTAAGAAACTAGCATTGTCAGAGGCCTTATCTGTTCGGTGGTGAACGAGAGAATCAAGGCACTACCGAACGTGGCCATGTGCGCTATGCCTTTTACGTGGCCAGGCTGCAGCGAATCACCCAGTGTATTTGTTTATTTTCTACTAGTTGCTTGATCGTTTCACTAGTACTAATACTAGTTCACTTATTAGAGCATGGTTAATAATATAGCCAGCTGTTGGCTATATAATGTTGCCATGTCACACATAGCCAAGTTTATAGCCAACAAGTACAATAACTAGATATAAATATATACTACTTTGTTGATACATGGCCCACCCCACTCTCTCACAAAGTACCTAGGAGCACGTGCTGCAGCCGGCTATTAACTAGTAGCCCACTTCTTTTCTCTTCCCTCTTCTCTCTCTTCCAAGTAAGCAAAAATATAATATTTAATGTCTTACAGCCCGCCTACATCACCTTATTGTACTTGCTCTTAGCAACCTATAGCAACACTAGTTCTAGCAGTGATAGATTCCTGTTTTAGACCGTTAAATCTGGTACATATATTTTAGTACTGTTTTCTGTTGAGTACCGATGTATTCCAGATCCTAAATTGATGTAATATATTTCCACGATTACCACGTGTCGAGATTAATTGCGTCTATTTGCAATTGAGATTTTAAATCTCTTGCAAAGTATATTCAGTACCTATATAGTACTGTTTCTCTGTTGAGTACGCAGTATTCCGGAATATTTCTATGATGTATTTATTTCCATGTTAGACACATGTCGAGAATAATACATCTATTTGCAATTGAGATTTTCAATTTCTTGCAAATACATATGCAAAATTCAAGGTGTCATCCTTAGAAATTTGAGATTCACACTAATGATTTCGAGCCACCTTCTTGAAATCTATTAATTTTGCAACATTAAGATGTATTTATATTACGCAATCCGTAATATAAATTACCGGTTTTTCACCGGAGATGATATGTTCTATGTGTTCACCACATTATCATTCTTCATGAACATGTCACAGGGATCGAGATTGATTTCTCTCGCACAACAAACTTGTAAATTTTTGACAATAACATCTCCCTCATTATATTAGGAAAACACAAGGTAATGAGTTGGATCTACTCCCCATGTGCAGACAATCTCTATTATTGTGAGATCTGTATGATCTTCAATGTGTTATGTTCCCATAATTGAGATTGAGCATTTTCAAGTTATACACTTGAGTCAAAATTTTGCATTCTTATTACAAAACCATGATGGTTTTTAATTTACTTCTTGTAAATTAATTATCTCTGGCTTGCCCCTATAAGTAATCGATGGCTAACAATTTGAGGCTCTTGCCCTCAATGGCCACAACTTACTTAAGCGGGTCATGGACATCACGATCAGTTTTGCATCCCATGGGGTAGCGCGTGCAATACAAGTCACGCCATTGGGACGCAATGGACCTCAAGGGTAATGGTTTGAAACTCACTTCAAACCCTCAACCTGAAACCATCAAGCTGTCACGAGACCCTATGAGCATGGAGAGCATGATGGTTGAATATGCATCAACCGACGTGTTTGGAGACTATACATTTAGTCCCTTTTATCTCCTTAGTGATCTATTTATTTATGTCCATTTATGATGTTCTAATAAGAACATGATTATTGTTGTCATCATATATTGTATATCACAATATGCTGTATCAGCACTTTGGTACAAATACACTTGTATATATTCTATATATCTTCATGTCTATATATAGATTTCTATGGGGTCAATCTGATGAAAGATGATTTGTGCCATGTGGACATATGCACCACGAACTCTATACTCAGGGAAGTGAAATGTTTCCACTCTCGTTGAGAGAAAGGAGATATTTCAAAATCGCTAGACACGATGAGGTATTTGTTGGCTCAACTCGAGTCATATTTACTGTCCCTGTGGGTACTCGAGTAACGTCGGGATGCTTTATTGCTTCAGGGTTTAACTCGTACCCTACTAAACTATAGAGGTATCCGTCAAAATAGTTTCCATAGTTTAACTTATGATGACAACAAAGAGGAATATCTTCTCTTCATCATATGCAACGGATATGGCAAGCACATTCTCTTTGTATCATCATGGTTGTACTACACATACTACAAAACCCATATCACATGTTGCATACGAGATAGTTTTCCAGAGTGTCTTTTGCATGACAAACTTGGCATTCTAGCTTTGGTCATCATTGACATTGGGTTGAAACTGAAACTATCAGCAATTCCAATAGTTTATGATTATTATGATGCTAAACTCTAACAACATTTGGATTTTATGTGCACTACAAGTGACACAGGGAAGCTAATTTTAAGGCTCGCACACCTTAAAGTCTATGTTGAACCACTCAGACTCCTAGAATGCATCAATTTGAGGTAAGTGGCTCTTCCCATCCATTGACTAGACTATTCAGGTATTCCATGGTTCTAAATGACATATCTACATGATGGTCTCAAGTGTGTGCTTTATTCACACGAAACCATTGGATCATTATCCTGACATCGATTTCAAGCAAATTGAATGGATAACATTGCAGAATTCTCCTTGAGTGCCTTTTCTAGGCCCCTGGATTGAAGTTTAGCAATTTATCCTAATGTCTAGACTCAAAATGGTTTGGTTGAATCCTATCAAAAGAGTTAAGCTCATTGCATTATCTTTACTTTGGAATTGCATCTTACCAACTTTACGTTGGAGTCATGTAGTTTTACACACTCATGACATAACTGCATAATATCATTCCCTTCTATCTTTGATATGTGGATATCTACCAAGTATTTCCTATCTGCGGTAATTCGGTTGCATACCGATGTCACGACCCGGCATACATCATTGGCCCCTCAACATATAGTTGGGATCTATGTGAGGAATAACTGTATTACCGTCAATACCTCAAGCCCCTCACATGGGGAGTTATTCAAGGACAGTATGATGATTCAATGAGGAACATTTCTAGGCATTAGGGGGAGATTTAAAGTACCACAAAGAATGCCAGGAAATTAGTGGAATATTCAACACATTTCTTCCACAAATCCACGTACTCAAAGATCTGAACCATGCGTTCAGAAGATTTGCAACACATTGCAAATAACCTGCCAGATTATTTACTGACTATAAAGGTGTCACGCAATCCTACAATCCTGCAAAAATATGTCGGAAAGAGTGGAGGTACCAACTAAAACCACTCAACTCCCCGTTCAAAGCAACAGGGGGAGAAGTACGATAATAGTACATCAGGATTCAGCTTCTTGCAAGCAAGGATATCAAGGCCTCTGAATCAGTAAATGCATGTCAAATTTACGTTGACAGACACCTAATGGGTAGTAAACACCAAGTGGACGGGAAACCTGCACCAACCCAGGTCATAGTGCACACAATGACCGGGACATCGGATACCCGACTCAATCGCATTGGGAAATCGCGAGTGGTCACCATGGGTGACGATATTTCCATCAACTATATATTGATATATATATATATATATATATATATATATATATATATATATATATATATATATATATATATATATATATATATATATATTCTGGAGAAACATATAACTGGAAGTCTACAATTGTCGACATACATTTCTCAACTAGATTGAAAAAACCTTTCAAGTGATTCAGATCCAAAGACCATGGCCATGGCAAAGTGTGATCAACACTCGGACTGAACTCAAGCAAAGGGTATAATCTAGGTAGAAATGATCTTGCTCAATAATGGGAAGGTATTCATAAGCAATACCTACACCAGTTTTCTTCTGGAAACAGAATTGAGAACAACGAGGTGGTGAAACAAAAAGCAAGTATTGTAGCACAAGGGTTCACGCAGATACCCAACTATTCTCCATAGGTGGAATCTCATTCCGATAACTTATATCATTGGCAGTTCAAAATCATCTATCTCTGTAGTTGATAGATGTAGTGATCACATATCCATGTGGATCACTAGATTCAGACATATATGATTGATTTCCGATGGAATCTCAATTCTGGATCGAAGTACAAAATGCAACATACATTGTATAAACTCAATAAGTCACCATATGAATTATTATTATCGTCGGTACATTTGGTACAACCGACGTAGTGAGTTCCTTATTCACAAGGATTACTCCTACAATGATGATTATCCATGTTTGTATGTCTGCAATGACGACACATGTAATCATCTAAATGGGGGAGTTTAAAATGAAGGATTTGGGTAAACCAAAATACCGCTCATTACTACAACTGGAGCACCTTCATTCATACATTATGGTATACTATGTTGTCTATATCCATAATATATTGGAGAAATTCATTGTGGACAAATCTTATCCATCCATATCTCTCATGGTAGTTCATTCTCTAGACGTAGAGAAAGATCTATTTAGACCAAGAGATGATGGAAATGAGATATTGGGACTCAACGTTCCATAATGCCATTGGATCCACCAAACACAATTGGTTGGTACTCAAGAATATCTTTCGATATCTCCGAGGCATTAAACATCTTGTCCTGGTTTTTCAATCTCACAGAAATGTGAACACCGATATCATTGGATACATCGATCAGATCCCCACTATGCCAGATCGTAAACAAACTTAGTGTTCCTACTAGGTGTGGTAGCCCTCTCATGAAGAGTCTTCGAAACAGACCTCATGGCTACATCCACCAACCATTATCTCAATGATAATCTTTCTTGTGTTGTCCGGATGCAAACAGGTTACATAATAAGCAATATCACTATATTGCATATATTGCAAGTCAAATCATGCGACTGATTTGTTCATCGGGTCTCTACCAACTTCTATGTTCCAAAAATGTGTTCATAGAATTGGTATATGATGACTTCAGAATATGCAAGAATCAGGGGGAGTACCTTCCTGAATTGTTCCTGTTAAAAGCATCATATTATACTCTTTTTTCCTTTATGAGTTTACTTTATAGGTTCTCATAAAGGTTTTTAATGAGGTAATATCAACACAAGATCATATGTCATATTTTCTGTTTTCCTCACCGGGGTTTTTAAGAAAGTATATGTGACATATTTATTGTCCTCTAAACTCTATGAGTTTTCTCGTATTGAGTTAAAAGAGACAATAACCATTATATGTTGCATCATTTTCTCCTTATTTTTCCACTGGGTTTGAAGGAGTTTTAGCAACATATCAAATACTTTTATCCTCATATTTTTCCCACATGGTTTTTGGAGGAGACTCTTTCAAGATGATGATGCTACCTGGACAAGCATTGATTAGGGGGAGTGTTAAGATTAATTAACATACTTAATTAAGGGACAATCCCTGCCTGTATTAACCGCCGATGGATGCTATTTCGGCAACCATCGCGCCGGTTCACATACAGAGGCGTCTTCCTGTACCTATATATGTAGAATCATCTATGAAAGAGATGCGAGTTCGATCATTTGGTTTCTTTGGATCTCAACAAGATGTACGCAAGACACTGAAGCATTGTACACATATTTTGAGCTAGCTATAAAGGCAACGCCAGCCATGACTTTGTTATGTGATTTTCCACGTTTCCTTTCTAGTGTATAACATATGGATTCTTGGGCACGTTTCCTTTCCTAGTGTATCACACGTGGACTCTTGGCCGGTTGGATCTCCCTTGTAACATACGTACTTCTAAACATGAGGAGACCATATCTTTTAATCCTAGGCGTAAAATTAAGATCTAATGGTCATTTATAAGTAGTTATCAAGGATTAACAGAGGCTCATATGGTGCCTCCAATTAGTAAATATAAGATTCTGAGAGGGGCTGGTTTTTAAATTTGGGTTGGTCAATTCGCGGGAGAAAGAAGGAAGAGACGAGGCGCACCAACGAGGCCGGCGGCGGTGTGAGCGTAGCGAGGGCCAGGGCGTCAGCAAGGCTTCTGGCAGGAATGAGCCAAGCTGGCGGAGGGGAGCCGGAGGTAGACAGTGGTGAGGGGGGGGGGTCAGGCTCACTGCTAAAGTCTAGTGGTGCGATGGTTTAGAAAGATGGTCGGGAAGACGCATGCTCAGCTATTGGTGGCGGTAAGGGGAGGTGGGGCAGTGAGGCTGGCGCAGGAGCGCCACAGTCGGTGTGGCGGGGTCAGGCTCACTGCTAAAGTCTGGTGGTGCGATGGTTTAGAAAGATGGTCAGGAAGGCGCATGCTCGGCTGTGGGTGGCGGTGAGGGGAGGTGGGGCAGTGAGGCTGGCGCAGGAGCGCCACAGTCGGTGTGGCGGAGGCAGACGGTTCAATTTTTGGCCTAGATCTGACGGTGGTGGGCCATTTGAGGGGCTAAATTATAAGGGATTGACTAGAGATGCCCTTACAACCATTGACGGTGGCACTAGTGACCGACTTGGGGAGCTAGGTGTATGACATGTTCTCCTACCAGTCGGCGAAGATCTTGTCCAGGAACGAGATGTAGTCATGCGGGTTGAGGCGGAGGAGCGGCTATCATGTCTACGCAGGGCACGCGTCACACATCATGGTGGCGAAGGCTAGAGCATAGCAATAACTCTAACTGAACTTTCTTTGTCAACACACCAACCATCCTTGAAGGCCTATAGGACTGGTGAGTCGACAAGTGGGTGGCGGGACATTATCAGTCTCAAGAAAGCCATCATCTTGGACTCATCCACGACAATCATACATTGTGCCCATGAAGATCAACCCAGTGAAGTGGCAAATATGAATGAATGCAACACACAACCTCCAAGTCATGTCTTGAAATACGATTCTCCCAACAAAGAAGCGACGTCAAGGAGCGCCACCATCACTGATATGAAACCGAACCTAGGCTTTCATCCTTAGAAAACAACCCAAGTGAGAGTGGGATGCCGGCACACTCCAGTAATGCCTCCAAGGAGGGGAAACGACACCCACAGGCGTTGTGATAGTTGACATTGACCGAAGACGGGCATGACATTCATTTGTTTTGTCACGCACCTCATCCCATCCCACTTGATTTGGGCAACATCGTTCATATTGGTTCAATCCTCCGCCACCGCTCCTCGTCGTCTAAGCCATAATGGCTAGCACCACCACGCCAAACACACACCACTCTCGATGCCACCATGATGCCTAGTAGCCGTTGCGGCCCGATGACTCCAAGCTGCCTGAAGCCACGACCCGGGCCATAATCCCGCACGGATCCTAATGGGTGGGTCAAGAGCCCCAAGCCGCAGCCGCCACTGAGGCAGCACCACTGGTCGGATCCCTACCCATCACCCCCTCCATGTTCCTCCGTGTCGCCTCCCATATTGTAGACTTTGTACTTATAATATTTTTATAGACTTGGTCGAATTTAAATATTTTGACTTAGGATAATTCTAGGACTTTAGTTATTTTGATACTGAAAAAGTGTTAAACTATGATATTACCACCATATACGACTATATATTATAGGACCTCGATAACGCGCGACCGTTTGGTCTTGGAGCACCCCAGATCGAACATCACGTTCGGGGCGGGGAGGGGGATCGATCGAACGAGTACAACTCATTCGGGAGGATAGCGCCCTAGCCCGAACGCCCCCACCAACCGGGCCCAACCATTTTCCTGTGAAGCCCATATGAAGTTGCGATTAGTAAAAAAACCAGTTTTTGTGTGATTAATAAACAATGTTCTTTTGCACGTCAAAATTGCCATGGACTTTTGCCATTCTATGAAAAAATTGCCACTTTCAAGTTTATGTTTTAAAAAATGGCGAAAATGGGAAAAATCATGGCAATTTGCATCTGTACAATATGAAAAGCTGCGATCACTATGAAGTTCACAGAAAAACGCAAAAGTTGCCGTGACGTGATATCGTGAAAAAGTTCTCTCTAGACACATAGAAATTTTTCGGAAAATAATGTAAAAAACATCTTAAGTTGTAAATGATATTCTACATGTAATCCCCATGGCAAAAACAAATTTGAAAGAACAAACTTGTCGTGTTCTAAAACTAATTTGTAATGTTCATGAAAAACATTCTCCAGATGGACATGGCAAAAAGACACAATGAACCATTGAAAAAAATGCATTTAGTTTCCATGGAAAAAGACATATCTATAAACAATATTGATTTTAGTTGCCATGCCAAATTTGCCATGTTTTTAAACATCCACAAACATTGACATGTTATTTTGAACATCTTTCGTTGCCATGGCAAGTTTGGATATTTGTGAACATGTTAATTAAAATAAGTTTGACATGTTTTTAAGAAACTTAATTAAAAGAAGTTAGCATGTTTTTTGCACATATTAAAGTTTGCCATGTTTTTTTGAACATTTTAAGACACTACAAAGTAAAATTTGCCATGTTCTATAAATTTAAATTTGTCATAATATTTGAATTATATTGCCATGATCTTTACAAATAAATTTGCCATGGCGACTTAAACTAACAATTGCCATGGCAACTTAACCTAAAATTTGACATGTGAAAATAAACGTATTTTTGTCATGGCAAAAAGTGGTGTTAAATTTGCCATGGCAACAATGGAGTGAAAATTGCCATGGCAAGAAATGCATTAATTTTTGCCATGTCAAAAGTGGAGTACTTTTGCCATGGAAATAAATTGCCATGAGTGATCAATGTAAAAATTGCCATGTACGTTCAAGTAAATTTGCCATGTATTTAAAAGTAAAATTTCCATGGCATATTAGGGTAATTTTTTGCTATGGCAAAAATAATAAAGGTAAATTTGACATGGCAAAGTTGATATAAAAAAGTGAATGGAAATGTAGGTAAATTTCCCAAGCTACAAAACAAAGTTTTTCCATGATATTAAAAAGTAAATTTGTTATTAAGATCAATTTCCCATGGCAAAAAAGCATATTGAAATTGTCATGTTAATTTTTTATAATGGTCATGGATTGTGTAATAAAAAATGCAATTCAAGTAAGAAAATTAGCCGTGTTCCATGTGAACACATTAGGATTTATGTTGCCATGAGTGTAGACTTTGTTTCATACATTCGCGGAAAGTGTGAGAAAAATACAACAGAAATATGCCACAGCAACTTCTCCAATATTTTGCCATGGCAACTTTTCATAGTGATTCTGTAACACCCCCCAGAATCTTGCTACAGTGAACTCCCCTTAATGGTAGCCATGTCATCATGATTACAATGCAAACTGCCACTTGTCCAAAAATCAAAGTCAAATTCAAATTGAAATAAAGTCAAATTATTAATTCTTCAAATGGTAAAAACAAAAATGTTCGTTGGGTTGCAAAATTTCACTAACATTTTGTCTTAAAGAAATGAACATTAAATTGGATATTAAAATGCCCCTGAGAACTAATTTAGTGGTCCAGCAGAAACTAAATTTGCCTTTTCAATTTCTAAAAATGGTAAGACAACTGCTTTTGACCCCCAAACTTTTTGTGTCATCTAATATTATTGTGCTTGATTTATGTGCAAAGTTTAACAACTAACAAAAATCATTAGACGGCTCAAATAAATACAAACAGGAGCTATTTATCCATTTGACAAAAAACGAAAAGCTATACTGTGCACTTGAGCCCACTGGCTACAGTAGCGGCTCAGTCCACCAGGAGGTCATCCTCAACCTCCAGTTCATCCCTGTCGTCGTGGAGGCAGCGCGCCCGTTCGAACCGCCGATGTGCACGGGTCTATCATCCACGGCCCTAAGGAGGGGATAGGGTGTCCCTCGAGCCCCCTCGCCCTCCCCCGAACCCTAGTGCGTCAATTCCCTTCCTCGCGTTGTTTTCCTCCTGCCCCATAGAAGCCTGACGTTGTCGTCACCATGGCCCTTGTCGTCCGTGTGGACTACGTAGTCCCTGCGCTAAGTTAGCTTGTTTCCTGACTTCCCCATCATCACCTACATCACCTACGAGGACCAGTTCGGGCCCCCTCGCGCTTCATCGCCTGGATCGAGTCTTCTTCCACCTTTGGCCTCCGCTCATCGCCGCTTCGATTTGACGCCTCCAAGCCTTCCCCGAGCTTTCTTTGGACCTCTACGGGTTCGCGGTGAGCTCCTCGGCCAATTCCCCTTGTTCCCAAGTTTGATCCACTCCGTTAGCCCCCCCCCCCCAAGCTTGTCTGTAGCCGCCATGGCCGAAGGGTGAGCTGCCACGTACATACTCTCATGTTGCCTCCCCTCACTATCACACCCTGCCTCACCTGCGGCCCCTCTGGATCGCGCCCTGGCTTCTCGCTGATCGGGCCGCCTGCAGTTGTCCATGCCGCCCGAGGTGCGCCCCGCTACAGCCGTCGCTCGCCGCGTGCGCCCGCGCCACACCGCTCCTGTTGCTTCCACTTGTCGCGTTGGTTGCTTCTGCTGGCCGCGGCTCCTGGCGCGGCCGCTGCCTATTGCTCCTACTAGCGCTGGATGTGGCTGCCGGCCATCTATGCCCGTGCGTGGCCAACACAGCCAGTGGCCGGCTGTGCGTGTATCTGGTGAGGCCCCGGTCGGTGATACGTCTCCAATGTATCTATAATTTTTCATTGTTCCATGCTATTATATTATCCATCTTGGATGTTTTATATGCATTTATATGCTATTTTATATGATTTTTGGGACTACTCTATTAACCTAGAGCCCAGTGTCAGTTTCTGTTTTTTCCTTGTTTTTGAGTTTTACAGAAAAGGAATATCAAACGGATTCCAATTGACTAGTCGTCAACCCGTGCACCTGCACGGTCTAGATTTTTTATCCATAATATTTATGATAATAATAATTTATAGTTATATAGTTAAAAAAGGTAGCACATAATGATACAGTCTCTATTGTTATACAAAAACAAAAGATAATATTAAGAAAATAAGTGCAAAGAGCTTTATTTCATAATATGAATCATAAGCTGAAATTTATTCTGCTACAACATCACAACATTCATCCAACTTTAACATAAATATCCTTCAAGTGAAATGACCACATACAATATAATGTTGCATCTCGAAAATGATCTAGATCTATGTGAGGTAGTAATCCATGTACCCTCCATCTTGATAAGGACATGAAGTATTGAATATATTCATGGCCCCTCCACGAAACCAACTCAAGGACTGGTACATCTTTGCAACACCTCAAACCTTGAAAAGGTTGCATATTTATGAAATCTGTATTGCAAGCCTCATAGTATTAACAGAAGTTATGTCCAACTCCATCATGAAATCCGTATTGCAAGCATCGAAAATCGGACCAAGAAGTAAGCAGTTAACAGAAGTTATGTCCAACTCCATCCATGCTTGGTCAATTCATCGCAGAAGAAGGCTTCTCCTATGGCTATGGCGGCGCCGAATGATCTAAGTGGTGGTGACAATGGCTTCATGGTATTAACAGTTGATGCATGGTTTGTAATATTTTTGAAAATTACCTTACAAATATCCCGAACAAACAAAATGGAAATGAAGTAGTAATATTTACACATCAAATTCCGATTAAGAAGACAGAAAACAAAAATTTAGTGTGGTTAATATAATGTCAATTCCAAAAACTGAGGGATACAATCGGACTTCTAAGGGCTCTATTGTCCAACTGAGCTTAGATATCTATGCAAATGGGTGTAGCAATACAATAGCAAGGTATAAAGAAACAGTAGGCGGAAGGTCAAAGAACAGACAATAATATGTAGGCTAGGATCCAAATCGATTAATCATGCATTATGTTACACCTGCATGATGTTTTTATGAAGCACAATGAGCTGACAACACAACACCGGAGAGATAAAGTTTCATAAATTGGGAAGATGCACGACATGTTGGGATAATACCTCAATTTAGGGATGCATTACACAAAATGATAGCAAACTGGTGTTTCTTCTATCTGTGTACCTGCAGAAACATGGAGCTAATTACAAATTTTCAATATTCAAATTATAACATGAGTTGTATTCCAAGTGCTACAAAAAAATTCATATAATTTCGTAACTTCCACATTGAAAACTCATTTACATTTTTTTAATATTTCTCGGTGAAGCTTCCGAGAACAACCCCTTACAGAAATGTAGCTAGGAAATAAGATATCATCTTCATCACCACTAAAAAAAACTGTTGGACGCGGACTGATCAAATAGTTTTTGTTAGAACTGGAAGTCGCAACGTGACCGTTATGACTCCCACAACTTGGTTGCGATCAATTAGAAAACCACTATATGAGTACCACATCAAATATCAATCTGTGAAGAGAGAATGCAGATATTAGAGAAGCCATCGTGGACAATAAAGAACAGTTCCAGCCAGCCAAATATGAGGATGTTAATTTAACTATAGGGATAATAACCATATTTCACTTTAGCGATGGACAGCTAATACATTACTGTGTACATGTAGAAGCACTTAATCATGCTGGTACGTTTGTTCCAAAACAAAATCGCTCTGACCCCATGTACTCCCAATGCCTATTAATTAGGTGCTTATACACTTGGTCTTTATTACAAATGAAAAGACAGTATAGTACGGTTAACACAAAACATAGTTTTCATATTTAGTAAATGCCCACAAATGCAATATCAGATTAAGTACTGGGAATAGAAAATTCTAGTACACATGAGGAGATTCACATCTAAATAATTTTTATTTAGATGATCTAGAAATAATATAAACACCATTTTTAGATGTTGGCTAACCTTCGTTAATATTTATTAGTTATATGTAACTATATTTGTATTTGTTTTCGTGTCCATACCATATTAGAAAATACGTCAAATACTATTAAAATATTATAATACATGTTCTAGGGTTATTATATGCAGATATTTACACTTCTAAAATATTATCTTAGGCCTTTGGTTGGATTACAACATGATACACTTTTAGCACATAGATTTGCATAGGTAGCAAATGTACATATATAAAAACAATTAGTCTCAGCTAGAAAATACTGAGCTTGAACACAAATGAAGAAGTTACAACGTACACAACACATGATTCACATTTAATCAATTAAATTAAATCTTTAGTCAAGAAATCAACTGCATCAATTATCATGGAGAGACAGAAAAGATCTGACAGAGTCAGTACTATATTTATGGAAGTAGGTACTCTAAGAAGCCGTAAGAGGTACATGCATATATATTGGCCATAGCAGTGAGGCCTGCCGGTAATATGCGGGTCTCCAGTTTCATCTCAAAACTACGGAGAAAAATTGTACCACATTGGGGTAGGATGACTGGCCTGGAGTGTCAACGACACCACACACATGCACGATGATGCCCATGTGCTCTATAAATCATTATGCATATTAAAGATAATTGTATACCTCAAATCTTGATTTTTCTGGCCTCTTAAACTGGATGGAACAGCAGTCCAGGTTGCGTTCATGGTCATGATGTCGAGAGTGCTGGGCCACATGCGGTATTGCTTCCTGGTCATGGGACATGTCGCAACGCCCAACCGTCGGGGCACTACAAGGTGGATTGATGACAATTGACCTTCTAACACATCGGTGTGTGTTTTACGACCATCTGGATCATCAACTTAGTCTGTCACGCCTGCATGCACAATCAGCAGTTATGGGACACGGTGATGGCTGGGCCTGATCTCGTTTTAGATCGGATAACAGCGGGAACAAAAAAGAACTGGTGAACCAATGTTAAAGAAGATCCAAGCATCTGAGAAGGCAGACCAATGTATCCTTGAACGAATGGAACTACTTCTGTTACCTTGTCCAGATCAGAGCACCAATGGATCTGGCTTTAAAAAGGAGATCACAACCATGGGAGGAAACGATGACTATCATCAAATCTGAGATTGATCAAGAGAATGGTTTCTGAATCAAAGAACATATTCCGTGGCTGCATCAACTAACTTGGATTCCAGAGTGTTGGGGGCACGTAAGATTGAACAGTTGGAGAGAAGGGAATCACGAAAGCTTATTTGTAGCGTGATATTTGAGATTGGCATGGGGATGTGAGGGGAGGACAACAGGGAGGACACGTTAATGTTCCTTTGGTGGCTCGTTAAAGTTCTTTTTTCTTTGAGGTGGCCCGTGCAAGAATTGGCTAAGGACGCATGCGTGTTGGATAAAACACATGCACTCTTTGTATATTTCATCTAACGGCTGTGGATTACTACCATGGATAGAGATGCCTGCGTGACAATTTTTTAAACATGGTAGCTTGAGATGCATACGTGACATTTTTTTAAGGGAGATATGCATGCGTTTTTTTAGAGAGAGATACATGAGAGATTGGATCTGAACAATTTTTTTAAGGAAGGTAAGCATGAGTTTTTTTTGAGAGAAATACATGAGAGATTAGATCTGAACCGTAATAATTCGGTCCCACCAGATTAACGGCTCGTAAAATCTGATTAACGTGGGAATTTTTAGGGAGTCTCTAATTAGTATAGGTATAGATATAGATGTGACACTTTTTGATGATTTTTTATGGACAAAAAGAAGCCCCCAGAGTAAAAGAGTTGGGCCAGAAGAGTCCCGGGCCATCCACGAGGGTGGAGGGCGCGCCCTGCCCCTGGGTGCGCCCCCCTATCTCGTGGACGACTCAGAGACCCCCCTGACGTGAGACCGACACCAAAAATTCCTATAAATACAAAAACCCCCGAAAAGAAACATAGATCGGGAGTTCCGCCACCGCAAGCCTCTGTAGCCACCAAAAACCAATTGGGACCCTGTTCTGGCACCCTGCCGGAGGGGGGATCCCTCACCGGTGGCCATCTTCATCATCCCGGCGCTCTCCATGACGAGGAGGGAGTAGTTCACCCTCGAGGCTGAGGGTATGTACCAGTAGCTATGTGTTTGATCTCTCTCTCTCTCTCTCTCTCTCTCTCTCTCTCTCTCTCTCTCTCTCTCTCGTGTTCTTGATTTGGCATGATCTTGATGTACCGCAAGCTTTGCTATTATAGTTGGATCTTATGATGTTTCTCCCCCTCTACTCTCTTGTAATGGATTGACTTTTCCCTTTGAAGTTATCTTATCGGATTGAGTCTTTAAGGATTTGAGAACACTTCATGTATGTCTTGCATGTGCTTATCTGTGGTGACAATGGGATACTCACGTGATCTACTTGATGTATGTTTTGGTGATCAACTTGCGGGGTTCAGTGACCTTTTGAACTTATGCCTAGGGGTTGGCACACGTTTTCGTCTTAACTCTCCCATAGAAACTTTGGGGCACTCTTTGAAGTTCTTTGTGTTGGTTGAATAGATGAATCTGACATTGTGTGATGCATATCGTATAAAAATGCCCACGGATACTTGAGGTGACATTAGGGTTTTGGTTGATGTGTGTCTTAAGGTATTATTCTAGTACGAGCTCTAGGACAGATCGAACAGAAAGAATAGCTTTGTGTTATTTTACTACGGACTCTTGAATAGATCGATCAGAAAGAATAACTTTGACGTGGTTTTGTACCCTACAATCTTCGTTTGTTCTCCACTATTAATAACTTTCGAGTGACTCTTTGTTGCATGTTGAGGGATAGTTATATGATCCAGTTATGTTATTATTGTTGAGAGAACTTGCACTAGTGAAAGTATGAACCCTAGGCCTTGTTTGGAAGCATTGCAATACCATCTGTGCTCACATTTATCATTAGTTACCTTCCTGTTATTATATTTTTCAAATTACAAAAACCTATATCTACCATCTATATTGCACTTGTATCACCATCTCGTTGCCAAACTAGTGCACCTATACAATTTTCCATTGTATTGGGTGTGTTGGGGACACAAGAGACTCTTTGTTATTTGGTTGCAGGTTTGTTTGAGAGAGACCATCTTCATCCTATGCCTCCCACGGATTGATAAACCTTAGGTCATCCACTTGAGGGAAATTTGCTACTGCCCTACAAACCTCTGCACTTGGAGTACCAACAATGTCTACAGGAAGAAGGTTGTGTGGTAGACATCATCCGGTTCAGTTTAGATTAGGACTAACAATGATTATTGCTAACCCCCACCCCCTCTAATGATCTATGACAATGGGCCCAAGGCCGCCAACTAATCAGTTAAGTTTTGTTTTAAAAATGATAACTGGCCCTCAGTCAATGACATGCGGGTCCCACTGGGCCTGTTGACCATTCAACTGGTGAGTCAGCAGTTGACTCGCCCCACTGTCAGCCTCTCCGGTGCACTATGAGTGTAGTGCACCGGGTGCACCCAGCCTTTCTGGAGATTTTCGAGTTTAAAAATAATTCCAGGACATTTCAAAAAATGCTTTAAACTTCGATAAATCATATAAAATAAACCGTAACTCGGATGAAAATATTTTATATATGAAAGTTGCACAGAACGACGAGACAAATCCGAATATGTGGTCCATTCGTCCGCCACATAATCCTAGCATAGGGAACGTGAAACATCCCCCCTTCGATTCATATGTCTAAAAACATGAAACACCGGGGATACTTTCCCGGATGTTATCCCCCTTCGCCGGTATCGTGTAGCACCGCGTTAGAGCACCCTAGCACTGCATAAAGACTTGTTGTGCTTCTTTGTTGCATCTGTATGCTTTGTATTTATTGTTTCTTCCCCCTCTTCTCACCGGTAGACCTCAAGACTGATACTACCTCAGTGATCGACTGCATCAACGCCGACCTTCCTTCTCGTCTGAGCAACCAGGCAAGCCAACCCCCTTGATCATTCTGATATCGCCCACTCTCTCCTCTCTTATACTTCCATTAAAACTGCTACTGCTTTTTGTATGATCCTATTCTGATGCATAGCCTGTTGTTGATACCTGCTTTCATACCTTACATGTTTATACTAAACTGCTTAGTATAGGCTGGTTAGAGATCCATTAGAGACCCCCCACCTTGTCCCGACTACCCCGCTGGATTATCAGAAGACCCGATCAATGGGATCGAAGACCAGGCCCCGGCACCGCACATCACTTTCCCCTTAGTTGCTCGACACTACTAGGATACTATCGAGTGCTGAGGGTGATACCTCATCAGCACTCTGATGTTAACCTTGTAGGTTAGTTCATCGGTTATGGTCACCGAGGGTGATTCCTCCTTCTCCACTCCTGATAACGACACTGTCATGCAACTCCTCAAGAGTGGACCTCGTGGGTGACTCCTCCTTCGTTCTCCTTGACGATAACATCAGGTGGAATTCCATCGCGGGTGATTCGTCAGGGTTCCCATTGGTGTTACACATATGGTTACTATGGATACTATGAATTTACACTGAACCATGTTACTAAAGATGGGTCGGCCTTGAGGGGTACCCGCGCGAGCTTAATTGCGAGTGATGTGTAGTCGGGTTGACCTGGAAGGTGCCCGCGAGATAATTACGAGGCGTGGCCGGACATTCTTAGCCCTTGCCGCAAGTCCTCGCGACGAGGACTTGGGGTCACATGATCGTGAGTCTCTGCTCGTTACCGCGCGTTCCCAAGACACTGAACTGTTTGGATATTTGATCTGAGGGGCCTCTGGCCTGATAGCGCTAACCATCACGTGGGCATAGTATGGGTGTTCTGTGTCGTATGCATCAACGAAGCTTATTGTACGTCAGCGACTAAGCAGCGTGCGCCGGGTTGGACTGGTAAGCTCCTGCCTTTTTCAGGAAGGTAGCTAGATCTGCTCACCGGCCGCCCATGCAACATGCAGGAGTTCCCTGGGAGATGGCCCATGACCCCTGGGGGCATAGGTTTAGTCTGGTGTGTTAACCTCTCTATTAAGCCTAGGTTGGGTTGCGGTGTATTGTTAGGCCGAGGTCGGGCATGACCTGATGGTGTGTCCGGCCGGAGTTAAGCGAGCGTGGTGGGTAAGTTGGTGCACCCCTACAGGGAACAAAACATCTATCGATAGCCTATCTATGGTAACGGACACTTGGAGTTGTATCCCGATCGATACAACTAGAACTGGATGCTGAGGCATGAATTGGATATGTGGCTCCGGGAGTCGAGAAAGGATCCCGGGGCATTGACAACAACATAAATATGACTTATGATATACTACTCTACTCCCTCGTGTTACTGCAAGACGGTGGTTTCCAGAAGATGCTAGTCTTTGATAGGACTAGCTTATCCCCCTCTTATTTTGGCATTCTGCAGCTTAGTCTATAGATACTACCCTTTTCATTGATACCGATGCATATGTAGTATAGATCCTTGCTTGCGAGTACTTTGGATGAGTACTCACGGTTGCTTTGCTCCCCCTTTTTCCCCTTCTTCCTTATTTCTGGTTGTTGCAACCAAATGGCGGATCCCAGGAGCCAGATGCCCCCAGTCGACTGCTACTACTACCCCGACAAAGCCTACTATTTCATGGAGACAGCTGACGACTAGGAGTGGTTAGGAGGCTCCCGGGCAGGAGGCCTTGCCTTTTCGATCATGTTGCATTTGTGCTAGCCTTCTTAAGGCAAACTTGTTTAACTTAGGTATGTACTCAGATATTGTTGCTTCCGCTAACTCTTGTGTATTCGAGCCCTCCAGGCCACTGGCTTGTAATATAAAGCTTGTATTATTTTATTTGTGTCTAGATTTGTGTTGTGATATCTTCCCGTGAGTCCCTGATCTTGGTCGTACACATTTGCGTGCATGATTAGTGTATGGTCAAATCGGGGGCGTCACAAGTTGGTATCAGAGTCGACTGCCTGTAGGAACCCCCTTTCCAACTCCTTGGTTGAAGTTGAGTCTAGTCTTTCAAAAACTGTTTTACTAACATGGTTGTGTGGCTTACAGGCCCACGTCACCATTGGGTGGTATTAGGATCTATTATTCCTCGTCTTTACTCTAGGACTCCCATCTCTCTTCTATTCGGGTTAAATGATTTTGCTAAAATCTAACTTTAGGTTCTCGAAAATACTTTCTCCCGGAGCGCCCCTTCAGTCTTTGAAGTTATCTTATCGGATTGAGTTGATATGCTTGAAGTATTATTGTTTTTATGTCAATATTAAACTTTTGTCTTGAATCTTTCGGACCTGAATATTCTTGCCACAATAAAGAGAGATTGCATTGATAAATATGTTAGGTAGCATTACACATCAAAAATTCTATTTTTATCATTTACCTACTCGAGGACGAGCCGGAATTAAGCTTGGGGATGCTTGATACGTCTCCAACGTATCAATAATTTTTTATTGTTCCATGCTATTATATTATCCATCTTGGATGTTTTATATGCATTTATATGCTATTTTATATGATTTTTGGGACTAATCTATTAACCTAGAGCCCAGTGTAAGTTTATGTTTTTTCCTTGTTTTTGAGTTTTACAGAAAAAGAATACCAAACGGAGTCCAATTTTTGATTATTTTTTATGGACCAAAAGAAGCCCCCGGTGTAAAAGAGTTGGGCCACAAGAGTCCCGGGCCGTCCACGAGGGTGGAGGGCGCGCCCTGCCCCCTTGGCGTGCCCCCTATCTCGTGGACGACTCGGGGACCCCCCCTGACGTGAGACCGACGCTACAAATTCCTATAAATACAGAAACCCCCGGAAAGAAACCTAGATCAGGAGTTCCGCCGCCTCAAGCCACTGTAGCCACCAAAAACCAATCGAGGCCCTGTTCCGGCACCCTGCCGGAGGGGGGATCCCTCACCGATGGCCATCTTCATCATCCCGGCACTCTCCATGACAAGGAGGGAGTAGTTCACCCTCGGGGCTGAGGGTATGTACCATTAGCTATGTGTTTGATCTCTCTCTCTCTCTCTCGTGTTCTTGATTTGGCACGATCTTGATGTACCGCGTGCTTTGCTACTATAGTTGGATCTTATGATGTTTCTCCCCCTCTACTCTCTTGTAATGGATTGACTTTTCCCTTTGAAGTTATCTTATCGGATTGAGTCTTTAAGGATTTGAGAACACTTGATGTATGTCTTGCATGTGCTTATCTGTGGTGACAATGGATACTCACGTGATCTACTTGATGTATGATTTGGTGATCAACTTGCGGGTTCAGTGACCTTGTGAACTTATGCATAGGGGTTGGCACACGTTTTTGTCTTAACTCTCGGTAGAAACTTTGGGGCACTTTTTGAAGTTCTTTGTGATGGTTGAATAGATGAATCTGAGATTGTGTGATGCATATCGTATAATCATGGCCACGGATACTTGAGGTGACATTGGAGTATCTAGGTGACATTAGGGTTTTGGTTGATGTGTGTCTTCAGGTGTTATTCTAGTATGAACTCTAGGATAGATCGAGCGGAAAGAATAGCTTCATGTTATTTTACTACGGACTCTTGAATAGATCGATCAAAAAGAATAACTTTGAGGTGGTTTCGTACCCTACAATAATCTCTTCGTTCGTTCTCCGCTATTAGTGACTTTGGAGTGACTCTTTGTTGCATGTTGAGGGATAGTTATATGATACAGTTATGTTATTATTGTTGAGAGATCTTGCACTAGTGAAAGTATGAACCCTAGGCCTTGTTTCGAAGCATTGCAATAGCATATGTGCTCACTTTTATCATTATTTACCTTGCTGTTTCTATATTTTCATATTACAAAAACCTACATCTACCATCTATATTGCACTTGTATCACCATCTCCTCGCCGAACTAGTGAACCTATACAATTTACCATTGTATTGGGTGTGTTGGGGACACAAGAGACTCTTTGTTATTTGGTTGCAGGGTTGTTTGAGAGAGACCATCTTCATCCTATGCCTCCCACAGATTGATAAACCTTAGGTCATTCACTTGAGGGAAATTTGCGACAGTCCTACAAACCTGTGCACGTGGAGGCCCAACAACGTCTACAAGAAGAAGGTTGTGTAGTAGACATCAGCCGATTCAGTTTAGATTAGGACTAACCATGATTATTGCTACCCCCCCACCCACTAATAGTCTATGACAGTGGGCCCAAAGCCACTAACTAATCAGTTAAGTTTTGTTTAAAAAATTATAACTGGCTCTGAGTCAATGACATGCGGGTCCCACAGGACCCGTTGACAAGTCAACCTTTGACCAGTCAACTGCTGAGTCGGCAGTTGACTCGCCCCACTATGAGCCCCTCTGGTGCAATATGGGTGCAGCGCACCGGGTGCACCCAGCCTTTCTGGAAATTTTCGAGTTTAAAAATAATTCCAGGACATTTCAAAAAATGCTTTAAACTTTGATAAATCATATAAAATAAACCGTAACTCGGATGAAAATATTTTATATAGGAAAGTTGCTCAGAACGATGAGACGAACCCGAATACGTGGTCCGCTCGTCTGCCACATAATCCTAGAATAGCGAACATGCAACATTCCCCCTCCGATTCTTTTGTCCGAAAACATGAAACACCGGGGATACTTTCCCGGATGTTATCCCCCTTCGCTGGTATCGTGTAGCACCACGTTAGAGCACCCTAGCACTGCGTAAAGACTTGTCATGCTTCTCTGTTGCATTTGTATGCTTTGTATTTATTGTTTCTTCCCCCTCTTCTCTCTGATAGACCTCGAGACTGATACTACCTCGTTTATCGACTGCTTCAACGACGACCCCTCCTTCTCGTCTGAGCAACCAGGCAAGCCAACCCCCCTTGATCATTATAATATCGCCCACTCTCTCCTCTCTTATGCTTGCATCAGAACAGCTATTCCTTTTTGTATGATCCTATTCTGATGCATAGCCTGTTCTTGATACCTGCTTTCATATCGTACATTTTTATACTAAACTGCTTAGTATAGGCTGGTTAGAGATCCATCAGAGACACCCCCCCACCTTGTCCCGACTGCCACGCTGGATTATCAGAAGACCCGATCAACGGGATCGAATACCAGGCCCCGGCGCCGCACATCACTTTCCCCTTAGTTGCTCGACATTACTGGGATACTATCGAGTGCCGAGGGTGATACCTCATCAGCACTTCTGATGTTAACCTTGTAGGTTAGTTCATCGGTTATGGTCACCGAGGGTGATTCCTCCTTCTCCACTCCCGATAACGACACTGTCATGCAACTACTTAATTTATTTCAGATGATTGATAGACAAATTCCTCACGTCCACCAATTTATTTCAATTTTTTTGAGTTACAGAAGTATTCGAAAGTTACAGATTACTACAGACTGTTCTGTTTTTGACAGATTCTGTTTTTCGTGTGTTGTTTGCTTATTTTGATGAATCTATGAGTAGTATCGGGGGGTATGAATCATAGACAAGTTGGAATACAGTAGGTTTAACACCAATATAAACACATAATGAGTTCATTATAGTACCTTTGAGTGGTGGTTTGTTTTCTTATACTAACGGAGCTCACGAGATTTTTGGCTAAGTTTTGTGTTGTGAAGTTTTCAAGTTTTGAGTATGGCTTTGATGGACTATGGAACAAAGAGTGGGAAGAGCCTAAGCTTGGGGATGCCCAAGCAACCCCAAGATAAAATTCAAGGACAACCAAAAGCCTAAGCTTGGGGATGCCCCGGGAAGGCATCCCCTCTTTCGTCTTCATCTATCGGTAACTTTACTCGAGGCTATATTTCAATTCACCACATGATATGTGTTTTGCTTGGAGCGTCATGTATGATTTGAGTCCTTGTTTTTTTAGTTTTACAAAATCACCCTTGCTGGACACACCTTTTGAGAGAGATAAATATGATTTAGAATTTATTATAATACTCTATGTGCGTCACTTATATCTTTTAAGCTAGATAGTTTTGCTCTAGTGCTTCACTTATATCTTTTAGAGCACGGTGTTGGTTTTATTTTGTAGAAATTATTGATATCTCATGCTTCACTTATATCTATTTGAGAGTATTTTAGAATAGCATGGTAATGTGCTTTGGTTATAAAACTAGTCCTAGTATGATATGCATCCAAGATGAGTATAGAAAAAACTTTCATACAAGTGCATTGAATGATAGGAGATGTTTGATACTTGATGATTGTTTTGAGATATGAGGATGATGATATTAGAGTCATGCTAGTGGAGTAATTGTGAACTTGAGAAACACTTGTGTTAAAGTTTGTGATTCCCGTAGCATGCACGTATGGTGAACCGTTATGTGATGAAGTTGGAGCATGATTTATTTATTGAGTGTCATCCTTTGCGTGGAGGTCGGGATCGCGTGATGGTTAACTCCTACAAAAACTTCCCCTAGGAGCATGCGTTGAATACTTTGTTTTGATAACTCATAGATTTTTGCAATAAGTATACGAGTTCTTTATGAGAAATGTTGAGTCCATGGATTATACACACTCTCACCCTTCCACCATTGCTAGCCTCTCTTGTACCGCGCATATTTCGCTAGTACCATACACCCAACATATACCTTCCTCAACACAGACACCATACCTACCTATCATGGCATTTCCATAGCCATTCATGGATATATTGCCATGCAACTTTCCACCGTTTCGTTCATATGACATGTTTCATCATCATTCACATAGAGTCATATTTTGTTCTAGAATCGAGTTGTAATCTTTGAGTTGTAAGTAAATAAAAGTGTGATGATCATCATTATTAGAGCATTGTCCCAGTGAGGACAGGATGATGGAGACTGTGATTCCCTCACAAGTCGGGATGAGACTCCGGACGAAAGAAAAGAAAAGAAAAAAGAAGCCATAAAAGGAGGGAAAAAAGAGAAAAGGCCCAAAAGAAAAAAAAGAAATGAAAAAAAGGAAAAAAAATGATGAGAGAAAAAGAGAAAAGGGACAATGTTACTATCCTTTTTCCACACTTGTGCTTCAAAGTAGCACCATGATCTTCATGATAGAGAGTCTCTTGTTTTGTCACTTTCATATACTAATGGGAATTTTCATTATAGAACTTGGCTTGTATATTGCAAAGATGGGCTTCCTCAAATGCCCTAGGTCTTCATGAGCCAGCAAGTTGGATGCACACCCACCTAGTTTCTTTTGATGAGCTTTCATACACTTATACCTCTAGTGCATCCGTTGCATGGAAATCCCTACTCACTCACATTGATATCTATTGATGGGCATCTCCATAGCCCATTGATACGCCTAGTTGATGTGAGACTATATTCCTCTTTTGTCTTCTCCACAACCACCACTCTAGTCCACCCATAGTGCTATATCCATGGCTCACGTTCATGTATTGTATGAAAGTTGAAAGGTTTGAAAAAATTAAAGTGTGAAACAATTGCTTGGCTGAAACCGGGGTTGTGCATGATTTAAATATTTTGTGTGATGAAGAGGGAGCATAGCCAGACTATATGATTTTGTAGGGATAACTTTCTTTGCCATGTTATTTTGAGAAGACATGATTGCTTTGTTAGTATGCTTGAAGTATTATTATTCTTATGTCAATATAGACTTTTGTCTTGAATCTTCCGGATCTTAACATTCATGCCACAATAAAGAGAATTACATTGAGAATTATGTTAGTTAGCATTCCACATCAAAAATTCTGTTTTTATCTTTTACCTACTCGAGGACGAGCAGGAATTAAGCTTGGGGATGCTTGATACGTCTCCAACGTATCTATAATTTTTTATTGTTCCATGCTATTATATATTCTGTTTTGGATGTTTAATGGGCTTTATTATACACTTTTATATTATTTTTGGGATGAACTTACTAACCCAAGGCCCAGTGCAAATTGCTGTCTTTTGCCTATTTCAGTGTTTCGCAGAAAAGGAATATCAAATGGAGTCCAAACGGAATGAAACCTTCGGGAGAGTTATTTTTGGAACCGTATCAACATAGAAGACTTGGAGTACATGCGAGGGAACGAGAGAGGCGGCCACGTGGGGGCAGGGCGCGCCCCCCACCCTCGTGGGCCCCCTCTGGCTCCCCCGGTGCCCTTCTTCCACCTATATATATCCTTGTACCCTGAAAACATCGATGCAACTCACAAAAACATAATTCCACCGCCGCAACCTTCTGTTCCCGTGAGATCCCATCTTGGGGCCTATTCCGGAGCGCCGCCGGAAGGGGGATCCATCACGAAGTGCTTCTACATCAACACCATAGCCTCACCAATGATTTGTGAGTAGTTTACCACAGACCTTCGGGTCCATAGTTATTAGCTAGGTGGCTTCTTCTCTCTTTTTGGATCTCAATACAAAGTTCTCCTCGATCTTCGAGGAGATCTATTCAATGTAATCTTTTCGCGGTGTGTTTGTCGAGATCTGATGAATTGTGGGTTTATGATCAAGATTATCTATGAACAATATTTGATTCTTCTCTGAAATATTTTATGTATGATTATAATATCCTTGCAAGTCTCTTCGAATTATTGGTTTGGTTTGGCCTACTAGATCTATAGTTCTTGCAATGGGAGAAGTGCTTGGCTTTGGGTTCAATCTTGTGGTGTCCTTTCCTAGTGACAGCAGGGGCAGCAAGGCACGTATTGTATTGTGGCCATCGAGGATAAAAAGATGGGGTTTGTATCATATTGCTTGAGTTTATCCCTCTACATCATGTCATCTTGCTTAAGGCGTTACTCTGTTCTTATGAACTTAATACTCTAGATGCATGATGGATAGCGGTCAATGTGTGGAGTAATAGTAGTAGATGCAGAATCGTTTCGGTCTACTTGTCACGGACATGATGCTTATATATAATGATCATGCCTAGATATTCTCATAACTATGCGCTTTTCTATCAATTGCTCGACGGTAATTTGTTCACCCACCGTAGAATTCTGCTATCATGAGAGAAGCCACTAGGGAAACCTATGGCCCCCAGGTCTATTCTCATCATATTACTTTCCCTTCAATTTCTGTTGCCGTTGCTTATTTACCTTATTTACTTTCTGTTCTTATACCAAAAATACCAAAAATATTATCCTATCCTATCTATGAGATCTCACTTTCGTAAGTGACCGTGAAGGGATTGACAACCCCTTATCGCGTTGGATGCGAAGTTCTTATTAGTTTGTGCAGGTGCGAGGGACTCGCACGTGGTCTCCTACTGGATTGATACCTTGGTTCTCAAAAACTGAGGGAAATACTTACGCTACTGTGCTGCATCACCCTTTCCTCTTCGAGGGAATACAACGCAAGCTCGAGAAGTAGCATTTAGCCATTACGTTCTCGAGGTAGATCAACTATTGTAATCATATTCATGCAGATTAATATAGCAGGAAGTAGGGTATTACCTCGATCGAGAGGGCCTGAACCTGGGTAAACATCGTGTCCCCAGTCTCCTGTTACCATCGATCCTTAGACGCATAGTTCGGGCCCCCCCTACCCGAGATCCGCTGGTTTTGACACCGACATTGGTGCTTTCGTTGAGGGTTCCACTATGTCGTCGAACGAAGGACTGATGGATCGCTTCGTCAACCATGACGGCACCACCGAGGGAACTTTCCCTCCCGACCAGCTTTTTGTGTTTGGTGGCTTCATGCTCCGTGCCAACACAGAAGGCCACCTCGAGCAGGTTGAGAGCTATGCCCCTGGCCGTTAGGTCAGGTTTGGAAGCTTGAACTACGTTGCTAATATCCGCAGAGACTTGATCTTCGACGGATTCGAGCCCACGATGACCTCTCCCTGCCACCACGATGAACATGACCTAACTCTGTCATCGGACCAGGAAATAGCACCTGTAACCGTTCTGGCCCTAGATCCGGAACAGACCACGTCACCCGAGGAAGGGAAGCTCAACCCAACCGAGGAAGCCGCAAACTCAACGGCGCTGGAGCCGCACACGGACCCAGCTCCGAGCGGAGTATGTGTTACCGAAACTCCGGACTCGTCTCCGGTCGTAGGTTCCGAACCATGCGCATCTGCACCCTTCAAGCTCGATCAGGCGTCTATCACCGAATTCAGCGATGCAGATATCTTCCAGCACTCACCCTTTGGCGGTGTGCTAAACTCGTTAAAATATCTCTCCTTAGCTGGGGACACACAGCCGAATTATATCCGGTTCGAACTGGAGGCTGATGATGAAGAATTTTGCTCCCCACCCACCACCCACTTGGTAGCCACGGTCGAAGATCTAACCGATCTACTTGACTACACTTCTGAAGACTTCGAAGGGATGGACCTTGAAGCCGAAGCAGATCTAGACCAAAATGGGCCTGTAACCGAGCGATGGACAGCTACGTCTTCATACGATGTGTATATAGTGGATACACCTAAGGAGAAGGAGGGCGACGACAAAAACGATCCTGCAAAGGACAAGCCTGTCGAAGAACCTCCGAAACGTCGGCGTCCGAAGCGTCGAACTAAATCCCGTAAAGGGAAAGATAACAACACTGTCACTAACGATGGTGATTGTCCGGACCAAGCCGAAGACCCCGCGGATCCAGCGATAGACCAGGACGAGCAAGAGGACGGCGAACATAGTCTGAAACCGATGTCCGATGACAGCGATGCCGAACACAGCAATTATGAACCTGTCTTCGAAGAAGATGTTAGCCTGGGGGACGACGAGTACATCATCCCAGAAGAACCCTTAGAACAAAAGCGCTTCCATCGGAGGCTTATTGCCACCGCGAGGAGCCTGAAAAAGCAGCAGAGACGGCTTCGAGCCCAACAGGATACGCTCAACGATAGATGGAACGAAGTGCTGGACGCTGAGAAAAAAATATGGCAATCGCCAAACCAAAGGCTATCCTAAGCATAAACTGCTGCCTGAATTCGACGACGAGGCCGCTGCGCCTATACCGCCGAAGAACAACACCGCCGACAAGCCGGACCGACCACCTCGTGGTCAGGACAGAGTGGCTAGCAATGTCATGCACAAGCCCGCACCCCCACCCGTAAAGGAAAGGAGGATGCGGCTCAGGCCCGGAAACACGATCTGCGTGAGGACCTGAAGAAAAAGGCTGGCAAGACCAGATCCATCTACGGATCCGGGGACCGTGCTCCCGCACGGGATGGCGGCTATCAAGGCAATCGTGCCGGTCATATACCAGTTTGGGGTCAATACCGAACATCACAACCATCGGACATACGCCATGACATAGAAAAAATACAGGGGTGTCGCACACCCTCTGTGCTTCACCAATGAGGTGCTGGATCACGACTTTCCAGAAGGGTTTAAACCCATAAACATCGAGGCGTATGATGGAACAATGGACCCTGCCGTCTAGATAGAAGACTTCATTCTTCACATCCACATGGCTCACGGAGATGATCTCCATGCCATTAAATACTTACCCCTCAAGCTGAAAGGACCAGCTCGGCACTAGCTAAATAGCCTCCCAGAGAACTCCATTGGGAGTTGGAAAGAACTTGAGGATGATTTTCGGGCTAATTTTCAAGGGACCTATGTCTGGCCCCTGGATGCTGACGATCTAAGTCACATCATCCAACAACCTGGGGAGCGACCCACATGCTTTGGAATCGGTTTCTCACTAAGAAAAACCAAATCATCAGTTGTCCGGACGCCGAAGCCTTAGCGGCCTTCAAACACAGTGTCTGGGACGAATGGTTGGCTAGACACCGTGTCCAGGAAAAGCCGAGGACAATGGCAGCCCTAACTACACTCATGACCCACTTTTGCGCGGGCGAGGACAGCTGGCTAGCTCGTAGCAGCACGAGCGACCCTGGAACATCTGAAGTCAGGGACGACAATGGGAAGCCACGACGTAATAAAAACAAATGTCGAAATAACTTCGGAAACCCAGATGATACAACGGTAAACGCCGGATTCAGTGGCTCCAGACCCGGTCAACGGAACAAGCCATTCAAAGGCAATAAAGATGGTCCATCTAGCCAGGACAAAATATTATATAGGCCCTGCCAGATCCATGGCACCCTAGAAAAACCTGCAAACCATACAAACCGTAATTGTTGGGTGTTCAGGCAGGCTGGCAAGCTCGACGCCGAAGCAAGGGAAAGGGACCTCAGAGCAAAGACGAGGACAAACCTCGCCAACCGAATACAGGGGGACAGAAGAAATTTCCACCGGAGATCAACAAAGTGAGCGTGATCTATGCCACTCATATCCCAAAGAGGGAGCGTACGCGCGCACTCTGAGATGTCTACGCCGTCGAGCTTGTTGCCCCCAAATTCAACCCATGGTCGGCCTCCCCGATCACTTTTGATCGTAGGGATCATCCGACTAGTATCCATCATGGGGGTTCAGCTGCCCTAGTGCTCGACCCAATAATCAATGGATACCATCTCACCCGAGTCCTTATAGAAGGCAGCATCAGTCTTAATCTGATATGTCAGGACATTGTCTGCAAGATGGGGATCAACCTGTCAAGAATCAAGCCAAGCAGCACGACCTTTAAAGGAGTGATACCGGGCGTGGAAGCCCGCTGCACGGGCTCAATAACATTGGAGCTCGTATTTGGCTCTCCCGATAACTATCAAAGCGAAGAGCTAATCTTCGACATAGCTCCATTCCGAAGTGGCTATCATGCACTACTCGGAAGAATGGCCTTCGCCTGCTTTAATGCAGTCCCCGCATTATGCTTATCTAAAGCTCAAAATGCCTGGACCATGTGGCATCATCATGGTCAATGGAAATATGGAGCGCTCTCTTCGTACGGAGGAAGACACAGCGGCCTTAGCAGCCGAAGTCCAAAATGGCCTATTCAAGCCGGACAGCCTATCTGTTGCTAAAACCGCGGACACAACTAAACGTGTCCGGCATATGCCTCAGTGCGGCAGCTCAGATGAACCTGAGCTAGATTAGCAGTTACGCCCCCATCGGCTGCCCCATAAGGAGATAGCATACGTGCCTCGTGTACATAATTATGCCCTCAAAATCCCTTGGGCGGCACTGAGGGCACACTGCATACACATAGTCCATAGTTCGGCTCGACCCTATTCAGACTCTAATATTATCTTTCAAGGTTCACTAAACGAACTGGTTCTATTTATGGGCACACTAGATCTCTTTTCTTTTCCAGGCTTCTTCTTTTTTCTCTTTTTCACAGATGGCCATCACACTCCCCCCTTCAAGGACACACCACAGAGGAGGAAATGGTGCAGACGTGCAGCAGGGACCCGCGCTAAGGTTTCTTTTTACATTGAGACCCTGTGTAAAAAAAAATTTCTCTTTTTGTTTTATACTTTTCTGGCATGTAAAATGTCCAAGAAAGTCATCGGCATTATCTGTAAGCTTGCGGTTTGCCGTACTATAATGGGATATTATAAGAATAGCTTGGTTCATATTATGTTTGGAGTTTTATTCACTCACCACCTATGTTCTCTCCACATGTCAGATTGCCACATGTGCCTTGTCAACAGGGTACATTACCAGGGGCTGTATTCAGCCCGGTATATGTCGGAAAGTCCAAACACCTATAAGGAGTGTTCGGTGTCCTGGATATTTGCTCTATATGCATCAGTTCCGAATCATGTCTTGGGTCAATAGTTGGGTTGCCTGGCTCGTGTGCTTACCCCTACGTTCCTGATTGTTTGGCTAGGGTGTAAAGGGAGAACTACTGCGATTGTACTTCTGGCTCGTCCAGTCAAGTACTGATACGTCTCCAACATATCTATAATTTTTTATTGTTCCATGCTATCATATATTCTGTTTTGGATGTTTAATGGGATTTATTATACACTTTTATATTATTTTTGGGACTAACCTACTAACCCAAGGCCCAGTGCAAATTGCTGTTTTTTTTGCCTATTTCGGTATTTCGTAGAAAAGGAATATCAAACGGAGTCCAAACGGAATGAAACCTTCGGGAGAGTTATTTTTGGAACAATATCAACGCGAAAGACTTGGAGTACACGCCAGGAAGCGAAGGAGGTGGCCACGAGGGCAGGGGCGCGCCTAGGGGGTAGGTGCGCCCCCACCCTCGTGGGCCACCTGTTCACCCCCCGACGTGCCTCTTCGGCCTATATATACTCTCATACCCTGAAAACATGGAGGCAACAGACGAAACCCTAATTCCACCGCCGCAACCTTCTGTTCCCATGAGATCCCATCTTGGGGCCTGTTCCGGAGCTCCGCCGGAGGGGGCATCGATCATGGAGGGCTTCTACATCAACACCATAGCCTCTCCAATGAGTTGTGAGTAGTTTACCACAGACCTCCGGGTCCATAGTTATTAGCTAGATGGCTTCTTCTCTCTCTTTGGATCTCAATACAAAGTTCTCCTCGATCTTCGAGGAGATCTATTCGATGTAATCTTTTTGCGGTGTGTTTGTCGAGATCCGATGAATTGTGGGTTTATGATCAATATTATCTTTGAACAATATTAGATTCTTTTCTGAAATCTTTTATGTATGCTTATAATATCCTTGCAAGTCTCTTCGAATTATTGGTTTGGTTTGGCCTACTAGATCTATAGTTCTTGCAATGGGAGAAGTGTTTGGCTTTGGGTTCAATCTTGCGGTGTCCTTTCCCAGTGACAGCAGGGGCAGCAAGGCACGTATAGTATGTTGCAATCGAGAATAAAAAGATGGGGTTTATATCATATTGCTTGAGTTCATCCCTCTACATCATGTCATCTTGCTTAAGGCGTTACTCTGTTCTTATGAACTTAATACTCTAGATGCATGCTGGATAGCGGTCGATGTGTGGAGTAATAGTAGTAGATGAAGAATCATTTTGGTCTACTTGTCACGGACGTGATGCCTATATACAATCATCATGCCTAGATATTCTCATAACTATGCGCTTTTCTATCAATTGCTCGACTGTAATTTGTTCACCCACCGTAGAATTCTGCTATCATGAGAGAAGCCACTAGTGAAACCTATGGCCCCCGGGTCTATCTTTATCATATTATTTCCCCATCAACTTGCCAATTTCTGTCGCAGTTGTTTATTTGCTTTATTTACTTTTTCTCTATACCAAAAATACCAAAAATATTATCCCATCATATCTATCAGATGTCACTCTCGTAAGTGACCGAGAAGGGATTGACAACCCCTTTTCTTGCGTTGGCTGTGAGGTTCTTATTTGTTTGTGCGTGTGCGAGGGACTCGCGCATGGTCTCCTACTGGATTGATAACTTGGTTCTCAAGAACTGAGGGAAATACTTATGCTACCGTGCTGCATCACCCTTTCCTCTTCGAGGGAATACAACGCAAGCTCGAGAAGTAGCAAGAAGAATTTCTGGCGCCGTTGCCGGGGAGATCTTCGCAAAAGTCATATACCAAGTACCTATCGCAAACCCTTATCGCACGCATTACATTTATTTGCCTCTCGTTTTCCTCTCCCCCACTTCACTCTTGCCGTTTTATTCGCCCTTCTTTTTCCGTGTGTTTTGTCGTTCGCTTGCCTCGTGTGTGTTTGTCTTTATTGCGGTTTGTTGCTATCATGTCTGAGATGGGGGAGGATGCCGTTGAAAAGGGTAGTAACGTTGAGGGCAACTTTGCCTTTGTTGATCCTCCGGATGAAACTACCACTTTACATACTAAGAAGTTCCGAGTTGGTAGTGGTAGAATTATTGGAAAAGGAGTTCTTCAAGACTTCTTTACTTGTGTCGATGCTTTACCCACTATCGGTGTATCTATTCTTCATAGAACTAGTAGTCTTGCGTATGCCATATCTATGCTTGTAGTTCAAATCGAAAGGCAATTTAGCCATATGCATCCTTGCATTCAGAGAATATTTCTGGAATTTTCCAATATTGAGCATTCTTCTGTTAAGCGCGCAGCTACTATCTTTTGGGCTCATGAGTTCAGATTCATAATGAAAGAGGCCAAAGAAATCTTTACGCACTATAGGGTGGACGTTGGTCGTCCTCCCATAGAAGCTATCTTATTTAATCAAGAGGACATAATGTGTTTGCAATCTTTAGATCATGTTGCTTTTATTGAAAACCTTAGGAAAAAGGTTCCTACCGATATCTTGGTTGATAGAATCTCTGAATTGAATGATGATTTCGCTATTCAAAACAATGGGTTAGGCTTTTCCCTTGAGCGAAGGCTCGTGACCTTTTGCCAAAAGAATGCTTATAATGATGAATTGGTTGTGCAATATGAAGGGCCAAAGGAGGAACCTATACCTCCTGAGCTTGATATGGGGGACTTTTATCCTATTAAATTTAGCCCTTTTGATTACTTTTTCTTGCCACAAAGAAAACTTGTTGCTGAACGTAGGGAGTATGAGATGAGTTTTTGCGATCTAGCTTATCATTACGACAATACGTAGATCTATTCTTGTATCATGCCTAGCTAGGGGCGTTAAACGATAGCGCTTGTTGGGAGGCAACCCAATTTTATTTTTTTTTTGCTTTTGCTTCTGTTTAGGAATAAACATTGCATCTAGCTTATGTTTAGATGTGGTTTTGTGTTTTAATTAGTGTTTGTGCCAAGTAGAACCTTTGGGAAGACTTGTGTGAAGTTTATGCGGTCATGCTGTAAAAAACAGAAACTTTAGCACTCGCGAGATTAGCTTCCATTTTTTACTAGAGAGTGCTTTTTAGTTGATTCTTTTTGCAGATGATTAATAGAGAAATTCCTCACGTCCACCAATTTATTTCAATTTTTTTAGAGTTATAGAAGTATTGGAAAGTTACATATTGCTACAGACTGTTCTGTTTTTACAGATTCTGTTTTTCGTGTGTTGTTTGCTTATTTGGATGAATCTATGAGTAGTATCGGGGAGTATGAATCATAGAGAAGTTGGAATATAGTAGGTTTAACACCAATATAAACAAAGAATGAGTTCATTACAGTACCTTTGAGTGGTGGTTTGTTTTCTTATACTAACGGAGCTCACGAGATTTTTGGCTAAGTTTTGTGTTGTGAAGTTTTCAAGTTTTGAGTAAGGATTTGATGGACTATGGAACAAAGAGTGGCAAGAGACTAAGCTTGGGGATGCCCAAGGCACCCCAAGGTAAAATTCAAGGACAACCAAAAGCCTATGCTTGGGGATGCCCCGGGAAGGCATCCCCTCTTTCGTCTTCATCTATCGGTAACTTCACTTGAGACTATATTTTTATTCACCACATGATATGTGTTTTTCTTGGAGCGTCATGTATTATTTGAGTCTTTGCTTTTTATTTTACCACAATCATCCTTGCTGTACACACCTTTTGAGAGAGATACAAATGAATTGTAATTTATTAGAATACTCTATGTGCTTCACTTATGTCTTTTGAGCTAGATAGTTTTGCTCTAGTGCTTCACTTATATCTTTTAGAGCACGGTGGTGGGTATATTTTGTAGAAATTATTGATCTCTCATGATTCACTTATATCTTTTTGAGAGTCTCTTAGAACTGCATGGTAATGTTCTTTGGTTATAAAACTAGTCCTAATATGATAGGCATCCAAGATGGGTATAGTAAAAACTTTCATATAAAGTGCATTGAATATTATGAGAAGTTTGATACTTGATGATTGTTTTGAGATATGAGGATAGTGATATTAGAGTCATGCTTGTGGAGTAATTGTGAATTTGAGAAACACTTGTGTTAAAGTTTGTGATTTCCGTAGCATACATGTATGGTGAACCGTTATGTGATGAAGTTGGAGCATGATTTATTTATTGAGTGTCATCCTTTGTGTGGAGGTCGGGATCGCGCAATGGTTAACTCCTACCAACCCTTCACCTAGGAGCATGCGTTGAATACTTTGTTTTGATGACTTGTAGATTTTTGCAATAAGTATATGTGTTCTTTATAACTAATGTTGAGTCCATGGATTATAAGCACTCTCACCCTTCCACCATTGCTAGCCTCTCTTGTACCGCGCAACTCTCGCCGGTACCATACACCCAGCATATACCTTCCTCAAAACAGCCACCATACCTACCTTTCATGGCATTTCCATAGCCATTCCGAGATATATTGCCATGCAACTTTCCATCGTTCCGTTCATTTGACGTGCTTCATCATTGTCATTCACATAGAGTCATATTTTGTTCTAGCTTCGAGTTGTAAGTAAATAAAAGTGTGATGATCTTCATTACTAGAGCATAGTCCCAGTGAGAAAAGGATGATGGAGACTATGATTCCCCCACAAGTCGGGATGAGACTCCGGACGTAAGAAAATAAAAGAAAATAAAATAAGAAAAAAAAAGGCCATAAAAAAAGAGAAAAGGCCCAAAGTAAAAAATGAGAGAAAAAGAGAGAAGGGACAATGCTACTATCCTTTTTCCACACTTGTGCTTCAAAGTAGCACCATGATCTTCATGATAGAGAGTCTCTTGTTTTGTCACTTTCATATACTAGTGGGAATTTTCATTATAGAACTTGGCTTGTATATTCCAATGATGGGCTTCCTCAAATGCCCTAGGTCATTGTGAGTAAGGAAGTTGGATGCACACCCACTTAGTTTCTTTTGTTGAGCTTTCATACACTTATAGCTCTAGTGCATCCGTTGCATGGCAATCCCTACTCACTCACATTGATATCTAATGATGGGCATCTCCATAGCCCATTGATACGCCTAGTTGATGTGATACTATCTTCCTCTTTTTTTATTCTCCACAACCACCACTCTATTCCACACATAGTGCTATATCCATGGCTCACGCTCATGTATTGCGTGAAAGTTGAAAGGTTCTAAAAATTAAAGTGTGAAACAATTGCTTTGCTGAAACTGGGGTTGTGCATGATTTAAATATTCTGTGTGATGAAGATAGAGCATAGCCAGACTATATGATTTTGTAGGGATGAACTTACTTTGGCCATGTTATTTTGAGAAGACATGCTTGCTTTGTTAGTATGCTTGAAGCATTATTATTCTTATGTCAATATAGACTTTTGTCTTGAATCTTTCAGATCTGAACATTCATGCCTCAATAAAGAAAATGACATTGAGAATTATGTTGGTTAGCATTCCACATAAAAAATTCTGTTTTTATCATTTACCTACTCGAGGACGAGCAGGAATTAAACTTGGGGATGCTTGATACGTCTCCAACGTATCTATAATTTTTTATTGTTCCATGCTATTATATATTCTATTTTGGATGTTTGATGGCCTCTATTATACACTTTTATATTATTGTTGGGACTAACCTACTAACCCAAGGCCCAGTGCAAAATTGTTTTTTTCCTATTTCAGTGTTTCGTAGAAAAGGAATATCGAACGGAGTCCAAACGGAATGAAACTTTCGGAGGAGTTATTTTTGGAACAATATCAACGCGAAAGACTTCGAGTACACGCCAGGAAGCGAAGGAGGTGGCCACGAGGGCAAGGAAGCATCCAGGGGGGTAGTGATACGTCCAAAATGCATCACTATTTTGTATCACAATTTATCCTTATTCATTGATATATTTCACGTTACGATGATGTTCTTATGTTGTTTTGGTCTATTTTACGCAGTTTGCAACTTTCCGATGCCGAAGCAGCAGACGCAGGATTCAGCGGTAAAAAGTGGACGCTGAGTTGCTGAAGAAGAATACCTCCAAATTACCTGAAAATCGACGGAGGATATTTTTCGGACGAATCACGAAGACATGCGAAAGGGCAACCAGAGGGGGCCACAGGGTGCCCAGGCGCCCTGGGGGCGCCCCCCCTTGGCCGCGCCGGGGGGGCGCCTGGAGCCCCTGGCCCACCTCCGGCTGCCCCCTTTTGCCTATATACTCTCGGTTATCCAAAAACCCTAAAACAGGAAGTTTTTACGGAGTTCCGCCGCCGCTCCGTGGCGGAAACCTACAGAGAAGAAAAAGCCATCTCCGGTGGGCAGATTCCGCTGGGGAGATCACCTCCTGGAAGGGGAGATCGTCGCCATCGTCATCACCATCATCACGGGCATCATCGAGATCATCATCAACATCATCCCCAACACCAGCACCATCTCCATCTTCATCCAAATCTCATCTCACAATTTCAACTTGTGTTGCAACTCGTACTACCTATCCTCTCTACTCCATCGGTGTTGATTACTACTTTGTGGTGAATGCTATTGAGTTTTGTTGGAGAAATATTATTATGTCCAGATTGTTTATCACCCATTTATCTCCACTGATCATGATCTCTTTTATGTCTCGTGAGTAGTTACCTTAGTTCTTGAGGACATGGGGAAAGTCTTGTTGTTAGTAGTCATATGCTGTTGAGGTAATATGTATTGTTTGATACTTAAGTTATGTTGTCATTCTACTAGTGGTGTTGTGTGAGTCGAACACTCAACACTTCGCCTTATTAAGGACATAGGAGAATACATTGTGTACAAAGAATGCTTACGGTGGGTTGCCGGAGTGACAGAAACCTGAACCCCAGTTCGCACGCTTTTGCATAAGGGAACAATGGATCCTTGATCGTATTGCTATGGTTAGGCTTTTGCCTTAAATTCTATCTTGTATTTGCGGATGCTTGCAAGGTGTTTAATCATAAGAGTGCACTCATCTTAGTCTAGAGAGTGTACTAGCATAGATCCACCCACTCAACACTTATCAACACATAACATAGTATCGATACGAAATATGGCGAAAGCACATGACTGCTTCTTCCGTGTGTCCTCGGGAACGCTTTAGTCTTTATAAGTTTAGTTGCTAGGCCTCTCCTTTGCTAAGAAAGGATTGGGCCACTTGTTACTCTTAGTGCCTTTTACATTGCTTGCTTTTACTTTCCTGTTGCTTATATCGAGAAAACCCCTAAAAAGTTATCTTTAAGTGCTTGTAGTAATTTCTTGCTCAGAATCGCTTATCAATACCTTCTGCTCCTCGTTGGGTTCGACACTCTTACTTATCGAAAACGCTGCAATAGATCCCCTACGGTTGTGGGTCATCAAGTACCGTTTTCTGGCGCCGTTGCCGGGGAGCGTAGCGCTATTGGTAAAGTGAAACTGGTAAGGAAGTTTTTATAATTCTGTTTTTATTTTTGCTATTGCTGCTCTTTGTCCTCATGGACAACCCTGTTATTGGATCGTTGCTTGTTGGAAGACGCCCCACACCTGTGGTGATTGATCCTCCCCCTACTGAAATTGTGCCCTATAAAATACCCGCTGGTATTATCGATTATGTTTTGGCTAATCGTTATGCAGGAGACAGACATCCCGGTGAACACTTGCTATATCTGTCACAACTATGTTCATTATTTAAGCTTGCAGGTGTATCGAGGGAGTTTGTCATGAGGAAATTGTTTGCCGTATCACTTATAGATAAAGCTTCGGATTGGTATAGGCTCCTCGATAACTCACACTTGCTTGACTGGCAGGAGCTTATGTCTCTCTTTTATACTAAGTTTTATCCTCTTCATCAAATTCATCGAGACAGGAACTATATCTATAACTTTAGGTCTCGCGACGGAGAAAGCATTGCTCAAGCTTGGGGGAGATTGAAGTCCCTAATGCTCAAATGCCCTATTCATAAGCTTCCCAAGGAAATTATACTTACAAATTTTTATGCCAGGCTTTCTCGTCAGGATAAGGAGATGCTGGATGCCTCCTCTAGTGGGGTATTTCAGAAGAAGAGTGTTGAAGAAAGGTGGGATCTCATTGAAAGGATCCAGAGGAATACCGAAGATTGGGAAATTGATAAAGGTATTGAACCCGCTATAAATTATGAACATGATTATATTGAGAGCTATGTGAAAACTGACTACTTCAATACTTTTTGCTCTAAGATTGGTCTTGATTCCCATCTAGTGATTGACTTCTGTAAGAATTTTGCCTCTCACATTGATTCTTTTAAAGAGAAGAGAGACCAGCATCGTGAACCTTTTAAAGAGCCACCTATTGATATTCATGTTGCTGACCCTATTTTGCCTACAGTTATATATGAACAACCTCCTTTTCCCGCAAGGATGAGGGAGCACACTCTTGTGACAGGCATAATAAATAAAAGTGAGAGAAGAGTTGATGAGCCTGAGGAACAGATCAGGGTCGACCCTCAAGTTGCATTAATTAAAGACCTTGTTACTAATGATGTTTTGGATTCCAATATAAATTTTTGTGCTGTTTCCACTAACCTTGACACAGCCAAGAATAAAGGCCCAATTTCAGGTACTCCAGTGGTATCTGTTAAAATAGGAGACCACAATTATTATGGGCTATGCGATTTGGGATCGAGTGCAAGTGCTATCCCCTATTCACTTTATGAAGAGATCATCGGTGAGATTTCCCCTTGTGAACTTGAAGAGGTTGATGTTACCATTCATCTTGCAAACAGAACAACTATCTCTCCTATCGGAATTGTGAGGGACGTTGAAGTCCTATGTGGAAAGGTAAAATACCCTACCGACTTTCTAGTACTTGGTTTAGAGAGGGACAATTTTTGTCCAGTTATTTTTGGCAGACCTTTTCTTAGAACTTGTGGAGCTATAATAGATTGCAAGAAAGGTAAAGTTTCTGTTGAATTCAATGGTGAGCCATATGAATTTAATTTTTCTAAGTTCTCTAAGCAGCCTCGTGGTACCAATTTACCTAGTGATGATAAACTTATTGAAAGTATTGCTTCTATTGCTATTCCCCCTAATGATCCTTTGCAGCAATATATGGAGGACCACGAGAATGATTTGCATATGCAGGAAAGAAATGAACTAGATGAAATATTCTTGAGGCAACCTGCCATCCTGAAGCTTAACCTTCCGGTTGAACCTTTGGGAATTTTATCAAAACCAAAAGAAGACCCGGTGTTCGATCTTGAACCTCTTCCCGATACGCTCAAGTATGCTTATTTAGATGAAAAGAAAGTATATCCTGTTATTATCAATTCTAACCTTTCAGGATATGAAGAAGAGCGACTATTGGAAGTACTTCGTAAACACCGAGGCGCAATTGGCTATACCCTTGATGACCTTAAGGGGATTAGTCCATCTATCTGTCAACATACTATCAACCTTGAGCCTGATGCTAAACCAGTTGTTGATCATTAACGACGGTTGAACCCGAAGATGATGGACGTTGTGAGAACTGAGATTCTCAAGCTTCTAGCCGCAGGTATTATCTACCCTATAGCTGATAGTAAGTGGGCAAGCCCGGTACATTGTGTTCCTAAGAAAGGAGGTACAACTGTGGTTCTTAATGACAAAAATGAACTAATACCTCAGAGAATTATTATTGGATATAGAATGTGTATTGATTACAGGAAGTTGAACAAGGCAACCAGGAAGGATCATTACCCCTTGCCGTTCATCGACCAAATGCTTGAAAGGTTATCCAAAAATACCCACTGTTGTTATCTCGATGGTTATTCTGGCTTCTCTCAAATTCATGTTAACACCGCTGATCAAGAGAAGACCACTTTTACTTGTCCCTTTGGTACTTATGCTTACAGGCGTATGCCTTTTGGTTTATGTAATGCCCCTGCTACTTTTCAAAGGTGTATGTCGGCTATCTTTCATGGTTTCTGTGGGGATATTATGGAAGTCTTCATGGACGATTTCTCCGTCTATGGAACCTCCTTTGACCATTGTCTTCACAATCTTAATAAAGTTTTGCAGAGATGTGAGGAGATGAATTTGGTACTCAACTGGGAGAAGTGCCACTTCATGGTTAACGAAGGAATCGTTCTTGGTCACAAGATTTTCGAAAGGGGAATTGAAGTGGACAAAGCCAAGATCGAAGCTATCGAGAGGATGCCCTATCCAAGGGACATCAAAGGTATTCGTAGTTTTCTTGGTCATGTTGGTTTCTATAGAAGATTTATTAAAGACTTTTCTAAAACCTCGAGGCCCCTCACTAATCTTCTCCAGAAGGACGTCCCTTTTGTATTTAATGAGGATTGTAAGGAAGCTTTTGAAGTCCTTAAGAAAGCTTTAATAACCGCTCCTATAGTACAACCACCTGACTGGAATTTACCTTTTGAGATTATGTGTGATGCTAGTGATTTTGCTGTTGGAGCTGTTTTAGGACAAAGAGTTGATAAGAAATTGAATGTTATACATTATGCTAGCAAAACCCTTGATAGTGCTCAAAAGAATTATGCTACTACTGAGAAGGAATTCTTAGCTGTAGTATTTGCTTGTGATAAGTTTAGACAATATATTGTTGATTCCAAAGTTATTATTCATACTGATCATGCTGCCATTAAATATCTTATGACAAAGAAGGATGCCAAACCAAGGCTTATCAGATGGGTACTCCTTCTTCAAGAATTTGATTTGCAGATTGTTGATAGGAAAGGAGAAGACAATCCGGTGGCGAACAATCTTTCAAGGATGGAAGATATACCGCACGACCCCATCCCAGTCAACGATAGTTTTCCAGACGAGCAACTTGCCGTTGTAAAAATACAATCTCTTTCCGATCCTTGGTATGCAGATTATGCTAATTTTATTGTTGCAAAGTATTTGCCTCCAGGTTTAACATTTCAGCAAAGGAAGAAGTTCTTTCATGATTTGAGGCACTACTTTTGGGATGACCCACATCTTTTCAAGGAAGGTCCCGACGGGATCGTGAGAAGATGCATACCGGAACATGAGCAGAAGGACATTCTCAGACGGTGTCATGATAGTCCCTATGGAGGACATCATGCCGGTGAGAGAACTGCACATAAGGTTCTTAAATCAGGTTTTTATTGGCCTACTCTTTTTAAAGATGCTAGAAATTATGTTTTAGCCTGTGATAAATGTCAGAGAGTTGGTAACATTAGTAGAGGAATGAGATGCCTATGAATTACTCACTAGTGATTGAACCCTTTGATTGTTGGGGTTTTGATTTTATGGGTCCTTTTCCTTCTTCGCACAAGTACACTCACATTTTAGTAGCTGTTGATTATGTGACCAAGTGGGTTGAAGCAATCCCCACTGAAAGTGCTGATCACAAGACATCTTTGAAAATGCTTAAAGATGTAATTTTTCCTAGGTTTGGTGTACCAAGGTATCTCATGACTGATGGAGGATCACACTTCACGCACGGAGCTTTTAGAAAGGCTTTAGCCAAATACGATGTCAATCATAGAATTGCTTCACCTTATCATCCTCAAACTAGTGGGCAAGTTGAGCTCACCAATAGAGAGATTAAGTTGGTCTTGCAGAAAACAGTAAACATGAATAGAAAGGACTAGTCAAATAAGTTAGGAGATGCTTTGTGGTCATATAGAACTGCTTACAAAAACCCCATGGGCATGTCCCCCTACAAGATGGTTTATGGCAAGGCTTGCCATTTGCCATTAGAGTTAGAGCACAAAGCTTTCTGGGCTGTCAGAGAGCTTAATGCTGACCCAAAATTAGCTGGTGAGAAGCGTCTCATGAACTTGACTTCTCTAGATGAATGGAGAAGTGAAGCTTACGAGGGCGCTAAAATGTTCAAGGAAAAGGTAAAGAAGTGGCATGATAGGAAGATTCTGAAACGTGAATTTAATGTTGGTGATAAAGTTTTGTTGTTTAGATCCCGTTTCAGGTTTTCTCCGGGCAAACTACTTTCCAGGTGGGAAGGGCCATTTCATATTGAAGAAGTCTATCGGTCTGGTGCAATTAAGATTAACAATTTTGAAGGCACCAAACCTCAAGTTGTGAATGGGCAAAGACTTAAACATTACATAGCAGGAGACCCTGTCAATGTTGATGTGAATATAATATACACAACAACTCACGAAGAACATGTTGCAGCCCTGTTTCAGACGCCAGCAGAAGCAGAATAAAGAAAAGGTATATATTACGGTAAGGAAACATCGCGAACCGCCATAAAAGTTCCATATTATGAGTTTTTGCAAAATTAATAAAATTATGAGCCTAAGCGGAGCCGGAGACGAGCTCCAGGGGGTCCAGGCGCCCCCCTAGCGCGCCCTACCTCCTGGCCGCGCCGCCAGGGCGCCTGGACACCCGGGAGTCCGTCTCCGACCCCGCTTTAGCCCGTTACCTTCCTTTCTGTGCACAAATTTTTGCTATATATTTGCCCGGATTGTTCCGGCAACGTATCTTGCGATTTCGTGTGTTTTCTTTTCGATCTGTTTCTGCCAGGGAATCTTTCAGCTGAATCTAGGTGCCATGGCTTCTCCAAGTTCCCCCAAGGAGAAGTTCGTCGTCAACGTCATCAACCCTTACCTCGCTGAGGTGAAGAAGCACCCTCAGGTTGTTCAGATGGAGGATGGTGTCCTTCGTCAAGAAGATCTGAAGGGACCTCTCAAGGAGGGGAGCATCCAGGCCAGGCTGGAAGAGGTGGAGCAAGAAGTCTTCGAGTACAAGAAGATGATCGAGCATGGTGTTGAAGCTAACTTTAACATCATCAACGAGCTGAAGAACTACTTCATGAAGGAGATGAAGGAGATGTGGAAAAGCATCACCGCGTCTGAAGAAAGAATTATAGAGCTCCAAGGGCAAATTAATGATCTACATCGCCAGAACTGTGAGTATGAACTAAGGTTTATGCGCATGAGTATGGGTGCTGCATGCAGGATTCAGGAGACAAACTTCTCATATGAGACTGGAGAACCCCTTCCATGGAAGCGTTTCGCCGAGGACTACGTGATCAACGCCAACAAGGATGAGGAGTGAAATCACCTGGGGTAATGGCATTCCCTTGGCTTGTTCCAAGCTTGGGGGAGTGCCCAGTATCTTTATCTTTACCTTTTGTCTTTTAGAGTAAAGTAGAGTCGTATCATGTCTAGGGAGGTTATTATATGAAATAGGTGTGTGCATTGAGGTCTATCACTCCTTCGGTGGAGATTGTATCCGTGAGCGTGGAGTCGTCTATGATGGAATATTAATGAGAAGTTTATTGGTTCCTTTTGCTGCACTCGGTATTCTCTTCACGCAATCGACCTTATATGATGATTCTTATGGGGAGTATTGACCTTATATTAGGTATGGCTGTGAAAACTTTATTTAATCTTGGCAAACATAGCTTTGGTCATAACAACAAGCATGATTTTCCTAAAAGTATCGACATAGACAAAACCCTTACGTTATTATGCTTGAAGTGTTATGCTGACAAGGAAGACAACTTGATGTGTTATGCTTATTTCAATGTTTACACTTTATATTGTTTTGCATCTTAGTCATCATCAATTGTCTGTTCTCTCAAAACCTTTGCTAGCCTAACTCTGTACTAAGCGGACTTTTTCTTGTGCATCCATACCCTTAAACCAATACCTTCCATATGAGTCCACCATACCTTCCTACTCGTGGTATTCCACTACCACCTCCTAAAGTACATAATTTATGTGTTATCCTTAAATGTTCAAAATCTTTTATTTTGTGCCTCTGTTTTAGCTCATGAGGAAGTAATAGCTAATTCATGATCTTTTTGAGTTGGACAAGCTTCACCCCGGGATTGCATGTCTAATGTGCAAACCCATAATACGAGAAGGAACTGGCAAAGAGTGGGCCCGGCTTGAAAATAATATAACAAACAAACCCTCCTTCACGCTTTGTTCGTGAGAAATCAGAAAACTTTGGCAGTGATAAACAAAGGAGAATAAGAGGATGTGATCGTCCTCGTACGGGAGCCGTTCCTTGAAACTTGTCCAGCTCAAGAAGTAATTGAGTTATCTATTAGCATTCGTTGACAAATCATGCACCTCTCAAAACTTGTTTTCATTCTGTTTGATTTAAGGATAGCACATGAGTTTTCCCTACTACCCTAGAGCAGGGCATATCTTATAATTTTAGATTGAGTCAGTCATTCCTACTTCCTTCTATTTCTCAAAGAGAGCAGACATTTGATGTTGATAAGGATACATTCATATAAAGTTGCATTAAGATTTGTCATATGATATCCTTGTTGACATTATCATTTGATAAGTAAGTTGTTTGTCAAGCCAGCTAAGGCAAATATCTTCCTTTATGTTAACACTTTCTCTTCTTGCCTGATAACATGTTCTTTCAAAAGCTTCAGTTAATCTCATCAAAACATAAAGAAAGAGCAAAAGTAAAAGCTATTAGTTGTTCTTTGACCAAAGGACATGTTTGCCATGATTCAATGAGTTTCTTTAGCCCTACTTCCGAATATAAGTGTTACCACTCTTTTATAAGGGCCTTATGAGTTGAAGATTGCTGGTGAGGATATTTGAGTTGGTAGAGAAACTGTGATGCTTCTTGTCCGTATTCTAGTTATCGACAGTTCACTCTCTAAACTTGTGGATAGGTTTACCGAGCTCAGTATTCGCTTGGGGACAAGCGAGGTCTAAGCTTGGGGGTGTTGATACGTCCAAAATGCATCACTATTTTGTATCATAATTTATCCTTATTCATTGATATATTTCACGTTACGATGATGTTCTTATGTTGTTTTGGTCTATTTTACACAGTTTGCAACTTTCCGATGCCGAAGCAGCAGACGCAGGATTCAGCGGTAAAAAGTGGACGCTGAGTTGCTGAAGAAGAATACCTCCAAATTACCTGAAAATCGACGGAGGATATTTTTCGGACGAATCACGAAGACATGCGAAAGGGCAACCAGAGGGGGGCCACAGGGTGCCCAGGCGCCCTGGGGGCGCCCCCCTGGCCGCGCCGGGGGGGCGCCTGGAGCCCCTGGCCCACCTCCGGCTGCCCCCTTTTGCCTATATACTCTCCGTTATCTGAAAATCCTAAAACATGGAGTTTTTACGGAGTTCCGCCGCCGCTCCGTGGCGGAAACCTACAGAGAAGAAAAAGCCATCTCCGGTGGGCAGATTCCGCCAGGGAGATCACCTCCCGGAAGGGGAGATCGTCGCCATCGTCATCACCATCATCACGGGCATCATCGAGATCATCATCAACATCATCCCCAACACCAGCACCATCTCCATCTTCATCCAAATCTCATCTCACAATTGCACCTTGTGTTGTAACTCGTACTACCTATCCTCTCTACTCCATCGGTGTTGATTACTACTTTGTGGTGAATGCTATTGAGTTTTGTTGGAGAAATATTATTATGTCCAGATTGTTTATCACCCATTTATCTCCACTGATCATGATCTCTTTTATGTCTCGTGAGTAGTTACCTTAGTTCTTGAGGACATGGGGAAAGTCTTGTTGTTAGTAGTCATATGCTGTTGAAGTAATATGTGTTGTTTGATACTTAAGTTGTGTTGTCATTCTACTAGTGGTGTTGTGTGAGTCGAACACTCAACACTTCCCCTTATTAAGGACCTAGGAGAATACATTGTGTACAAAGAATGCTTACGGTGGGTTGCCGGAGTGACAGAAACCTGAACCCCAGTTCGCACGCTTTTGCATAAGGGAACAATGGATCCTTGATCGTATTGCTATGGTTAGGCTTTTGCCTTAAATTCTATCTTGTATTTGCGGATGCTTGCAAGGTGTTTAATCATAAGAGTGCACTCATCTTAGTATAGAGAGTGTACTAGCATAGATCCACCCACTCAACACTTATCAACACATAACATAGTATCGATACGGAATATGGCGAAAGCACATGACTGCTTCTCCCGTGTGTCCTCGGGAACGCTTTAGTCTTTATAAGTTCAGTTGCTAGGCCTCTCCTTTGCTAAGAAAGGATTGGGCCACTTGTTACTCTTAGTGCCTTTTATATTGCTTGCTTTTACTTTCCTATTGCTTATATCGAGAAAACCCCTAAAAAGTTATCTTTAAGTGCTTGCAGTAATTTCTTGCTCAGAATCGCTTTTCAATACCTTCTGCTCCTCGTTGGGTTCGACACTCTTACTTATCGAAAACGCTGCAATAGATCCGCTACGGTTGTGGGTCATCAGGTAGGCGCGCCCCCCACCCTCGTGGGCCACCTGTTCACCCCCCGACATGCCTCTTCAGCCTATATATACTCTCATACACTGAAAACGTGGAGGCAACAGACGAAACCCTAATTCCACCGCCGCAACCTTCTGTTCCCGTGAGATCCCATCTTGGGGCCTGTCCGGAGCTCCGCCGGAGAGGGCATCGATCACGGAGGGTTTCCACATCAACACCATAGCCTCTCCGATGAATTGTGAGTAGTTTAACACAGACCTTTGGGTCATAGTTATTAGCTAGATGGCTTCTTCTCTTTGTTTGGATCTCAATACAAAGTTCTCCTCGATCTTCGAGGAGATCTATTCGGAATCCGATGAATTGTGCGATGTGTTTGTCGAGATCCGATGAATTGTGGGTTTATGATCTAGATTATCTTTGAACAATATTGGATTCTTTTTTGAAATCTTTTATATATGATTATAATATCCTTGCAAGTGTCTTCGAATTATTGGTTTGGTGTGGCCTACTAGATCTATAGTTCTTGCAATGGGAGAAGTGTTTGGCTTTGGGTTTAATCTTGCGGTGTCCTTTCCCATTGACAGCAGGGGCAGCAAGGCATGTATATTATTGTTGCCATCGAGGATAAAAAGATGGGTTTTATATCATATTGCTTGAGTTTATCCCTCTACATCATGTCATCTTGTTTAAGGCGGTACTCTGTTCTAATGAACATAATACTCTAGATGCATGCTGGATAGTGGTCGATGTGTGGAGTAATAGTAGTAGATGCAGAATCGTTTTGGTCTACTTGTCACGGACGTGATGCCTATATACAATGATCAGGCCTAGATATTCTCATAACTATGCGCTTTTCTATCAATTGCTCGACAGTAATTTGTTCACCCACCATAGAATTCTGCTATCATGAGAGAAGCCACTAGTGAAACCTATGGCCCCCGGGTCTATCTTTATCATATTATTTTCCCATCAACTTGACAATTTCTGTCGCCGTTGTTTATTTGCTTTATTTACTTTTTCTCTATACCAAAAATACCAAAAAATATATCCTATCATATCTATCAGATCTCACTCTGTAAGTGACCGAGAAGGGATTGACAACCCCTTTTATCGTGTTGGATGCTAGGTTCTTATTTGTTTGTGCAGGTGCGAGGGACTCACGCGTGGTCTCCTATTGGATTGATACCTTGGTTCTCAAAATCTGAGGGAAATACTTACGCTATTGTGCTGCATCACCCTTTCCTCTTTGAGGAAATACAAGGCAAGCTCGAGAAGTAGGAAGTACCTCAGTAGAGAAAGCCGAAAACTGACTGTCATGATATGTGAGAACCTGGTCCGCAATCCGGTGAGTTCGTGATATACTATGATCGATGGAGATCTACCCCGTGTTATACGAAGGGTTGGTTTTTTCGCCCAGCCGCGTGAAAATGGATACCTTAATTCAAAAATATCATATCCGCAGCAGGGGCTAGTACCTAGCCCCACTTGTCAAACTCCTATGGCTAAGTGAAAACAATAACACCGCATAGTCTGATTGCCCGGTTCGCTCCGCATACACCTCCTACACGTACCAAGACATTGGATAAAGAGTGTATACGCATATGACCGAACACCCCAGTACTATGTACATGGGGGCTGAAGCTGGCGAGTTGAAACTTTCAGATTTAAATAAACAGCCACACATGAGGTAAAAGCCGCTCACATTATAATAGCGCAAAAGTTATATACATCGGTTCATAAGCTCAAGTCTTTACAACCGGATACAATTACTCAAAGATAACATCCTTTGAGCACTGGCCTTCTACAAGGCGGGCACCTTCTATGACGTCCTTGGAGTATTTCTCCGGCTTGCGGTGCTCTTTGCCTGCGGGCGGGCCAGCGATAGCTATATCATGTGCCTTCATCTTTGCCCAGTGCACTTCTACACGAGCGAAGGCCATCCAAGCACCCTCTATGTAGGCCGAACGCTTCAACGCGTCGACCCGCGAACTCGCTTCGACGAGCCGCTTCACCAATCCGAAGTAGCTACTCGGGATTGGATCAGCGGGCCATAGCCGGACTATCAAGTCCTTCATGGCCAAACCTGCCATATTGTGCAACTTGACCAACTGCTTCATCTGGTCGTTGAGGGGCACTAGATGCTTTGGCGCATAGAACTGCGACCAAAACAGTTTCTTTGTGTCGTTCCCCTCCTGGGCTCGGAAGTATTGGGCAGCGTCAGCACTGCTCCTCGGAAGATCAGCAAACACGCCTGGAGAACTCCATAACTGTGTCAGCCCAAGATACTTCCGCCCTCCGAAGATGCTCTGTAAGAGAAAAGTATTACTGGATGCTATCTCCCGCGCCTGCTTGATTTCTTCACAAGCGTTGCATGACTCGCTCCGCGCATCCTGGGTAGCCTTAACTTCCGCATTCAACTCGGACACTTGTTTTGAAGCCTTCAACTCCAACGCTTCGCAGTTGTGAATAGCATCTTTGAGTTCGTCCTCGACTTCGGACACCCAAGCCACGTGCTATTGGCACACGACCTTTTTGACCACTAGTTCGGCAGCCACTTTGTCAGGGATTGCCTTGCTCGCCTCGACCTCCTTCTTGGCCTTCGCGAACTCGCCCTTGAGGGCCTCGAGCTCAGTGGCGCTAACTGTGTAATACAGAGTATCATAAAGAGTTTATACTCATACCCAATTACTTAGTCTTCTTGATATCTTAATTTTTTAAATCCGCATACCTTGTGTTTCATCTAAACGCTGGTTGACGCGGTCGAGGTCCGCGTTGTCCAACAAAAGCTTCTGATTTAGTTCGGCAACCTCTGCATCCCGTGCAGTTGTCGTAACTAGTGAAGCCTGTTCAAATAACACAAGCATAGCAGTTCAGCTATATAAACATGCTATACTATGGATACTTCGTGTGATTCTGTTCAGAAACACACAAAGCATCAGGGGCTACTGGCTATATATGTGCATATAAAACAAATAAAAGTTCCATAAAGAACATTACATGCTTACCTCAAAGCCTGTTAACAGGCTAGGCTTCATTCAGTCCGCCTTTGACGGACCGAATCTTCTTCATCACCGCACCCATAATGGTGCAGTTCTCCTTCATTACGGAAGCACTCTTAAGTGCTCCCTCCAGAGGGTCCGGCGCCTCCGGATTGACCCCGGGCATCGTTGTATCCATCCCCGCCTTGGGGGTCTAGTCTTCGGACCCCAGAGCCGCCCTAGGCTCCGGGTCAGTATTCGATAGGGCCCTAGATTCCTTGGGCCCCCCATCTTCGGTCTCCATGGGGATTGTTTCCCCATGGTCAGCGGCAGCCGAGGTGTTACCCTCGGAGCGGAAGACGCGCGATAGGAGGACACTTCGGTGTCCCCGCCGGTCACGACGATGGAGCTCGGACCAGCGGGTCACTCTCCATCTCTCCAGGCGCTAGAGAGTTACCCTCCGATAAGGAGGCGTCGGGGTGTGCTCGGGAAGGGATGTAGGACAGCAGGTGAGAAATACTAAGTAAGCATTAAAATGTTAAACAAACAAGGTGCAACAATTAATATATCCGGACAAACTTACGTTTCGGTCGAGGGCTTCTCCCTGAGCTTCACCACAAAGCTATGTTCGGACGATGAGTCCGAACGAGCAGAGAGGTTCAGCCTTCTCCGGGGTGCGGCCGTGCCCGCATCAGTGGCAGCCGCCCTCTTCGTCCCCCTGCCTTGTGCAGGGGGCTCTTCCTCTTCTTCCTCTTCTTCTTTGTCATCCTCGTCCTCTTCGGAGGAGAGGATGTTGATCTTCTCGGACTTCCCGTCCGCAGGGCGGGGGCCACCTTCGGCCTCCTTACCCTTCTTCTTGGACTTCTTAACCGGTGCCTTGTACGGCACCGGGACCAGCATCGTGCTACCTCTTGAGCATGCGTTGGTTTTCCCTTGAAGAGGAAAGGGTGATGCAGCAAAGTAGCGTAAGTATTTTCCTCAGTTTTTGTGAACCAAGGTATCAATCCAGTAGGAGACTACACAAAAGTTTCTCGTACCTGCACAAACAACTAAGAACCTTGCGACCAACGCGATAAAGGGGTTGTCAATCCCTTCTTGGCCACTTGCAAAAGTGAGATCTGATAGAGATAATAAGATAATATTTTTGGCATTTTTGTTGTATATATTGAAAAGTAAATAATGCAAAATAAAAGAGAACTAGTAGATGAAAGATTAATATGATGAAAGATAGACCCGGGGGCCTTAGGTTTCACTAGTGGCTTCTCTCAAGATAGCATATTCTACGATGGGTGAACAAATTACTGTCGACCAATTGATAGAAAAGCGCATAGTTATGAGAATATCTAGGCATGATCATGTATATAGGCATCACGTCCGTGACAAGTACACCGAAACGATTCTGCATCTACTACTATTACTCCACACATCGACGGCTATCCAGCATGCATCTAGAGTATTAAGTTCATAAGAACAGAGTAACGCCTTAAGCAAGGTTACATGATGTAGATGGATAAACTCATGCAATATGATTTAAACCCTATCTTTTTATCCTCGATGGCAACAATACAATATGTGCCTTGCTGCTCCTGCTGTCACTGGGAAAGGACACCGCAAGATTGAACCCAAAGCTAAGCACTTCTCCCATTGCAAGAAAGATCAATCTAGTAGGCCAAACCAAACTGATAATTCGAAGAGACTTGCAAATATATTTTAATCATGCATATAAGAATTCAGAGAAGAACCAAATATTGTTCATAGATAATCTTGATCATAAACCCACAATTCACCGGATCTTGACAAACACACCGCAAAAAGTATTATATCGAATAGATCTCCAAGAAGATCGAGGACAACTTTGTATTGAGATCCAAGGAGAGAGAAGAAGCCATCTAGCTAATAACTATGGACCCGAAGGTCTGTGGTAAACTACTCACAACTCATCGGAGAGGATATGGTGTTGATGTAGAAGCCCTTCGTGATCGATGCCCCCTCCGGTGGAGCTCCGGAACAAGCCCCAAGATGGGATCTCACTGGTGCAGAAGGTTGCGGCGATGGAATTAGGGTTTCGTGGTGCTCTCGAATGTTTTCAGGGTATATGGGTATATATAGGAGGAAGAGGCACGCCGGTGGAGTTATGGGGGGCCCACGAGGGTGGGGGCGCGCCTACCCCCCTGGGCGCGCCCCCCTGCCTCTTGGCCACCCCGTGGCTTCCATGGCGTGTATTCCAAGTCTTCTGGGTTTCGTTTGTTCCAAGAACGATCCTCCCGAAGGTTTCATTCCATTTGGACTCCGTTTGATATTCTTTTCCGTGAAACACTGAAATAGGCAAAAAAAACAGCAATTTGCAGTGGTCCTTGGGTTAGTAGGTTAGTCCCAAAAATAATATAAAAGTCTATAATAAAGCCCATTAAACATCCAAAACAGATAATATAATAGCATGGAACAATCAAAAATTATAGATACGTTGGAGATGGATCACATCGCCATCAGTCGGGGCATCTTTGGGTCTTCGGGCAAAGGTGCCGGACACTTAATATGGGTTTCCTTCTTCGTCCAGCCCTGTATATCACGGCATCACGCAAAAACTCCAATTCCTATTATCATTAAATAAGAAAGGGGATATATGTTCGGCAGAATTTTCTATTACCTCTGGAGCGGTGAATGCAGTACTATAGCCCGCGTCCTCAGTTTCCTTCGGCCACTCCTTCTCTCTCTTGAAGAGATGCTTCCAAATCTCTTTCTATGTAAAGCCAAAGAGATGCTTCAGAGGCCGATATCCTGCCGGATCGAACTCCCAAAGGGAGGAGTCCCGGCTTTGGCAAGGAAGGACAAGCCTGACCGGCATTACCTGGACCACGGTCGAGAGCTGATAGCCCTTGGAAATCATGTCGGACATACGGCCCTAGAGTGCCGTCACCTCAACCTGAGACCCCCAGTTCGGACTCTTATTGGTCCAGGAGGTCAACCTCTCCGGGGTCCAAATCTAAAAGCAGGTTCCGCTGCCCATTTAGCGTCGCGGGGTTCAGTGATATAGAACCACTCCTGCTGCCAGACCTTGTTCGTCTCCACGAACGATCCCTTTGGCCAGGTTGCATTCGGGAGTTTGATTATCATAGCACCCCCGCACTCCGCGTGTTGCCCGTCCACCCCCTTCGGCTTCATGTTGAAGGTTTTAAGCCATAGGCCGAAGTGTGGGGGAACGCGGAGGAAAGCTTCACACACCACTATAAAAGCGGAGATGTAGAGTATTGATTTTGGGGCTAGATCACAGAAATCTAGCCCGTAGAAAAACAGCAAACCCCGAACAAAGGGGTGGAGCGGAAACCCTAGCCCCCTAACAAAGTGCGAGAGAAACACGACTCTCTCACCCGCCTTTGGGACGGGAACCACCAGGCCCTTGGCGGGGACTCGGTGCGCAATGTCAGCAGCGAGATAGCCCGCGCTCCAAAGAACCTCCATGGTTTTCTCAGTAACCGTAGAGGCCTCCCACTTGCCCCTGGCGCCGGATCCAACAATTGATGGGGAAGGAAGTAGTGGTTAACGAACGAAGAATGGCGGGCGCAAGAGATGAGGGTGTTGGGGCTAGGAAGATTGGAGAACACGAGCTTGAGGAAAGCGTGGGGCTGATGAAAGGGATTGATATCCTTTTATAACGATGTGAAAACAGAACGTCCCCCCACTTTAGCCATAAACCTCGCCGGTTCCCAAAGCGGTCGCGCGTAATGCGCGGTTTGGATGCTCACATCACGTTGGTAAGTATCCCATAATAAGCGAGCACGATCTCTACTCTGATAAGACGTGTCAATGGGGTTGTACCTCAAAATGCAAAACTAGGACCAAGTAAAACAATTTGGTATGTTAATGGGATGGAAGCGATGCTTCACCAAAAAGTTGTCAGTAAAGACACAATATTCGTTTTCTTTCGATGCCTTGCCTTCGAGGCTAAGGGTTGTACTAACCATGCAGAGCCAAACACAATACACCTTTTGCAGAAGATATATTCGGAAGAAGGAACCCTCCTTGCAATGTCGAATACAATACGGAAGCCGAACTCATCGTCATCGAAGACAGGTTCAGGGGCTACTGAGGGAGTCCTGGATTGGGGGGTCCTCGGGTGGCCAGATAACTCGTGGTGGGCCGGACTGGTGGGCCGTGAAGATCATTGTTGAAGATCATCTCTTGTATCCGGATAGGACTCCTGTATTCGTATAATGGTAGGTTTTAGGTTCGGGTGTAATATTTCCTTCCTATGCAAGATGGTTATGTACAAACCCTAGGCCCCTCCGGTGCATACATAAACTGGAGGGTTTAGTCTGTAGAGGCTAGAGAATGATAACATCCTCATAGGCTAGACTTTAGGGTTTAGCCATTACGATCTCCAGGTAGATCAACTCTTGTAATCATATTCATCCAGATTAATATAGCAGGAAGTAGGGTATTACCTCGATCGAGAGGGCCTGAACCTCGGTAAACATCGTGTCCCCAGTCTCCTGTTACCATCGATCCTCAGACGCATAGTTCAGGACCCCCTACCCGAGATCCACCGGTTTTGACACCGAGGGGGTACATATCATAATTCTTCTTACCCCTTTTATCTATATGGTCAGGACTTTGATTTGCTGACATGTATATCATGCCCAGCTTAATCTTGGGGATGATTTACTCCTATTCGTTGTGCTTAAACACATTTTCCTTTCCATTTGTTTGTTTAACCTTTCTTTGTTCTACATATAATCTAAGGAGTAATAATTTTCTGCATATGTAAACACCTTGGTGTACAACTCTGTCACTAAGACCTTGTTACTATTGTTGATAACATTCTGGTAACCACCGATGGACGAGAACTTTTCCTATTGGCCCGCCTCGTTTCAACGAGGAGGAAAATGGTTCTCTTCATCCCTTGCCCTTGGTACCAACGTTGTTGCCAACATAACTGAGAGACTATCCTTTGACATACCTTGCAATCATGACCGTGCAAAATGTTAGCACCCTTCTTGCTTTTAACCCACATGGTGGGCCCATAACCCCCATTTCCACATGATCGAAACCTGACTTCCCTATACAACCTTGATTCTGAAGTATCCTTTGCACTAGGATTCGTATGAAATTTATGAGCCACCATCCTATGGATGATCTAGTCTGGTATCAGACGTAATTTTTGTTGTTGCTCCGAACCCCTTTCACCTTCTGATTAGGCATCAAATGATTGCCTTCCTGCTCGAAATTTCTTATTGTGCCTTACCTACCTTGCTCTCGATGTTTTCTTAAAGTTACAATTCGAGGGATACTCTCTGCCACATTCTTTGAATTATTCACCAAATAATCAACCTTACAAAGGTTTGTTCTACCGAAGGTACCCCTTATCCTTTTTGTAAGTACGATGGAACTCCCAAAGAAAGTATGACGACTTCATCATGATGACTTGAAGTAGGGAAATGAAGACATCAACGAAAGGGATCAACTTATTCGAGAAGAGCAAGCAAGACCAAGAAGACTCGTTAGAATTACGTAACCACAACTATCCCCTTACTCCACCTCTCAAATCTCGGGACGAGATTTCTTGTAGTGGAGGATATTTGTAACACCCCGAGAATCTTGCTACAGTGAACTCACCTTAATGGTAGCCATGCCATCATGATTGCAATGCAAACTACCACTTGTCCAAAAATCAAAGTCAAATTCAAACTGAAATAAAGTCAAATTATTATTTCTTCAAATGGTAAAAACAAAAATGTTTGTGGGTTTGCAAAATTTCACTAACATTTTGTCTTAAAGAAATGAACATAAAATTGGATATTAAAATGCCCCTGAGAATTAATTTAGTGGTCCAGCAGAAACTAAATTGGCCTATTCAATTTCTAAAAATGGTTAGACAACTGGTTTTGACCCCGAATCTTTTTCTGCAATCTAGTATTATTATGCTTGGTTTATGTGCAAGGTTTAACAACTAACAAAAATCATTAGATGGCTCAAATAAATACAAACAGGAGCTATTTTTCCATTTGACAAAACAATGAAAAGCTATACTTTGCACTTGAGCCCACTGGCTACAGTACCGGCCCAGTCCACCAGGAGGTCATCCCCAACCTCCTGTTCATCCCTGTCGTCGTGGAGGCAGCGCGTGTTGGCGAACATAGTATTTCAAAAAAATTCCTAGGATCATGCAAGATCTATCTAGGAGAAGCATAGCAACGAGCGGGGAGAGTGTGTCCACGTACCCTCGTAGACCGAAAGTGGAAGCGTTTAGTAATGCAGATGATATAGTCGAACGTCTTCGCGATCCAACCGATCCAAGCACCGAACGTACGGCACCTCCGTGTTCAGCACACGTTCAGCTCGATGACGTGATCCAGTTGAGATCGAGGGAGAGTTCCGTCAGCACGACGGCGTGGTGACGATGATGATGAAGTTGCCGACGTAGGGCTTCGCCTAAGCACTATGACGATATGACTGAGGTGTGTAACTGTGGAGGGGGCACCGCACACGGCTAAGAAATCAACTTGTGTGTCTATGGGGTGCCCCCTGGCCACGTATATAAATGAGGGGAGGAGGAGAGGGTCGGCCTCTCTATGGCGCGCCCAAGGGGGGGAGTCCTACTCCCACTAGGAGTAGGATTCCCCTTTTCCTAGTAGGAGTAGGAGAAGATGGAAGAGGGAGAGAGGGAGAAAGGAAAGGGGGGTGGCCCCCCACCCAATTCGGATTTGGCTTGGGGGGCGCCCTCTACTTGACTACCTCCTCCTCTCTTCCACTAAGGCCCAATAAGGCCCATTGACTCCCCGGGGGGTTCCGGTAACCTCCCGGTACTCCGGTATTTATCCGGTGACCACCGGAACCCTTCCGGTGTCCGAATATAACCTTCCAATATGTCAATCTTTATGTATTGACCATTTTGAGACTCCTCGTCATGTCCGTGATCACATCCGGGACTCCGAACTACCTTCAGTACATCAAGACTCATAAACTCATAATATTGATCGTCGTCGAACGTTAAGCATGCGGACCCTACGGGTTCAAGAACTATGTAGACATGACCGAGAATCATCTCCGGTCAATAACCATTAGTGGAACCTGGATGCTCATATTGGTTCCTACATATTCTACGAAGATCTTTATCGGTCAACCAGCATAACAACATACGTTGTTCCCTTTGTCATCGGTATGTTACTTGCCCGAGATTCGATCGTCGGTATCATCATACCTAGTTCAATCTCGTCACTGGCAAGTCTCTTTACTCGTTCTGTAATACATCATCTCGTGACTAACTCATTAGTCTTTTGCTTGCAAGGCTTATTATGATGTGTATTATCGAGAAGGCCCAGAGATACCTCTCTGACACTCAGAGTGACAAATCATATTCTCGATCTATGCCAACACCACAAACACCTTCGGAGACACCTGTAGAGCATATTTATAATCACCCAGTTATGTTGTGACATTTGATAGCACACAAGGTGTTCCTCCGGTATTCGGGAGTTGCATAATCTCATAGTCAGAGGAACATGTATAAATCATGAAGAAGGCAATAGCAGTAAAACTAAACGATCATAGTGCTAAGTTAACGGATGGGTCTTGTCCATCACATCATTCTCATAATGATGTGATCCCATTCATCAAATGACAACACATGTCTATGGTTAGGAAACTTAACCATCTTTGATTAATGAGCTAGTCTAGTAGAGGCATAGTAGGGACACTCTGTTTTGTCTATGTATTTACACATGTATCAAGTTTCCGGTTAATACAATTCTAGCATGAATAAAAGACATTTATCATGATATAAGGAAATATAAATAACAACTTTATTATTGCCTCTAGGGTATATTTCCTTCAGTCTCCCACTTGCACTAGAGTCAATAATCTAGTTCACATCTGCTATGTGATTTAATACCGATAGTTCACATCGTTATGTGAATAACACCCATAGTTCACATCGCCATGTGACCAACATCCTAAGGGTTTACTAGAGTCAATAATCCAGTTCACATTGCCATGTGATTAACACCCAAAGGGTACTAAGGTGTGATCATGTTTTGCTTCGTGAGAGAAGTTTAGTCAGCGGGTCTGTTACATTCAGATCCGTATGTATTTCGCAAATTTCTATGTCTACAAAGCTCTACATGGAGCTACTCTAGCTAATTGCTCCCACTTTCAATACGCATCCAGATTGATACTTAGAGTCATCTGGATTAGTGTCAAAGCTTGCATCGGTGTAACTCTTTACGACGAACTCTTCATTACCTCCATAATCGAGAAACAGTTCCTTAGTCATCCAGTTACTAAGGATAATTTTGACCGCTATCCAGTGATCTACTCCTGGATCACTATTGTACCTCCTTGCCAAACTCATGGAAAGGTACACAACAGGTTTGGTACATAGCATGGCATACTTTATAGAACCTATGGCTGAGGCATAGGGAATAACTTTCATTCTCTCTCTATTTTTCTGCTGTGGTTGGGCTTTGAGTCTTACTCAACTTCATACCTTACAACTCAGGCAAGAACTCCTTCTCTACTGATCCATTTTGAACTACTTCAAAATCTTTATCAAGGTATGTACTAATTGAAAGTCTTATCAAGTGTCATGATCTATCTCTATAGATCTTGGTGCCCAATATATAAGCAGCTTTACCGAGGTCTTTTATTGAAAACCTCCTTTTAAACAATCCTGTATGCTTTCCAGAAAATTCTACATCATTTCCAATCAACAATATGTCATTCAGATATACTTATCAGAAATGTTGTAGTGCTCCCACTCACTTTCTTGTAAATACAGGCTTCACCGTAAGTTTGTATAAAACCATATGCTTTGATCACCTTATCAAAGCGTGTATTCCAACTCTGAGATGCTTGCACCAGTCCATAGATGGATCGCTGGAGTTTGCACACTTTGTTAGCACCTTTAGGATCGACAAAACCTTCTGGTTGCATCATATAAAACTCTTCTTTGAGATATCCATTAAGGAATGCAGTTTTGACATCCATTTGCTAGATTTTATAATCATAAAATGCGGCAATTGCTAACATGATTCGAACAGACTTAAGCATCGCTACGGGTGAGAAAGTCTCATCGTAGTCAACTCCTTGAACATGTCGAAAACCTTTCGCAGCAAGTCGAGCTTTGTAGATAGTAACATTACCATCGGCGTCAGTCTTCCTCTTAAAGATCCATTTATTTTCAATTGCTTGTCGATCATCGGGCAAGTTAACCAAAGTCCACACTTCGTTCTCATACATGGATCCCATCTCAGATTTCATGGCCTCAAGCCATTTTGCGGAATATGGGCTCATCATCGCTTCCTCATAGTTCGTAGGTTCATCATGGTCCAGTAACATGACTTCCAGAACCGGGTTGTCATACCACTCTGGAGCGGAACGTACTCTGGTTGATCTACGAAGTTCAGCAGTAACTTGATCCGAAGTTGCATGATCATCATCATTAGCTTCCTCACTAATTGGTGTAGGAATCACTGGAACTGATTTCTGTGATGGACTACTTTCCAATTCAAGAGAAGGTACACTTACCTCATCAAGTTCTACTTTCCTCCCACTCACTTCTTTCGAGAGAAACTCCTTCTCTAGAAAGGATCCATTCTTAGCAACGAATATCTTGCCTTCGGATATGTGGTAGAAGGTGTACCCAATAGTTTCCTTTGGGTATCCTATGAAGACACATTTCTCCGACTTGGGTTCGAGCTTATCAGGTTGAAGCTTTTTCACATAAGCATTGCAGCCCGAAACTTTAAGAAACGGCAACTTTGGTTTCTTGCCAAACCACAGTTCATACGATGTCTTCTCAAGGGATTTAGATGGTGCCCTATTTAACGTGAATGCAGCTGTCTCTAACGCATAACCCCAAAACGATAGTGGTAAATCGGTAAGAGACATCATAGATCGCATCATATCTAACAAAGTATGGTTACCATGTTCAGACACACCATTACACTGTGGTGTTCCGGGTGGCGTGAGTTGTGAAACTATTCCACTTTATTTTGAATGAAGACCAAACTCATAACTCAAATATTCGCCTCCGTGATCAGATCGTAGAAACTTTATTTTTCTTGTTACGATGATTCTCTACTTCACTCTCAAATTCTTTGAACTTTTCAAATGTTTCAGACTTGTGCTTCATCAAGTAGATATACCCATATCTGCTCAAATCATCTGTGAAGGTGAGAAAATAATGATACCCACCACGATCATCAACACTCATTGGTCCACATATATCAGTATGTATTATTTCCACTCGCTCCATTGTTCCGGAGAACGAAGTTTTAGTCATCTTGCCCATGAGGCATGGTTCGCAAGCATCAAATGATTCATAATCAAGTGATTCCAAAAGTCTATCAGCATGGAGTTTCTTCATGCGCTTTACACCAATATAACCTAAACGGCAGTGCAACAAGTATGTTGCACTATCATTATCAACTCTGCATCTTTTGGCTTCAATATTATGAATATGTGTATTTACTACGATCGAGATTCAATAAACCATTTGATATGTCAAAAACGTATCTATAATTTCTGCTTGCTCCATGCCTCTTTTGTGTGATATTGCTATGATATTTATGCACTTCCATACACTTTTGATCATATTTGGACTAACCTATTAACTCAGTGCACCACAGTGCCAGTTCCTGTTTTCTGCTGTTTTTCTATTTCAGGTTTCCCCCATATTAAAAGTGCCCTAAAAATTCCGGGAAAAATACAGGAAAAATCAGCGTATCGGGAGCTTCCAGAAAAACCAAGGCAAGGCCAGAGGGGAGCCTGGGGTGGCCCAGGCGGCCCCACCCCTGGCCGCGCCAGGGGGGCGCCTGGGGCCCCACCTCCGCCTCTGGTGACCCCCTTTGGCATATATATTGCTCGCGTCCCGAAACCCTCGAGGACGGAACCCTTTTTTACGATCTCGCCTCTGTTCCGCCGCCGCCGCGCTTCCAAGATCGGGAGCACCAGGAGAACTCTTCCCGGCACCCTACCGGAGGGGAGAACCACCACCGGGAGCTTCTCCACCACCATGGACGCTTCACGGATGAGTTGTGAGTAGTCTCCCTTGGACCATGGGTCCATGACCAGTAGCTATGTGATGTTCTCCTCCCCTCTTTGTTCTTCATGGATTAGACCTCGTGAGCTGCCCTACATGATCGAGACACATATGTAATCTTTATGCTGTTGCTCTGCTGAGTTTGCTGGGATCCGATGGATTATGAGATTATGTTCAGATTGTGTGTGAGTAATATATTTGATTCACCTCTTTTATATTTATGTTCTTGAGTAATTCTTGCATGTTCTCCGTTGCTGTTTATTGCTTTGGCCGAGTAGTAGGTAGTAACTCCAAGAGGGAACGTTATGCTTGATTGTGGGTTCATGCCCCTCGATGACTAGTTTGAGTGACAGAAACATGAGTCTAGGGGATGTGTTGTTGCCACAAGGGGGAAAAACGGTGCTTGTACTTGCGGGTGCAAGGATTGTTTACTTTACGCAAAGTTCTTTTAATGCAGTTGTCTGTTGCTTTAAGTTTACACTTTGGGTGGGACTCGCAACTTAATACCAGCGAGATGTTCTGGATAGATATCTCAAGGTGGATGATTAGTAGTAGATGCAGATGGATTTCGGTCTACTTGCCTTGGCGTACCGCCCATGCTTTTGAGCCTCTACCTTTCTTTACAGCATAGTTAGCATTGGTTTGCGCACATAATCCTGTCAATTGCCGAGCTGTAATTTGTTTACCTCGCTTAGCTGTTTTATCGTCTTTTGGGAGAGAGACATCACTAGTGAACATCATGGGACCCCGGTCCATATTACCATCACTGATCACACCCGCTATTTACTTCATGTTCTTATTTCCTAGTTGCAGTCATACCTATCACTGTTATCTCTTGCGTTTGATCCTTTGTAAACGACAAGGCCAGAGGGATTGACAACCTCTCTGCACTCGTTGGGAGCAAAGTTATTTGTATCTGTGTGCATGTCCTGTCAAGCAAAAGTTTCTGGCGCTATTGACACCTTCTTGTCGACCCTCGGAGTCTCACGGGATTCGATCCTTGGTATCTTTGCCAAGGGAAATTTGCCGCTACGCTACATCTCAAACCTTCCACTTGGGGTAACCAACGAGGGGCGAGAAGCCATCAAGCAAGTTTCTGGCGCCGTTGCCGGGGACTCCACTCTTCAAGATAGGGGAGTTGCACGCTATCTTTTATCTTTTCTTTTTAGTCTTGTTAGTTTACCTTTCAGTTTTTGCTTTAGTGTCTTCTATCAAAAATTACAAAAATAGTTATCTTGCTTGCTGCTGCTATGGGTTCCACTGAGAACACCAAGTTGTGTGACTTCACTAGTCATAACAACAATGACTTTGTCTGCACGCCTATTACTACACCTGCCACTTCAGCACCCTCTTATGAGATTAAACCTGCTTTACTGAACCTAGTTATGAAAGATCAATTCTCCGGTGCTGGAGATGATGCTGCTTTGCACTTAAAGAATTTTGTTCAACTCTGTGATATGCAAAAGTACCGAGAAGTAGATAGTGATATTGTTAAGCTTAAGCTTTTTCCCTTCTCCTTGAGAGGAGGAGCTAAAATCTGGTTTCAATCCTTGCCTAGGAATAGCATAGATTCTTGGGACAAGTGCAAGGATGCCTTTATTGGGAAGTATTATCCCCCTGCTAAAATTATCCAACTAAGGAGTAACATAATGAATTTTAAACAATTGGATAATGAACACGTTGCCCAAGCTTGGGAACGCATGAAATCTCTTGTCAAGAACTGCCCTACTCATGGTTTGACTACTTGGATGGTTATCCAAACTTTTTATGCAGGCTTGAACTTTACCTTGCGGAACTTGTTAGATTCGGCCGCGGGAGGAACCTTTATGTCTACTACACTTGGTGCTGCCATGAAACTTCTCGATGAGATGATGACCAATTATTCCCAATGGCACACCGAACGCGCTCCAACAGGTAGGAAGGTAAACTCTGTCGAGGAGATTTCCTCCCTAAATGAAAAGGTTGACTTGATCATGTCTCTACTTTCCAAGCAATCTCCTATTGATCTTCATGATGTTCCTTCAAATTCTTTGATTACTCAAGATCAAGTAGATGTGAACTTTATCTCTAGAAACAATCTCAATAACAATGCTTATAGGAGTAATTTTGGTAGCAACCCTAGACCGTTCCCCTCTAATTCCTATGGGAACAACAATGCTTATCCTAACACCAAGAACTCCACTTCTGAACTAGAGATTATTCTTAAAGACTTTATCACTACCCAAAAAGCCTTCAATAAGAGTGTAGAAGAAAAACTAAACAAACTAGATAATCTCTCTTCGAAGGTAGACAATTTAGCCCATGAGGTAGAATTGCTTAAAATTAGAACTTCCCCTCTTGAGGAGAGGAAGACCACTCCTATGAATGCTATTCAAGTGCAAATTAATGAAAACATTAGGATGATGGCTAAACTTAAAGAGAGATGGGCTAGAGAAAAGGAGGAAGAAGATAGAATTAAGAGCCTTCCTACCCACCACACTGTTGCTACTATCCAAGTTGTTGAGGATATCCAAACTCTTAGCACCCAATGCACTCCTGGTCCCATTGGACCTATTAATGGTGATGCTATTACCTCAACCGTAGAAATTCCTATAACCATAGAAGCTACCAAACAAGTGAGCCTAAAGGACACCACTACCACTTTACTTGATAGTAGTGACCTTGATTTTGATAATTGCACCCTTTCTGAAGTTATTAGTTTTCTTCACAAGATGTCTAGAGATCCCCACACTAGCACACTTAACCTTGCCTTCACGGAGCATATCACTAATGCTCTCATCAAAGCTAGGGAGGAGAAGCTTAGGGTAGAAGCCTCCATACCTAGAAAGCTAGAAGATGGTTGGGATCCTATGATTAAAATTAAGTTGAATAACTTCTCTTGCTATGCTTTATGTGATGTTGGAGCTAGTACCTCCGTTATGCCCAAAAGAATATATCATATGCTTAAATTGAAACCTTTTTATCATTGTTCTTTTGGTGTTCGTCTTGTTGATTCTTCGGTAAAGAAACCTTTGGGGAAGATCGACGATGTTCTTATCATTGTCAATGACAATTATGTTCCCGTTGATTTTACTATTATGGATATTGAATGTGAACCTTCATGTCCAATTATTTTGGGACGTCCTTTTCTTCGCACCGTTGGTGCTATCATTGACATGAAAGAGGGGAATATAAAATTCCAATTCCCTCTCAAGAAAGGAATGGAACACTTCCCTAGAAAGAAGATTAAGTTACCCTTTGAGTCCGTTACACGGGCTAGCTATTCTTTTACTCTTGATAAAACTTGATCTTTTCTCTTTTTGCATTATGCCTAGCTTAAAGGCATAAAAGAAAGCGCTTTTGGGAGGCAGCCCACAATGAATAAAGTTTTATTTTGCTTTTGTTGTGTCTTGATGTTTGTTACTACAGTAGCATCATGATTGTATCTTTTCTTTTCAGCTTTGTGCCAAGTTTAGCCTCCGATTGCAAGAAAGTTCAAAAGTTGTGACGTGCAGTCCAGAAAACAGATTCTGTCCTTGGACAGAAAAATTCGTATAAAATCACCAGATCATCTTTTTGATCTGAATTTTTTTGACAGCATGCTCTATACAATTGGCTTTTGGGCGTCAGTTCTGAGTTTTTAGATTTGAGTTGCAGAAGTGCCCCGAAAAAATTATTTACTACCTGCTGGTCTGTTTTTCACAGATTCTGTCCTGTTTTGCCTTTTCTTCGTTTTGCAAACCTTGAGCTTGCTTTTTATTTGCAAAAACCTTTTGGCAATCTTGAGAAACAGTAGCTCTTCAAGATTATCTTTATTTCCAGCAAGGAAAAATAATTTTATTATGGGTACTAACCTCGCTAATCAGATTACGATGAGTTATGTATGAAAGGAGTTTTCAAGTGTGCGACGGAAGATGATAAAAAGATTCAGGAGGGTAAAACGCTCAAGCTTGGGGATGCCCCCGTGCACCCCCAAGAAATATTCAAGAAGACTCAAGCGTCTAAGCTTGGGGATGCCCCCGTGCATCCCCTTCTCCATCAACAATTATCAGTTCGTCTTTCGTTCCACTATATTTTAATCACTTCATGTGTTATGTGCTATGCTTGGAGCGTCTTGCTTTTAGTTTCCTTTTTAATTTTCTTTAGCTTTGCTTGCTGTTCATAACGAGTTAGAACCCAGCTTTCTTTGTGTGGGAGAGAAACATGCTCCACTTCAACCTAGAACACAACATAGGATTTTCATGCTTATCTTTGCTGTGTGTGTTCTTTGTCTTTCAATAGCTGCTGTCATGTTTAGCTCTTAGTTTTCATGCTTTTCTTTTTAAAGAGCTTTTGTTTAGTTGGTTGCTGAACTCTCTTGAGTTTTCATGTTTATCTTGTTAAGAGAGTTTGTCTGTTGCACTGAGTTGTGTGTCTTAACTTAAAATAGGTAATTGAGGTTGCTATTTAATTTTGGTAGTAACTTGCAATAGTTTTGAGGTGTTGCCATGAGTAATGTCTGAACTTTTGGTGTCAAGAGCTTTAGCCTATTAGTGATAGATGTCGTATTTTGGGCAATCCGTGTTTATTTTCGAAAACCTACAAAATAGTTGAGAACTTTAGCTACTAAATGGATCACTAATCTTTGGAGGGATCGAATATTAGAGTACACTCACGTATCATGAGTCGAGGATGCGCAAGGATAACCAAATCCCCATACACTCCTCCTCGGGGTACTTGTCTCTTTGAGAACCTCCTAATTAGATTGAGAGTTACCGATAATAAGTGCATGAGTTCTTCGGACTAATGTGAGTATTCGAAAGTTGACACTTCCACCTAACCATATTTTTCTAGCCTCTTCGGTACCGTGCATTGCCCTTTCTCACCTCGAGAGTTGGCGCATACTTCGCCGGTGCATCCAAATCCTTGGCACGATACGCTCTGTCATCATAAACCTCATTATATCCTTCCTCAAAACAGCCACCATACCTACCTATTAAGGCATTTCCATAGCCTTTCCGAGATACATTGCCATGCAACATCCATCTTCTCATGACTTGATCTTCATGTCATACATGCTTTTTGCTTGATCGATGAGCCGCATGCTAGTTGGGCCTTGCCCTAATCATTGCTACATGACGCGCTATTATCATTGCATATCCTGCTACACTGGCAGAGGCACACATTTGCACACATCATGATAGTTTCATTTTCTTTATGTTGAGTACTTTTGTAAAGTGTGAAAGATCTTCTATACCTCTTGTAATACATAGAGTGTTGCCCCTAAAGTGAGGAAAAGATCCCAAAGAGGACAAATCAAAAGATCCCAAAGAGGACAAAATCAAAAGATCCCAAAGAGGACAAATGAGAGATAAATAGAAAGAGCCATTGAGGCCACAAAAAAATAAAAAAATATATAGAAAAAAGAGAAAAAGAAATAAAAAGAGAGAAGGGGGCACACTACTATTTCCTTTTGAGAGATCCACACTCGTACTCCATCTTATACCTTGTACTCCATAGAGATTATCATTCATGCATATAGCTATGTGGGGACCTTTACACTATAGAACTTGGCTTGTATATTCCAATGATGAGCCTCCTCAAAAGAGCTCTAGGTCTTCTTGAGCAAGCAAGTTGGATGCACCCCCACTAGTTCCATTGGAGAGCTTACCTTAGCACATATGTGCATCCGTTGCATGGCAATCCCTACTCCTCACATCATATCTATCATTTGGCTTTCTCTCGCCGATGATTGTCCTCATTGATGTGAGCCTTTCACACCCTTTTTGTCTTCCCCCTCTCTCATTTTTCTCTCTTTGCCATCCTAAGTGTCGACTTTCTTGCTTACGCTCATCCATTGCATGAGTGCTCAAAATATCGAAAGGGAGTGGATCATTTTGACTTGTACCTGGCTGACAGTCTGGGGATGAGTCAAGATAAGATTCCAAAGAAGACCAAGTGTGAAACTTTAGTAGATTAAGTTCTCAACAATACAAAAACTAAGTTTTACTCTCTCATATATCCCTATCCCCTTTCTTGCATGCAGACACCATTTGGAGACATTCGAGTCACGGACAGCGAGAGCTCTTGCACCTTTATGTTCTTATGTTACTTGTTACAATGCTAATATAGACTCTTGCTTGTTATGACTTGAATTGAATTACATGCCTTGATTACTTTACTTAAAAGTTCTTATATGGTTGATAGCATGTCACCACAGAAATTATGCTTGTTATCATTTACCTACTCGAGGACGAGCAGGAATTAAGCTTGGGGATGTTGATACATCCAAAACGTATCTATAATTTCTGTTTGCTCCATGCCTCTTTTGTGTGATATTGCTATGATATTTATGCACTTCCATACACTTTTGATCATATTTGGACTAACCTATTAACTTAGTGCACCACAGTGCCAGTTCCTGTTTTCTGCTGTTTTTCTATTTCAGGTTTCCCCCATATTAAAAGTGCCCTAAAAATTCCGGGAAAAATATAGGAAAAATCAGCGTATCGGGAGCTTCCAGAAAAACCAAGGCAGGGCCAGAGGGGAGCCTGGGGTGGCCCAGGCGGCCACCCGGCGCGGCCCCACCCCTGGCCGCGCCGGGGGGCGCTTGGGGCCCCACCTCCGCCTGTGGTGACCCCCTTTGGCATATATATTGCTCGCGTCCCGAAACCCTCGAGGACGGAACCCTTTTTTACGATCTCTCCTCTGTTCCGCCGCCGTCGCGCTTCCAAGATCGGGAGCACCAGGAGAACTCTTCCCGGCACCCTACCGGAGGGGAGAACCACCACCGGGAGCTTCTCCACCACCATGGACGCTTCCCGGATGAGTTGTGAGTAGTCTCCCTTGGACCATGGGTCCATGACTAGTAGCTATGTGATGTTCTCCTCCCCTCTTTGTTCTTCATGGATTAGACCTCGTGAGCTTCCCTACATGATCGAGGCACATATGTAATCTTTATGTTGTTGCTCTGCTGAGTTTGCTGGGATCCGATGGATTATGATATTATGTTCAGATTGTGTGTGAGTAATATATTTGATTCACCTCTTTTATATTTATGTTCTTGAATAATTCTTGCATGTTCTCCGTTGCTGTTTATTGCTTTGGCCGAGTAGTAGGTAGTAACTCCAAGAGGGAACGTTATGCTTGATTGTGGGTTCATGCCCCTCGATGACTAGTTTGAGTGACAGAAACATGAGTCTAGGGGATGTGTTGTTGCCACAAGGGGGAAAACAACGGTGCTTGTACTTGCGGGTGCAAGGATTGTTTACTTTACGCAAAGTTCTTTTAATGCAGTTGTCTGTTGCTTTGAGTTTACACTTTGGGTGGGACTCGCAACTTAATACCAGCGAGATGTTCTGGATAGATATCTCAAGGTGGATGATTAGTAGTAGATGCAGATGGATTTCGGTCTACTTGCCTTGGCGTACCGCCCATGCTTTTGAGCCTCTACCTTTCTTTACAGCATAGTTAGCATTGGTTTGCGCACATAATCCTGTCAATTGCCCAGCTGTAATTTGTTTACCTCGCTTAGCTGTTTTATCGTCTTTTGGGAGAGAGACATCACTAGTGAACATCATGGGACCCCGGTCCATATTACCATCACTGATCACACCCGCTATTTACTTCCTGTTCTTATTTCCTAGTTGCAGTCATACCTATCACTATTATCTCGTGCGTTTGATCCTTTGTAAACGACAAGGCCGGAGGGATTGACAACCTCTATGTACTCGTTGGGAGCAAAGTTATTTGTATCTGTGTGCAGGTCCTGTCAAGCAAAAGTTTCTGGCGCTATTGACACCTTCTTGTCGACCCTCGGAGTCTCACGGGATTCGATCCTTGGTATCTTTGCCAGGGGAAATTTGCCGCTACGCTACATCTCAAACCTTCCACATGGGGTAGCCAACGAGGGGCGAGAAGCCATCACCATTCTCCTTGGGTGTATGACCATAGAAGGGTTTTTTCATGTAAACAGAATAACAATTATTCTCTCACTTAAATGAATAACCGTATTGCAACAAACATGATCCAATCTTGTTCATGTTCAACACAAACACCAAATAACATTTATTTAGGTTTAACACTAATCCCGAAAGTACAGAGAGTGTGTGATGATGATCATATCAATATTGGAACTACTTCCAACACACATCGTCACCTCACCCTCAACTCGTCTCCGTTTATTCTGCAACTCCTGTTTCGAGTTACTAATCTTAGCAACCAAACAAGTATCAAATACCCAAGGGCTACTATGAACACTAGTGAGGTACACGTTATCAATATGTATTTTAAGTATGCCTTTGTTCACTTCGCCATCCTTCTTATCCGCCAAATATTTGGGGAACTTCCGCTTCCAGTGACCATTTCCTTTGCAGTTAGAAGCACTTAGTTTCAAGCTTAGGTCCAGCTTTGGGCTTCTTCACAGGAGTGACAACTTGCTTTCCATTCTTCTTGAAGTTCCCTTTCTTCCCCTTGCCCTTTTCTTGAAACTAGTGGTCTTGTTAACCATCAACAATTGATGCTCTTTCTTGATTTCTACCTTCATTGATTTCAGCATCACGAAGAGCTCGGGAATCGTTTTCGTCATCCCTTGCATATTATAGTTCATCACAAAGCTCTAGTAACTTGGTGATAGTGACTAGAGAACTCTGTCAATCACTATCTTATGTGGAAGATTAACTCCCAGTTGATTCAAGCGATTGTAGTACTCAGACATTCTGAGCACATGCTCATTGGTTGAGCTATTATCCTCCATCTTGTAGGCAAAGTACTTGTCAGAGTTCTCATACCTCTCGACACGGGCATGAGTCTGAAATACTATTTTCAACTCTTCGAACATCTCATATGCTCTGTGGTGTTCAAAACATTTTTGAAGTCTCGGTTATAAGCCGTAAAGCATGGTGCACTAAACTATCAAGTAGTCATCATACTGAGCTTGTCAAACGTTCATAACGTCTGCATCTGCTCTTGCAATTGGTTTGTCACCTAGCGGTGCATTAAGGACATAATACTTCTGTGCAGCAATGAGGATAATCCTCAGATCACGAACCTAGTCCGCATCATTGCTACTAACATCCTTCAACTTAGTTTTCCCTAGGAACATATCAAAAACATAGGGGAGCTATAACGCGAGCTATTGATCTACAACATAATTTGCAAATACTATCAGGACTAATATCATGATAAATTAATGTTCAATTAATCGTATTACTACAGAACTCCCACTTAGATAGACATCCCTCTAGTCATCTAAATGATCACGTGATCCAAATCAACTAAACCATGTCCGATCATCACGTGAGATGGGGTAGTTTTCAATTGGTGACCATCTTATGTTGATCATATCTACTATATTATTCACGCTCGACCTTTCGGTCTCCATTGTTCCAAGGCCATGTCTGTACATGCTAGGTGCTACCTCTTGAGCTTGCGTTGTATTCCCTCGAAGAGGAAAGGGAGATGCAGCACAGTAGCGTAAGTATTTCCCTCAGTTTTTGAGAACCAAGGTATCAATCCAGTAGGAGACCAGGCGCGAGTCCCTCGTACCTACACAAACAAATAAGAACTTCGCAGCCAACACGATAAGGGGTTGTCAATCCCTTTACGGCCACTTACGAGAGTGAGATCTGATAGAGATGATAGTTTATATTTTTGGTATTTTTAGTTTAATAAAACAGCAAATAAAAGCGGTAAAACTAAAGTAGATGTAGATTGATATGTTGAGAATAGACCCGGGGGCCATAGTATTCTCTAGTGGCTTCTCTCATGATAGCGATATTCTACGGCGGGTAAACAAATTACTATCGAGCAATTGATAGAAAAGTGAATAATTATGAGACTATCTAAGCATGATCATTGTATATAGGCATCACGTCCGAGATAAGTAGACCGACTCCTGCCTGCATCTACTACTATTACTCCACACATCGACCGCTATCCAGCATGCATCTAGTGTATTGAGTTCATACGAACAGAGTAACGCCTTAAGCAAGATGACATGATGTAGAGGGATAAACTCAAGCAATATGATGTAAAACCCATCTTTTTATCCTCGATGGCAACAATACAATACGTGCCTTGCTGCCCCTACTGTCACTAGGAAAGGACACCGCAAGATTGAACCCAAAGCCAAGCACTTCTCCCATTGCAAGAACTATAGATCTAGTAGGCCAAACCAAACCGATAATTCGAAGAAACTTGTAAGGATATTATGAGCACACATAAAAAGTTTAGAGAAGAACCAAATATCTTTCATACATAACCTTGATCATAAACTCACAATTCATCGGATCTCGACAAACACACCGCAAAAAGAGATTACATCGAATAGATCTCCTCGAAGACCGAGGAGAACTTTGTATTGAGATCCAGAGAGAGAGAAGAAGCCATCTAGATACTAGATATGGACCCGAAGGTCTGTGGTAAACTACTCACAACTCATGGTGAGGCCGATGATGATGATGATGAAGGCCTCCGTGATGGATCCCCCTCCGGTGGAGCTCCGGAACAGGCTCCAAGATGGGATCTCCACGGGAACAGAAGCTACGGTGGTGGAATTAGGGTTTTCTCTCTGCGTACGGAGTTTCTGGGGTACGTGGACTTATATAGGAAGAAGGAGGTCACCGAGGGACGCTCGAGTGGGCCTCGAGGCAGGGGGGCGCGCCCTAGGAAGGGGGGCGTGCCCCCCACCCTCGAGGGCCACTCGAGGCTCCCCTGACGTGGTTCTCAAGTTCCTCTGGCGTGATTTTCTCCAAAAATATCTCTCGCGAAGGTTTCATTTCGTTTGGACTCCGTTTGATATTTCTTTTCTGCAAAACCCTGAAATAGGAAAAAACAGCAATCTGGACTGGGCCTTTGGGTTAGTAGGTTAGTCCCAAAAATGATATAAAAGTGAATGATAAAGTCCATTAAACATCCAAGACTTCATAAATAATAGCATGGAACAATCAAAAATTACAGATACGTTACAGACGTATCAAGCATCCCCAAGCTTAATTCCTGCTCGTCCTCGAGTAGGTAAATGATAAAGAAAGAATTTTTGATGTGGAATGCTAACCAATATAGTTTTTCAATGTAATTCTCTTAATTGTGGCATGAATGTTCAGATTTGAAAGATTCATGATAAAAGTCTATATTGACATAAGAATAACAATACTTCAAGCAATACTAACAAAGCAATCATGTCTTCTCAAAATACTATGGCTAAAGAAAGTTATCCCTACAAAATCATATGGTCTGGCTATGCTCCCTCTTCATCACACAAAATATTCATATCATGCACAACCCCGATTTCAGCCAAGCATTTGTTTTCATACTCTATCTTTTCAAACCTTTCAACTTTCACACAATACATGAGCGTGAGCCATGGATATAGCAGTATGGGTGGAATAGAGGTGGTTCTGGAGAAGACAAAAAGGAGGGAGATAGTCTCACATCGACTAGGCGTATCAACGGGCTATGGAGATGCCCATCAATAGATATCAATGTGAGTGAGTAGAGATTGCCATGCAACGGATGCACTAGAGCTAAATATGAATGAAAGCTCAGTAAAAGAAACTAGTGGGAGTGCATCCAACTTGCTTGCTCACGAAGACCTAGGGCATTTGAGGAAGCCCATCGTTGGAATATACAAGCCAAGTTCTATAATGAAAATTCCCACTAGTATATGAAAGCGACTAAGCATGAGACTCTCTACAATGAAGAACATGGTGCTACTTTGAAGCACAAGTGTGGAAAAAGATAGTAGCAATTGTCCCTTTTTTATTTTCTCTTTTTTTTGGGGGGGGGGGGG
>LR738710.1:163438647-163502546 GCA_902687465.1 Secale cereale | reverse complement strand
TTTCTTTTTTTTCTTTTTTTTTGGCAGAGGGGCTTTATAGATTCAGCCTTTCCTCCTATGGGACAATGCTCTAATAATGATGACCATTACACTTTCATTACAACACAAAATTACAACTCGATACTACAACAACAAAGAATGACTCTATATGAATGCCTCCGGCGGTGTACCGGTACGTGCAATGAAACAAGAGTGAGATGTATGAAAAATTATGCATGGTGGCTTTGCCACAACTACGATGTCAACTACATGATCGTGCATGGCACTATGACAATATGATGCGTGTCATATAAACGGAATGGGGGAAAGTTGCATGGCAATATATCTCAGAATGGCTATGGAAATACCATGATAGGTAGGTATGGTGCCTGTTTTGAGGAACAATATAGTGGCTGTTTGGAGGAAGGATATATAGTGGGTTTATGGCACCGGCGAAAGTTGCGCGGTACAAGAGAGGCTAGCAATGGTGGAAGGGTGAGGGTGTGTATAATCCATGGACTCAACATTAGTCATAAGAACTCATATACTTATTGCAAAAATTTACGAGTCATTAAAACAAAGCAATCAACGCATGCTCCTAGGGGGGAGGTTGGTAGGAGTTAACCATCGCGTGCCCCCGACCTCCACACAAAGGTTGGCACTCTACAAATACATCATGCTCTAACTTCGTCACATAGGGGTTCACCATACGTGCATGATACGGGAATCACTAACCTTAACACAAGTATTTCTCAATTTCATAATAACTCCACTAGCATGACTCTAATATCACCATCCTCATGTCTCAAAACAATTATCAAGCATCCAACATCTCATTCTATTCAATGCACTTTGTGTGAATTTTTTTACTACATTGACATTGGATGTTTATCATGTGAAGACTAGTTTCTTTAGCCTAAACACATTACCATGCTGTTTTAATAGACTCTCAAATAGATATAAGTGAAGCATGAGAGTTCAACAATTTCTACAAAATATTACCACCACCGTGCTCTAAAAGATATAAGTGAAGCACTAGAGCAAAAACTATTCAACTCAAAAGATATAAGTGAAGCACATAGAGTGTTATATAATTTATAGGCCATATTTAACTCTCTCAAATAGATGTGTCCAGAAAGGGTGATTGTGGCAAACTAACAAGCAAAGACTCAAATTATACAAGACGCTCCAAGCAAAACACATATCATGTTGCGAATAAAAATATAGCTCCAAGTATAGTTATCGATGGATGAAGACGAAAGAGGGGATGCCTTCCCGGGGCATCCCCAAGCTTAGGCTTTTTATTATCTTGAATTTACTTGGGGTGCCATGGGCATCCCCAAGCTTAGGCCTTTGCTACTCTTTTTTCCATAGTGCATCAAAGCAATACTCAAAACTTGAAAACTTCACAACACAAAACTTAGACAAAATTCTCGTAGCTCCGTTAGTATAAGAAAGCAAACCACTACTCAAAGGTACAGCAATGAATTCATTCTTTGTTTATATTGGTGTTAAACCTACTGTACTCTGACTTCTCTATGGTTCATATCCTCCAATACTACTCATAGATGCATCACGAAAAACAGAATCTGTCAAAGACAGAACAATCTGTAGTAATCTGCAGGGTTTGCCTACTTCTGGAACTCCAAAAAAATCAAACTAAATTTTTAAATTTGCGAAATTTGTCTACCAATCATCTGCAAAAGGAATCAACTAAAAATCACGCTCCAGTAAAATCCCACGACTACTTTAGCTAGCACTAACAATTCTGTTTTTCACGACAAGATCATATAAACTTCACACAAGTTTTCCCAAAGGTTCTACTTGGCACAAACACTAAAAAAATATGAAACCACATCTAAATAGTGGTTAGATGCAATATTTATTCCCTAAAAGCAACAAAAACAAAAAAACATAAAATTGGGTTGCCTCCCAACAAGCGCTATCGTTTTACGCCCCTAGCTAGGCACGATACAAGATAAATCTAGGTATTGCCATCTTTGGAAGGCAATCCATAAGTGGCTCTCATGATAGATTCATATGGTAATTTGATTTTATTTCTAGGAAAGTTTTCCATGCCTTTTCTTAATGGAAATTGGAATCTAATATTTCATTCCTTCATATCAATAATTGCACCAATCGATCTAAGGAAAGGTCTACCAAGAATAATAGGACATGAAGGATTGCAATCTACATCAAGAACAATGAAATCTACGGGCACATAATTCCTATTGGCAACAATAAGAACATCATTAATTCTTCCCATAGGTTTCTTAACAGTGGAATCCACAAGATGCAAATTTAAAGAACAATCATCAAGCTCATGGAACCCTAGCAAATCACACAAAGTTTTTGGGATAGTGGAGACACTTGCACCCAAATCACACAAAGCATAGCATTCATGATCTTTTATCTTTATTTTTATAGTAGGTTCCCACTCATCATAAAGCTTTCCAGGTATAGAAACTTCCAACTCAAGTTTTTCTTCATAAGATTGCATCAAAGCATCAACTATATGTTTAGTGAAAGCTTTATTTTGACTATAAGCATGCGGAGAATTTAGCACGGATTGCGACAAGGAAATACAATCAATCAAAGAGCAATTATCATAATTGAATCCCTTAAAATCCAAAGTAGTGGGTTCATCACTATGCAAAATTTTAATCTCTTCACTCCCACTTTTAGCAGTTTTAGCATCAAGATCTAAAAACTCTGAATCTTTGGGACACCTTAAAGCAGAATCATCTCCAATCCTATTTTCATCAAGATTAATACTAGAAAACAAGGATCTAATAGGAGACACATCAATAACTTTCAGATCTTCATCTTTATTTTCATGATAACTAGAAGAACGCGATTTAATATAATCTTCTCTTTTAGCATGCATTCTAGCGGTTCTTTCTTTGCATTCATCAATGGAAATCCTCATGGATTTGAGAGACTCATTGATATCATGCTTAGGTGGGATAGATCTAAGTTTCAAAGAATCAACATCAAGAGTAATTCTATCCACACTTCTAGCCAATTCATCAACCTTAAGCAATTTCTCTTCAAGCAAAGCATTGAAATTCTTTTGCGAGATCATAAACTCTTTAACACTTGTTTCAAATTCAGAAGGCATATTTTCGTAAGAGTTGTTGTAGGAATTACCATAATTATTAGAGGAATTATTAGGGAAAGGCCTAGGATTAAAATTACCTCTATAAGCATTGTTACCAAAATTATTCCTACGAACAAAATTCACATCCAAAGATTCATTGTTATTCTCAATCAAAGTGGACAAAGGCATATCATTAGGATCAGAAGAAGCACTCTTAGTAGCAAACAATTTCATAAGTTCATCCATCTTTCTACTCAAAACACTAATTTCTTTGATAGCATGCAGTTTTTTACTAGTACATCTTTCGGTGTGCCATTGAGAATAATTAACCATAATATTATCTAGGAGTTTGGTAGCTTCTCCTAAGGTGGTTTCCATGAAAGTGCATCCGGCGGCCGAATCTAAAAGATTTCTAGAAGCAAAATTCAAGCCAGCATAAAAGTTCTGAATAATCATCCATAGATTCAAACCATGTGTAGGGCAATTACGGATCATCAATTTCATTCTCTCCCAAGCTTGTGCAACATGCTCATGACTTAGTTTCTTAAAATTCATAATATCGTTTCTAAGAGAGATGATCTTAGCAGGAGGGAAATACTTAGAGATAAAAGCATCTTTGCACTTATTCCACGAATCAGTACCATTTCTAGGCAAAGAGGAGAACCATGTTTTAGCACGATCTCTAAGTGAAAACGGAAATAACTTCAATTTAACAATATCGTTATCCGTATCCCTTTTCTTTTGCATATGACACAAATCAACAAAGTTGTTTAGATGGGTAGCGGCATCTTCACTATAGGAAAGCCGGAGAATTGATCTTTCATGACAAGATTCAACAAAGCAGCATTGATCTCACAAGATTCAGCATCGGTAATAGGAGCAATCGGAGTGCTAATAAAGTCATTGTTGTTGGTATTGGAGAAGTCACACAATTTGGTATTGTTCCGAGCTATAGTGACAAGCAAGCAATCCAACACACACAAGCAAACAAGAAGCAAGCAAATGATAAACACACGGCAGAAGAAGGGCGAATAAAACGGCAAGGGCGAATTGGGAGAGATGAAAACGAGAGGCAAATAAATGTAATGCGAAGGATAAGGGTTTGTGATATGTACTTGGCATATGACTTTTGCGTAAGCCTCCCTGGCAACGACGCCAGAAATTCTTCTTGCTACCTCTTGAGCTTGCGTTGTATTCCCTTGAAAAGGAAAGGGAGATGCAGCACAGTAGCGTAAGTATTTCCCTCAGTTTTTGAGAACCAAGGTATCAATCCAGTATGAGACCACGCGTGAGTCCCTCGCACCTGCACAAACAAATAAGAACTTCGCAGCCAACGCGATAAGGGATTGTCAATCCCTTTAAGGACACTTACGAGAGTGAGATCTGATAGAGATGATAGTTTATATTTTTGGTATTTTTAGTTTAATAAAATAGCAAATAAAAGCGGTAAAAGTAAAGTAGATGTAGATTGATATGTTGAGAATAGACCCAGGGGCCATAGTTTTCTCTAGTGGCTTCTCTCATGATAGCGATATTCTACGGCGGGTAAACAAATTACTGTCGAGCAATTGATAGAAAAGTAAATAATTATGAGACTATCTAGGCATGATCATTGTATATAGCCATCACGTCCGAGACAAGTAGACTGACTCCTGCCTGCATCTACTACTATTACTCCACACATCGACCACTATCCAGCATGCATCTAGTGTATTGAGTTCATACGAACAGAGTAACACCTTAAGCAAGATGACATGATGTAGAGGGATAAACGCAAGCAATATGATGTAAACCCCATCTTTTTATCCTCGATGGCAACAATACAATACGTGCCTTGCTGCCCCTACTGTCATCGGGAAAGGACACCGCAAGATTGAACCCAAAGCCAAGCACTTCTCCCATTGCAAGAACTATAGATCTAGTAGGCCAAACCAAACCAATAATTCGAAGAGGCTTGCAAGGATATTATGAGCACACATAAAAAGTTCAGAGAAGAACCAAATATCTTTCATAGATAACCTTGATCATAAACTCACAATTCATTGGATCTCGACAAACACACTGCAAAAATAGATTACATCGAATAGATCTCCTTGAAGACTGAGGAGAACTTTGTATTGAGATCCAGAGAGAGGGAAGAAGCCATCTAGATACTAGCTATGGACCCGAATGTCTGTGGTAAACTACTCACAACTCATGGTGAGGGCGATGATGATGATGATGATGAAGGCCTCCGTGATGGATCCCCCTCCGGTGGAGCTCCGGAACAGGCTCCAAGATGGGATCTCCACGGGAACAGAAGCTACAGCGGTGGAATTAGGGTTTTCTCTCTGCGTACGGAGTTTCTGGTGTACGTGGACTTATACAGGAAGAAGGAGGGCACCGGGGGACGCTCGAGTGGGCCTCGAGGCAGGGGGGGCGCCCTGGGAAGTGGGCGCGCCCCCCACCCTCGAGGGCCGCTCGAGGCTCCCCTGACGTGGTTCTCAAGTTCCTCTGGCGTGATTTTCTCCAAAAATATCTCTCGCGAAGGTTTCATTCCGTTTGGACTCCGTTTGATATTCCTTTTCTGCAAAACCCTGAAATAGGCAAAAAAAACAACAATCTGGACTGGGCCTTTGGGTTAGTAGGTTAGTCCCAAAAATGATATAAAAGTGAATGATAAAGCGCATTAAACATCCAAGACTTCATAAATAATAGCATGGAACAATCAAAAATTGTAGATACGTTGGAGACGTATCACTAGGCTCGTCAAGTTTAACCCGAGTATTCTGCATGTGCAAAACTGTGTTACACCCGTTGTATTTGAACGTAGAGCTTATCACACCCAATCATCACGTGGTGTCTCGGCACGACGAACTTTCGCAACGGTGCATACTCAGGGAGAACACTTGTACCTTGAAATTTTGTAAGGGGTCATCTTATAATGCTACCATCGTACTAAGCAAAATAAGAAGCATAATAAGGTAAACATCACATGCAATCAAAATATGTGACATGATATGGCCATCATCATCTTGTGCTTTTGATCTCCATCTCCCAAGCATCGTCATGATCTCCATCGTCACCGACTTGACACCATGATCTTCATCGTAGCGTCGTGGTCGTCTCGCCAACTATTGCTACTACTACTATTGCTAACTCATAGTGATAAAGTAAAGCAATTACATGGCTTTCACAATTCATACAATAGAGAGACAATCATAAGGCTCCTGCCGGTTGCCGATAATTTACAAAACATGATCATCTCATACAATAACGTATAACTCATCACATGTTGACCATATCACATCACAACATGCCCTGCAAAAACAAGTTAGGCATCCTCTACTTTGTTGTTGCAAGTTTTATGTGGTTGCTACGGGCTTAGCAAGAGCCGTTCTTACCTACGTATCAAAACCACAATGATTTTTCGTCAAGTGTGTTGTTTTAACCTTCACAAGGACCGGGCGTAGTCACACTCGATTCAACTAAAGTGAGAGAGCCAGACACCTGCCGGTCACCTTGAAGCAACGAGTGCTCGTAACGGTGAAACCAGTCTCGCGTAAGCGTACATGTAATGGCGGTCCGGGCCGCTTCATCTCACAATACCGCCGAATCAAAGTATGACATGCTGGTAAGCACTATGAATATTATCGCCCACAACTCATTGTGTTCTACTCGTGCATATCATCTATGCATAGACCTGGCTCACGATGCCACTGTTGGGGAACATAGTATTTCAAAAAAAATTCCTACGATCACGCAAGATCTATCTAGGAGAAGCATAGCAACGAGCGGGGAGAGTGTGTCCACGTACCCTCATAGACCGAAAGCGGAAGAGTTTAGTAACGTGCGGTTGATGTAGTTGAACATCTTCGCGATCCAACCGATCCAAGCACCGAACGTACGGCACTTCCACGTTCAGCACACGTTCAGCTAGATGACATCCCACAAACTCTTGATCCAGTTGAGGTCGAGGGAGAGTTCTGTCAGCACGACGGCATGGTGATGGTGATGATGAAGTTACCGGCGCAGGGCTTCCCCTAAGCACTACGACGATATGACCGAGGTGTGTAACTATGGAGGGGGCACCGCACACGGCTAAGAAATCAACTTGTGTGTCTATGGGGTGCCCCCTGGCCATGTATATAAAGGAGGGGAGGAGGAGAAAGCCTGCCTCTGTATGACGCGCCCATCCAACTCCCACTAGGAATAGGATTCCCCTTTTCCTAGTAAGAGTAGGAGAAGAAGGAAGAGGGAGAGAGGGAGAAAGGAGGGGGGCGGCCCCCCACCCAATTCGGATTGGGCTTGGGGGCGCCCTCCACTTGGCTGCCTCCTCCTTTCTTCCACTAAGGCCCAGTAAGGCCCATTGACTCCCCGGGGGGGTCCGGTAACCTCCCAGTACTCCGGTATTTATCCGGTGACCCCGGAACCCTTCCGGTGCCCGAATATTACCTTCCAATATATCAATCTTTATGTCTCGGCCATTTCGAGCCTCCTCGTCATGTCTGTGATCACATCCGGGACTCCAAACTACCTTTGGTACATCAAAACTCATAAACTCATAATACCGATCGTCATAGGACGTTAAGCGTGCGGACCCTACGGGTTCGAGAACTATGTAGACATGACCGAGACTCATCTCTGGTCAATAACCAATAGCGGATGCTGGATGCTCATATTGGTTCCTACATATTCTACGAAGATCTTTATCGGTCAAACCGCATAACAGCATATGTTGTTCCCTTTGTCATCGGTATGTTACTTTCCCAAGATTCGATCATCGGTATCATCATACCTAGTTCAATCTCGTCACCGGCAAGTCTCTTTACTCGTTCCGTAATACATCATCTTGTGACTAACTCATTAGTCGTTTGCTTGCAAGGCTTATTATGATGTGTATTGCCGAGAGGGCCCAGAGATACCTCTTCGACACTCGGAGTGACAAATCCTGTTCACAATCTATGCCAACACCACAAACACCTTCGGAGACACCTGTAGAGCATCTTTATAATCACCCAGTTACGTTGTGACATTTGATAGCACACAAGGTGTTCCTCTGGTATTCGGGAGTTACATAATCTCATGGTCAGAGGAACATGTATAAGTCATGAAGAAAGCAATAGCAGTAAAACTAAATGATCATAGTGCTAAGCTAACGGATGGGTCTTGTCCATCACATCATTATCATAATGATGTGATCATGTTCATCAAATGACAACACATGTCTATGGTTAGGAAACTTAACCATCTTTGATTAATGAGCTAGTCTAGTAGAGGCATACTAGGGCACTCTGTTTTGTCTATGTATTCACACATGTATCAAGTTTCCGGTTAATACAATTCTAGGATGAATAAAAGACATTTATCATGATATATGGAAATATAAATAACAACTTTATTATTGCCTCTAGGGCATATTTCCTTCAGCGCGCCTGTTCGAACCGCCGATGTGCACGCGTATATCATCTGCGGCCCTGAGGAGGGGATAAGGTCTCCCTCGAGCCCCCTCGCCCTCCCCCGAACCCTAGTGCATCCATTCCATCCCTCATGTTGTTTTCCTCCTGCCCCATAGAAGCCCGACGCTATTGTCGCCATGGCCCTTGTCATCCGTGTGGCCTACATCGTCCCTGAGCTAAGTTAGCCTGTTCCCCGGCTTCCCCGTCGTCACCTACATCACCTGGGAGGACCAGTTCGGGCCCCCTCACGCTGCATCACCTGGATCGAGTCTTCTTCCACCTTCGTCCGCCGCTCATCGCCGCTTCGATTTGTTGCCTCCAAGCCTTCCCTGAGCTTGCTTTGCACCTCTACGGGTTCGCGATGAGCTCCTCGGCCAATTCCCCTTGTTCCCAAGTTCGATCCACTCCGTTAGGTGCCCCCCCCCTCCCCCGAGCTCGTCTGTAGCCGCCATGGCCGAAGGGTGAGCTCCCACGTACATACTCTCTTGTTCCGTCCCCCTCACTATCGCGCCCTGCCTCACATGTGGCGCCTCTGGGCGCGCCCTGGCTGCTCACTGGCCAGGCCGCCTGCAGCTGTCCATGTCCCGACGTGCGCCTCGCTACAGCCGCCGCTCGCCGCGTGCGCCCGCGCCGCGCCGCTCCTGCAGCTTCCACTTGCTGTGTTGGCTGCTTCTGCTGGCCGCGTCTCCTGGCGCGGCCGCTGCCTATTTCTCCTACTGGCGCTGGTTGTGGCCGCCGCCCCTCTGTGCCCGTGCGTGGCCAACACAGCGAGTGGACGGATGTGCCTCTATCCGGTGAGGCCTCGGTCGGTTCAATTTAGATTAGGACTAACCATGATTATTGCTAACCCCCCCCCTCTAATTGGCTATGATAGTGGGCCCAAGGCCAATAACTAATTGGTTAAGTTTTGTTTAAAAAAAGATAACTGGCCCTGAGTCAATGACATGCGAGCCCCACTGGACCCATTGACCAGTCAATCTTTGACCAGTCAACTATTGAGTCAGCAGTTGACTGGCCCCACTGTCAGCCCCACTGGTGCACTATGGGTGCAACGCACCGGGTGCACCCAGCCTTTCTAGAGATTTGCGAGTTTAAAAATAATTCCAAGACATTTCAGAAAATGCTTTAAACTTCGATAAATCATATAAAATAAACCATAACTCGGATGAAAATATTTTATATATGAAAGTTGCTCAGGACGACGAGACGAATCCGAATACGCGGTCCGTTCGTCTGCCACATAATCCTAGAATAGCGAACGTGCAACATCCCCCCTCCGATTCTTTTGTCTGAAAACATGAAACACCGGGGATACTTTCCCGGATGTTATCCCCCTTCGCTGGTATCGTTTAGCACCGCGTTAGAGCACCCTAGCATTGTGTAAAGACTTGTCGTGCTTCTTTGTTGCATCTGTATGCTTTGTATTTATTGTTTCTTCCCCCCTCTTCTCTCCGGTAGACCTCGAGGTTGATGCTACCTCGGTGATCGACTGCATTGACGACGACCCCTCCTTCTCGTCTGAGCAACCAGGCAAGCCAACCCCCCTTGATCATTCCGATATCGCCCACTCTCTCCTCTCTTATGATTGCATTAGAACTGCTACTGCTTTTTGTATGACCCTATTCTGATGCATAGCCTGTTATGGATACCTGCTTTCATACCTTACATGTTTATACTAAACTGCTTAGTATAGGCTGGTTAGAGATCCATCAGAGACCCCCTCCCCACCTTGTCCCGACTGCCCCGTTGAATTATCAGAAGACCCGATCAACGGGGTCGAAGTCTAGGCCCCGACACCGCACATCACTTTCCCCTTAGTTGCTCCACACTACTGGGATACTATCGAGTGCTGAGGGTGATACCTCATCAGCACTTCTGATGTTAACCTTGTAGGTTAGTTCATCGGTTATGGTCACCGAGGGTGATTCCTCCTTCTCCACTCTCGATAACGACACTGTCGTGCAACTCCTCAAGAGTGAACCTCGAGGGTGACTCCTCCTTCATTCACCTTGACGATAACATCAGGTGGAATTCCATCGAGGGTGGTTCCTCAGGGTTCCCTTTGGTGTTAGACACACATTTACTATGGTTACTAGGACTTTAAACTGAACCATGTTACTAAAGATGGGTCGGCCCTGAGGGGTACCCGCGCGAGCTTAATTGTGAGTGATGTGTAGTCGGGTTGACCTGGAAGGTACCCGCGAGATAATTACGAGGCGTGGCTGGGCATTCTTAGCCCTTGCTGCAAGTCCTCGAGACGGGGTGATGGGGTCACATGATCGTGAGTTTCTACTCATTACCGCGCGTTCCCAAGACACTAAATGGTTTGGATATTTGATCCGAGGGGGCCTCTGGCCTGATAGCACTAACCATCACGTGGGCATAGTATGGGCGTTCTATGTCGTATGCATCAGCCGAAGCTTATTGGACGTCAGCGACTGAGCGGCGCGCGCCGGGTTGGGCTGGTAAGCTCCTGCCTTTTTCAAGGAGGTAGCTAGGTCTGCTCACCGGCCGCCCACGCAACGTGCAGGAGTTCCCGGGGCAATGGCCCATGACCCCTGGGGCATAGGTTTAGTCCGGCATGCTGACCTCTCTATTAAGCCTAGGTCGGGTTGCGGCGTATTGTTAGGCCGAGGCCGGGCATGACCTGATGGTGTGTCCGGCCGGAGTTAAGAAAGCGTGGTGGGTAAGTTGGTGCACCCCTACAGGGAACAAAACATCTATCGATAGCCTGTCTACGGTAACAGACACTTGGAGTTGTATCCCGATCGATACAACTAGAACTGGATGCTGAGGCATGAATTGGATATGTGGCTTCGGGAGTCGAGAAAGGATCCCGGGGCATTGACAACAACATAAATATGAATTATGATATACTACTCTACTCCCCCCTGTTGCTGCAAGACGGTGGTTTCCAGAAGATGCTAGTCTTCGATAGGACTAGCTTATCCCCCTCTTATTCTGGCATTCTGCAGTTTAGTCCACAAATACTACCCTTTTCATTGATACCGATGCATATGTAGTATAGATCCTTGCTTGCGAGTACTTTGGATGAGTACTCACGGTTTCTTTGCTCCCCCTTTTTCCCCTTCTTCCTTCTTTCTGGTTGTTGCAACCAGATGGCGGATCCCAGGAGCCAGATGCCCCCAGTTGACTGCTACTACTACCCCGACAAAGCATACTACTTCATGGAGACAACTGACGACCAGGAGTAGTTAAGAGGCTCCCATGCATGAGGCCTTGCCTTTTCGATCATGTTGCGTTTGTGCTAGCCTTCTTAAGACAAACTTCTTTAACTTATGTCTGTACTCAGATATTGTTACTTCCGCTGACTCTTGTGTATTCGAGCTTATGTATTCAAGCCCTCGAGGCCACTGGCTTGTAATATAAAGCTTGTATTATTTTATTTGTGTCTAGAGTTGTGTTGTGATATCTTCCCCGTGAGTCCCTGATCTTGATCATACACATTTGTGTGCATGATTAGTGTACGGTCAAATCGGGGGCGTCACAATTACTTGTGCAGTCATGTCATGGCACTTAATACAGAATTTTGCCATGGCAACTACTCCAGAATGTTCCCATGGCAACTACTCGTATTCAATCATGAACTGAAAATGAAACAAATATGCCATGGAATTATTTACGAAAATAAAAGATGATAGCTATTCAAAATATGTAAAAATGCCATGTCAAATTGATGATAAATTGTCATAGCTAATGATGTTGCCATGGTTAGTTGAGAGAGAAATCAGTTTGTTGACATGAAGGTAAGAATCAGTATAAGTTTGTTGCCATGCGGGTATGAATAAAACCTAAAAAGCCTATGCTCCCAAGGGCGTGGGAGGTCGACATCGGGTCGATAGCGTGGCGTTGGCCTCGTGTTCGCCACCTAGATGAGAAGATGGCGTCGGGATCCACTGAAGGCCAACAGGCGTGGGATCCGGCGCGTGAAGAAGAGCATGGTTAATAATACAATCAACGGTCAGCTATAAGGAGTTGCCATGTCATACATAGCCAATCTCTTAGCCGGCATGTACAATAGTAAGTTTTAAATATGTACTAGTTTATTAATAGTTAACCCACCTTACATCCTCACAAAGCATCTTGGGTCTCCTGTCATGTTGCAGCTGGCTACTAATCAAAAGCCCGCTTCTCTTCTCTCTTCTCTCCTCTCTCCTCTAACTAAGCAAAGATATATTATTTTATTCCTTATAGCCCGCTTATGCCACACTATTGTACTTGCTCGAAGAAGAACATTGGCCGTCGCCTCCTCCTCTGCCGAGCACCACCGCTCGCCCGCTCAAGCATCTGCCATCCGCCGCCCTCTGCAGAGGGCGCACCCTGGTGCCCCGCAAGGCCGAAGCCCTCCTTCAAATCCTGCAAGTCCGATGATGCGCAAGGCCGCGGCCCGCCACTCCTACTGACGGATGCCTTCGTCGATGTCCCCACCTGCCCGATGCCAGTCGTCCCCTCCTTCAAATCCGGCAACGCGCAAGGCTGCATCCTGGTGCCTATCCGCCGCCGCCCTCCTGCATCTCTCGCCACCATCCGCCGCTCCGACCACCGTACGCATTCGCCATTTCCGCCTCCGCCTGAACGTGGCGCGGCAGCCGCCTTCGCCATCTCCACCTCCGCCCGAACTTGGCGCCGGCGCCGCCTCCGCCTGAACATGGCGCCACCGCTGCCTTCGCTATCCCCACCTCCGCCCGAACATGGCCCCGCGCGCATGAAATGGGATGGCTCCTGCCGGCAGGAAGCCGCTGTCGTCGTTGCAGGGGAGAACGGCAACATCCGCAGCTCCAACCGTCGGGCGACTTCGCTGCCGTCCCCGCGTGCCCCAGAGCTGTGTGGTGTGGGTATGGATAAGAGAGGGGGGAAGGAGAGTGAGGGAGTGGTTCGGTGACTTTTGGCTTCATCTTGAACGACTCCATGGTGATGACGTGGCAAGCGCAGACGTGGAGATTCGTGCGACGATATAGAGGGGGTTTGGGACGAGAAGCAAAAATATGGGTCGTTCGAGCGTTATCGATTCCGATATTGTATGCATGATACTAATGTGTAATACTGCTCACCAGCCGAGTTCGGGACAACCAGCATATGTGATCCTGTAAAAAGAAGTGTACAAAAGTGGCATGGCAACTACTACGTATAGCCAGCAGTTGACGATAGTATTAACATGGAAAAATTCTATTTTAGACCCTGAACTCGTAGAGGTTCGGCGAAACGAACACTCAAGTCAAAATCCCGGTCGATTGCACCCTGAACTATCCAATCCCGGCCTAAATTGAACCCTAACATCATTTGAGGCATAAAATAACTGACGTGGCAGGGATTCGTCTGGCTGATGGGCCCGTCCTCCATGCTGGGCCAGCCCATTTGTATTTTTTCTGTTAAAATGTCTTCTTTTTTTATTGTTACACTGCTAAAGAAAGGGGGCAAATCCTATTTGACGCCTGCAGGCGTCAAAAGGAGGGGCCTTCGCTGAAGCAAGTCGCCACTTGGGCCGGCCCACGTACAAATTTCGTTCGCTGCTGTTTTCCTTGTTTCTTGTGGAGTTTTTTTTTTGTTTTTCTTCTATGATTTTTTTGCTTCCAGTTTTTTTACTGTTTTGGCCAGTTTTCAGTTGTTTTGTTTCGGCTTTTTTATTTTTTCTGTTTTGATTTCTTTTTGTCCTTTCTTTTTCTTTCTTTTACGTTTCATTTTTTACTTTCTTTTTCTGTTCTTCTTCTCATTATTGTGTATTTGTATAAAAAGTTCACCGTGTGTTATAAAAATATTTAATGTATTAATAAAATGTTCCTCGTATATTATGACATAGTTCACCTTGCACTGTGAAATTGTTCATTGTGTATTAACAAAATGTTCATTGCGTGTTATTAAATTGTTCAACGTATATTAGAAAATGTTCATTGTGTATTACCAAAATATTCATTGTACATTATGAAATTGTTCAACGTATATTTAGAAAATGTTCATTGTGTATTTAAGTTTTGTTCATCATATATTAAAAAATTGTTTTACATATACCCGTAAAATATCCATTTTAGTATTTGAAATTTGTTCAGTAATTTTTTTAAACGTTCACTGTATTTTAAAATTTCTTCAAATGTATATTATAAAAATGTTCAACATTTTTTTAAAGATTTTTCCCTGTACGTTCTACTTTAAGATTGGCGCTGCATGTAAAACAATCGAGGTAGCTAGCTCGGCTGGTTAGCCTCACTGGATTTGAGCATGAGGTTGTCGGTTCGATCCCACACATTCGCTTATTCTTTTTTTGCTCACAGCAAGATGATTGGGCCGGTCCGTGTGCGCGTCGCTTCAGCGAAGTCGCAACGATCGGACGCACACGGGCGGCGTGTAGGAGAATGCGTTCCCCTAAGGCGGCGGCTCTAGGGTTTCTCTGTATTCCGGCGTGCGTCGCCGAAATTGGTGTTGTCCCCGGTGTTTCTCCTTGCCTGATCTACCCAACGGACTCGGGCTGACAAAGGGGATCCTCTGTGATCTTACCCGGCCTTGGTTCGCTAGGGTTATCAAGGAAGGGTGCTAGGGTTTGTGAAGTACGACCAGATCAGAAAGAAGATGGCGGCTGAATCAAGTACGCAGGGGAGGCATGCAAGGGAGTCTCCAGAAGAGTTACTTGCACAGCTTAATCTGCGGGAAGAGGAGGATGACGCTTTTGTTTGGGAGGAGGAACTGCCGGACCTAGGAGCCTCGGCGAAGTGGCTGGCCATTGCGAGAGTACACACCCAGAAGAGCTTCAGTCCTAATGCGCTGTACGGGGACATGCAGGCAGCATGGAATCCGGCTAAGCCTGTAGTGTGGAGGAAGATCAAGGATAACCTATTTACAGCTCAATTTGGATGTTTGGGTGATTGGAACAAGGCCATGTTGGAGGGCCCGTGGCTGTTTAGAGATCATGGCGTAATCATGGAGGAGTATGATGGTTTTAAAAATCCTGATGGCTTTAAGTTGGACAAGATGGCAGTATGGGCTCAGATCCATCGACTTCCTGATAATTTCTTGATTGAGTCGGCTGTTAGGGGGATGGCATCTCGCATCGGGGAGGTAGAGGAAGTTCAGCTTAAGCTACCAGCAGTTTTTTTGCTGAATTTGTCAGAGTAAGGGTGAAGATAGATATATATGCTAAGATCAAGAGGTTTGTGACGGGAAAGAAGGGAGAAGAGATGGTTAGATACCAAGTAAAATATGAAAAGCTACCAATTTTCTGTTTCCATTGTGGTGAATTTGGCCATTGGCATGAGGAGTGCGGTAATGGAGTTCATGATGAGTCCAAGTTTGAATGGGGAGAATTTGTTCTTGCCGACAATGTGCGCTTCAGACAAATGGGGAGAGGTAGCTATGGATTCGGGGGGCGGGGTGGCTCGAGGAGTGCATGAGGTAGAGGAAGAGGGAGGGCACCCTTTAATCCCAATCAAGCATGGCGTTTTAATGCGCAGCACACTGAGCCCGGTCAGCAACAGTCACATCAGCAGGAGTTGAGGATGAACTCGACGTCAGGTCTTGGAGGGATAGGTCCAAGGGAGCCAATAATAGTCAAGGACACTAACGATGTTGTGGCTGGGGAGGCTATGGAGGGAAACAACACAATCTCAAATAAACGGCAGTCTGCAGAAAATAGTACACACAATGGGGGTGCTGCATCCACGAGCTTGGATGACGCAGTTATGATGGATAGCGGCACCTCGGCACTGGTTATAAGGGAAAAACCTACGAGGATCCCACCGCTGCCCCCGGTTTATGTATCGCCAAGGAAGGAGGTGAAGAGGACAAAGAAGGAAGACGCCAAGAGGGCGAGCTTATTGGGTGACGAACAGACGGTCATAGGGAATGACGACAAGCAGGAAGCAAATGGTGGAGGCGTAACTACTAAGCAAGATGCAAGATCGGCGGGCTCCCCCGAGGAGTGTCACCGGGAACAATGAGTTTATTATGTTGGAAATGACGCGGTGTGGGTAATCCCATGATAGTTCACGAACTTCGCGAGTTCGCGAAGAATTTTACCCCGGCCGTATTATGCATTGTCGAAACTCAAATTGATGAAATACGTGTCGAGAAGCTGAAGGGTGAACTAGGTTATGATAGTAGCTATGCTGTGAGTAGTGATGGGAGAAGTGGAGGTCTAGGTTTATTCTCGAATGATGAAATAAAACTGAAAGTTTCTGCTTATTCTAAATATCATATTGATGCGATGATTGATAATTTAGGCCCTAGCGCATGGAGACTTACGTGTGTTTATGGTGAAGCTCAGGTTCCCGAGAGGTATAAAACGTGGGACACTCTCCGTGACCTCGCTGGAAACACCCGATCTCCATGGGTGGTAATGGGAGATTTCAATGAGGTATTGCATTTGAGAGAGCATGATGGTGTAGGGCAGAGAAGCCAAGGACAAATTGATGCTTTCAGAAGTGTCGTGAATGATTGTGCCCTTGTCGACGTGGGTTACACCGGTCCGGGCTGGACGTTCGAAAAGAAGGTAGCAGGAGGGACATACACTCGAGTACGGCTGGATAGGTTCATAGCCTGCTCGTCATGGGCATCTTTATTCCCTCAAGCGACAGTAAGACACCTTACAGCGGTGACCTCTGACCATCTACCAATAATGATGGATCTGGTTGTGGCTAATGAACCAAGAGTAGCAAAGTGTTTCCGATATGAATCAATGTGGGAGTCCGAAGCTTCGTTGCACTCCAAAGTGGCTGAGGCGTGGAATCTGGGACATACAAGCACGGTGACTGAAATAGCGGAGAGTTTGAAAAAATTATCAGTTTCGTTGTCTTCATGGGATAGGAAAACCTTCGGTAATGTTAAACGGAGTATCAAAAAGCTAAACGGGAGCTTGAGATTATGCGGGCTGTACCTAGACGAGTGGGTCCCTCGCCTAGAGAGGTTGATATTAAAACAGAACTCGTGGAACTATAAAAGAGGGAAGAGTTAATGTGGAAGCAAAAGGCACGAGTTGAATGGCTACGTGCAGGAGACAAAAATACTAGATATTTTCAGCTTCGGGCAAATATGCGCAGGGTGAAGAATATGATAAAGAGCCTGATGAGGGAGAATGGGACCTTAACTGAGGATAAGGAGGAGATGAAGGATATGACAAATGCCTTCTATACCAATTTGTACACTTCGGAAGGGACTAATAATATGGAGAGTGTTCTGGATACAGTACCCTGCAAGGTAACGCCACAGATGAACAGCATGCTCAACGCTACGTACACAGCATCAGAGGTTAAAACAACATTATTTCAGATGTCTCCGCTAAAGGCCCCTGGGCCAGATGGCTTTCCAGCCCAATTTTTCCAAAAGCATTGGGACATTTGCGGTGAGGCAGTAACAAAGGTGGTACTAAGCATTGTTGAAGGTAAAGAAAGTGCTCATGAGCTGAACAGTACTGTTCTGGTCCTAATACCAAAGGTTAAAAACCCAAGTTTATTATCTCAGTTTCGTCCTATAAGCCTTTGCAATGTTTTATATAAAATAGCATCAAAGGTCATAGCTAACCGTTTGAAAAGTATACTTCCAAAGATCATATCTGAGGAGCAGTCTGCTTTTGTCCCGGGCCGTCTGATAATAGATAATATTATTGTTGTGTATGAGTGCTTACACTTTATGAAAAGGAACAAGGCCCAGAAACACACACATTGTGCATTAAAGTTGGACATGATGAAGACATATGACAGAGTAGAATGGAGCTATTTGAGAGCTATCATGCTGAAGTTGGGTTTCCAGGAGAGGTGGGTAAACATTGTTATCAGTATGGTCACATCAGTATCTTTCTCGGTCATGTTTAATGGACAACGGCTTGAAAAGTTTGATCCAACACGAGGTATTCGTTAGGGGGATCCTAATTCACCTTATTTGTTTTTGCTGGCAGCAGAGGGCCATTCGTGCCTCTTGAAATCCATAGTTCAATCATCTAGCCATGGTGGCATACAGGTGGCCTCATCGGCACCGCCGGTGAAGCATTTGTTGTTTGCTGATGAAAGCCTGCTATTATTTAAAAGCATCAACAGAGGGGGCGGAGGAAGTTTCCCACTTACTGGATATTTATGCAAATGCTTCAGGACAAAGGATCAATAATGATAAATCCTCAATTTTATTTGGTAAAGTGTAATGCCCCGGATGTAATACTTTCCCTTTTGGGCAATATAATATATCTCCGGCTTCATCATTTCCATTTCGGGTTCTTCGTCTTTTGGGTTTTCGCCGTTTTGTCGCGTTGCGTGTGTGGCATTCATTCATATCATGTAGTCATGAGCATTGCATCGCATTTGTGTTGTCGTTTGCATCCGGTCCCGCGCGTTCCTTCCCGTGGCCGTTTCGCGTTCCGGAGCTCCCTCACGTGTCTGTGGCGTCCCGTAGGCCTACTTTGGTGTTTGGCCGTGTAACGTTACCGGTTTGGCGCGAGACTTGTCGTGTGTTGTTGTTTTGGTGTGTGTAACCCGCCTGTCAAATCTCGTCGCGTTTGGAGTCCGTTTGGTGCTCCAACAGTTATTCTCGTGGGCTGAAAGTACCTCCACTTTGACGCCCAAGACACCCCTCCAACAGCCCACCAAACCAGCCGAAACCCCTCCCTTCATCTAGGCCATCCAATTCTAATCGCGTGGCCGAAAACCACACCCCATTTGGACAACCCTAGCTCCTTGTGCCTATATATTTGTCCACTTCCCAAATTTTTGCCCTAATAGAAAACCCTAGCCTCTTCTTCTTCAACCTCCAGCCATCTCCTACCTCTTGCTCGCCGGAGTTCCTCGCTGCCGCCGGAATTCTCGCCGGAGGAGCCGCCGCCGGCCACCACCTCGCCTCCCGCCGGCCTCAGGCGAGCTCCCCTCGTCGCGCCACCTTCCTCCCGCCACGGTCCCGCTCCTCCTCACCGCCGGCGCCGCCGGGCCACACCGCCGCCGCGGCCCCCGACCGCACCTCGCCGCCCTCCTCCAACTCCGCTGCGCCGCCCCTGATCCCTCCGTCGCCTCGCCCTCGGGCCGGACCGCCGCCGGGCCGCCACCTCCCTCCGGCCAGCCACCCGCCGGGGCCGCGCCTCCCGCCGTCGGGCGCTCAGGCCGCCGCGCCCGAGCCTCCATCGAGGGCCGCCGCCGCTGCTCGAGGCTCCCCAGCCTCCCGATCCGATCTGGAGGCCTAACGGGCCGGGCCTCCAGATCCGCTCCACCTCCGGCCCCGTTAGGCGCCAGATCCGGCCCGCACCGAGGACCCGTGCCCGATCCGCCGGCCGGGTGGATCCGCTCCGCCGCCCGCCAGCCCGTTTGACCGCCGCCACCGACCGTTGACCGTTGTGAAGGAAATATGCCCTAGAGGCAATAATAAAGATGTTATTTATATTTCCTTATATCATGATAAATGTCTTTTATTCATGCTAGAATTGTATTAACCGGAAACTTAGTACATGTGTGGATACATAGACAAAACAGTATGTCCCTAGTATGCCTCTACTAGACTAGCTCATTGATCAAAGATGGTTATGTTTCCTAGCCATAGACATGAGTTGTCATTTGATCAACGGGATCACATCATTAGGAGAATGATGTGATGGACAAGACCCATCCGTTAGCATAGCACTATGATCGTTTAGTTTAACTGCTATTGCTTTCTTCATGACTTATACATGTTCCTATGACTATGAGATTATGCAACTCCCGAATACCGTAGGAACACCTTGTGTGCCATCAAACGTCACAACGTAACTGGGTGATCATAAAGATGCTCTACAGGTGTCTCCGAAAGTATTCGTGGTGTTGGCATAGATCAAGATTAGGATTTGTCACTCCGAGTGTCGGAGAGGTATCTCTGGGCCCTCTCGGTAACACACATCACAATAAGCCTTGCAAGCAAAAGACTAATGAGTTAGTCACGAGATGATGTGTTACGGAACGAGTAAAGAGACTTGCCGGTAACGAGATTGAACTAGGTATAAAGATACCGACGATCGAATCTCGGGCAAGTAACATACCGTTTGACAAAAGGAACAACGTATGTTGTTATGCGGTTCTGACCGATAAAAGATCTTCGTAGAATATGTAGGAGCCAATATGAACATCCAGGTACCGCTATTGGTTATTGACCGGAGATGAGTCTCGGTCATTTCTACATAGTTCTCGAACCCGTAGGGTCCGCACGCTTAACGTTTGATGACGATCGGTATTATGAGTTTATGAGTATTGATGTACCGAAGGTAGTTCGGAGTCCCGGATGAGATCACGGACATGACGAGGAGTCTCGGAATGTCCGAGACATAAAGATTGATATATTGGACGGCTATATTCGGACACCGGAAGTATACCGGAAAAGTTTCGGATTTATCGGGAATGCCGGAGGGGGTTACCGGAACCCCCTACGAGAGGGGATGGTCCATAGTGGGCCTAAAGGGAAAGAGAGAGGCAGCCCATAGGGCTGGCCGGTGCCCCCACCTAGGATTCCTAGTTGGACTAGGATTGGGGGGGGGCGCCACCTCTCCTATTCCTTTCCCCCTTCTTCCTTTCGGTGAATCCTACTAGGAATAGGATTGCAATCCTATTCCTAGTAGGACTCCTTCCCTAGCCGCACCAGGAAGGGCCGGCCGGCCTCCCTCCCCTGCTCCTTTATATACGAGGGCAGGGGGGCACCCAAAGACACACAAGTTGAATTGTTTTAGCCGTGTGCGGTGCCCCCCTCCACAGAATCACACCTCGGTCATACCGTCGCGGAGCTTAGGCGAAGCCCTGCGCCGGTGAACACATCATATCCGTCACCACGCCGTCGTGCTGACGAAACTCTCCCATGAAGCTCAACTGGATCAAGAGCTCGTGGGACGTCATCAAGTTGAACGTGTGCTGAACGCGGAGGTGCCGTACGTTCGGTGCTTGATCGGTTGGATCGCGAAGAAGTTCGACAACATCAACCGCGTCACTTGACGCTTCCGCTCCCGGTCTACGAGGGTACGTAGACACACTCTTCCCTCTCGTTGCTATGCATCTGGTAGATAGATCTTGCATGATCGTAGGAAAATTTTAAAATACTACGTTCCCCAACAGTGGTATCATGAGCCAGGTCTATGCGTAGATGATGTGCACGAGTAGAACACAATGAGATTGTGGACGATACTAGTCATACTGCTTACCAGCATGTCATACTTTGCTTCGGCGGTATTGTGAGATGAAGCGGCCCGGACCGACATTACGCGTACGCTTACGCGAGACTGGTTTCACCGTTACGAGCACTCGTTGCTTAAAGGTGACTGGCGGGTGTCTGTCTCTCTCACTTTAGCTGAATCAAGTGTGGCTACGCCCGGTCCTTGTGAAGGTTAAAACAGCACATACTTGACGAAACATCGTTGTGGTTTTGTATGCGTAGGTAAGAACGGTTCTTGCTAAGCCCGTAGCAGCCACGTAAAACTTGCAACAAACAAAGTAGAGGACGTCTAACTTGTTTTTGCAGGGCATGTTGTGATGTGATATGGTCAAGACATGATGAGTTATACGGTTTTGTATGAGATGATCATGTTTTGTAAAGTTATCGGCCACTGGCAGGAGCCATATGGTTGTCGCTTTATTGTATGAAATGCAATCGCCATGTAATTGCTTTACTTTATCACTAAGCGGTAGCGATAGTCGTGGAAGCAATAGTTGGCGAGACGACAACGATGCTACGATGAAGATCAAGGTGTCAAGCCGGTGACGAAGGTGATCATGACAGTGCTTTGAAGATGGAGATCAAAAGCACAAGATGATGATGGCCATATCATGTCACATATTTTGATTGCATGTGATGTTTATCTTATTATGCTTCTTATTTTGCTTAGAACGACGGTAGCATTATAAGATGATCCCTTACTAAATTTCAAGGTATAAGTGTTCTCCCTGAGTATGCACCGTTGCGAAAGTTCGTCGTGCCGAGACACCACGTGATGATCGGGTGTGATAAGCTCTACGTTCAAATACAACGGGTGTAAGCCAGTTTTGCACACGCAGAATACTCAGGTTAAACTTGACGAGCCTAGCATATACAGATATGGCCTCGGAACACTGGAGACCGAAAGGTCGAGCGTGAATCATATAGTAGATATGATCAACATAAGATGTTCACCATTGAAAACTACTCCATCTCACGTGATGATCGGACATGGTTTAGTTGATTTGGATCACGTGATCATTTAGATGACCAGGGGGATGTCTATCTAAGTGGGAGTTCTTTAAATTAATATGATTAAATTGAACTTTAATTTATCATGAACTTAGTCTTGATAGTTTTGCATATCTATGTCGTTGTAGATCAATGGCCCGTGCTACCGTTCCTTTGAATTTTAATGCATTCCTAGAGAAAGCTAAGTTGAAAGATGATGGTAGCAATTACACGGACTGGGTCCGTAACCTGAGGATTATCCTCATTGCTGCATAGAAGAATTATGTCCTTGAAGCACCGCTAGGTGACAAGCCCCCTTCCGCTGATGCAGACGCTTTGAACGTCTGGCAGTCACGGTCTGATGACTACACGATAGTTCAGTGTGCCATGCTTTACGGCTTAGAACCGGGACTTCAACGACGTTTTGAACGTCATGGAGCATATGAGATGTTCCAGGAGTTGAAGTTAATATTTCAAGCAAATGCCCGAATTGAGAAATATGAGATTTCCAATAAGTTCTACAGCTGCAAAATGGAGGAGAATAGTTCTATCAGTGAACACTTGCTCAGAATGTCTGGGTACTACAATCATATGACTCAACTTGGTTGCAAAGTTGACGAGGATAGTGTTATTGATAGAGTTCTTCAATCACTGCCACCAAGCTATAAAGGCTTCATGATGAACTATAACATGCAAGGGATGCAAAAGACAATTCCCGAGCTCTTCGCTATGCTCAAAGCTGCGGAGGTAGAAATCAAAAAGGAGCATCAAGTGTTGATGGTTAGCAAGACCACTAGTTTCAAGAAAAAGGGCAAGGGAAAGAAAGGGAACTTCAAAAAGAATAGCAAGTCAGTTGCTACTTCCACGAAGAAACCCAAATCTAGAGCCAAGCCTGAAACTGAGTGCTTCTACTGCAAGGGGACTGGACACTGGAAGCGGAACTGCCCCAAGTATTTGGCGGATAAGAAGGATGGCAAGATGAACAAAGGTATATGTGATATACATGTTATTGATGTGTACCTTACTAATGCTCGTAGTAGTACCTGGGTATTTGATACCGGTTCGGTTGCTAATATTTGTAACTCGAAACAGGGACTACGGATTAAACGAAGATTAGCTAAGGACGAGGTGACGATGCGCGTGGGAAACGGTTCCAAAGTCGATGTGATCGCCGTCGGCACGCTACCTCTACATCTACCTTCGGGATTAGTTTTAGACCTAAATAATTGTTATTTGGTGCCAGCGTTAAGCATGAACATTATATCCGGATCTTGTTTATTGCGAGACGGTTATTCATTTAAATCAGAGAATAATGGTTGTTCCATTTTTATGAATAATATCTTTTATGGTCATGCACCCTTGAAGAGTGGTCTATTCTTATTGGATCTCGATTGTAGTGATACACATATTCATAATATTGAAACCAAAAGATGCAAGGTTAATAATGATAGTGCAACTTATTTGTGGCACTGCCGTTTAGGTCATATTGGTGTAAAACGCATGAAGAAACTCCATAAAGATGGACTTTTGGAATCACTTGATTATGAATCACTTGGTGCTTGCGAACCATGCCTCATGGGCAAGATGACTAAAACTCCGTTCTCCGGAACTATGGAGCGAGCAACAGATTTGTTGGAAATCATACATACTGATGTATGTGGACCAATGAGTGTTGATGCTCGCGGTGGGTATCGTTATTTTCTGACCTTCACTGATGATTTGAGCAGATATGGGTATATCTACTTAATGAAACACAAGTCTGAAACATTTGAAAAGTTCAAAGAATTTCAGAGTGAAGTAGAGAATCATCGTAACAAGAAAATAAAGTTCCTATGATCTGATCGTGGAGGAGAATATTTGAGTTATGAGTTTGGTCTTCATTTGAAACAATGTGGAATAGTTTCACAACTCACGCCACCTGGAACACCACAACGTAATGGTGTGTCCGAACGTCGTAACCGTACTTTATTAGATATGGTGCGATCTATGATGTCTCTTACCGATTTACCACTATCGTTTTGGGGTTATGCTTTAGAGACAGCTGCATTCACGTTAAATAGGGCACCATCTAAATCCGTTGATACGACGCCTTATGAACTATGGTTTGGCAAGAAACCAAAGTTGTCGTTTCTTAAAATTTGGGGCTGCGATGCTTATGTGAAAACACTTCAACCTGATAAGCTCGATCCCAAGTCGGAAAAATGTGTCTTCATAGGATACCCAAAAGAGACTGTTGGGTACACCTTCTATCACAGATCCGAAGGCAAAATATTCGTTGCTAAGAACGGATCCTTTCTAGAAAAAGAGTTTCTCTCGAAAGAAGTGAGTGGGAGGAAAGTAGAACTTGATGAGGTAATTGTACCTTCTCCCATATTGGAAAGTAGTACATCACAGGAAATTGTTCCAGTGATTCCTACACCAATTAGTGAGGAAGTTGATGATAATGATCATGAAACTTTGGATCAAGTTTCTGCTGAACGTCGTAGATCAACCAGAGTACGTTCCGCACCAGAGTGGTATGGCAACCCAGTTCTGGAAATCATGTTACTAGACCATGATGAACCTACGAACTATGAGGAAGCGATGATGAGCCCAGATTCCGCAAAATGGCTTGAAGCCATGAAATCTGAGATGGGATCCATGTATGAGAACAAAGTGTGGACTTTGGTTGACTTGCCCGATGATCGGCAAGCCATCGAAAATAAATGGATCTTCAAGAGGAAGACCGACGCAGACGGTAATATTACTGTTTACAAAGCTCGACTTGTTGCGAAAGGTTTTCGACAAGTTCAAGGAGTTGACTACGATGAGACTTTCTCACCTGTAGCGATGCTTAAGTCTGTCCGAATCATGTTAGCAATTGCCGCATTTTATGATTATGAAATCTGGCAAATGGATGTCAAAACTGCATTCCTAAATGGATATCTCAAATAAGAGTTGTATATGATGCAACCAGAAGGTTTTGTCGATCCAAAAGGTGCTAACAAAGTATGCAAGCTCCAGCGATCCATCTATGGACTGGTGCAAGCATCTCGGAGTTGGAATATACGCTTTGATGAGGTGAACAAAGCATATGGTTTTATACAGACTTTTGGAGAAGCCTGTATTTACAAGAAAGTGAGTGGGAGCTCTATAGCATTTCTAATATTATATGTAGATGACATATTGTTGATTGGAAATGATATAGAATTTCCGGATAGCATAAAAGTATATTTGAATAAAAGTTTTTCAATGAAAGACCTCGGTGAAGCTGCTTATATATTAGGTATCAAGATCTATAGAGATAGATCAAGACGCTTAATTTGACTTTCACAAAGCACATACCTTGATAAGATTTTGAAGAAGTTCAAAATGGATCAGTCAAAGAAAGGGTTCTTGCCTGTTTTACAAGGTATGAAGTTGAGTAAGACTCAATGCCCGACCACTGCAGAAGATAGAGAGAAAATGAAAGTCATTCCCTATGCCTCAGCCATAGGATCTATCATGTATGCAATGATGTGTACCAGACCTGATGTGTGCCTTGCTATAAGTCTAGCAGGGAGGTACCAAAGTAATCCAGGAATGGATCACTGGACAGCGGTCAAAAACATCCTAAAGTATCTGAAAAGAACAAAGGATATGTTTCTCGTATATGGAGTTGACAAAGAGCTCGTCGTAAACGGTTACGTCGATTCTAGCTTTGACACTGATCCGGATGACTCAAAGTCACAAACCGGATATGTATTTTTATTGAACGGTGGAGCTGTCAGCTGGTGCAGTTCCAAGCAGAGCGTCGTGGCGGGATCTACGTGTGAAGCGGAATACATAGCTGCTTCAGAAGCAGCAAATGAAGGAGTCTGGATGAAGGAGTTCATATCCGATCTAGGTGTAGTACCTAGTGCATCGGGTCCAATGAAAATCTTTTGTGACAACACTGGAGCCATAGCCTTGGCGAAGGAATCCAGGTTTCACAAGAGAACAAAGCACATCAAAAGACACTTCAATTCCATCCGCGATCTAGTCAAGGAGGGAGACATAGAGATTTGCAAAATACATACGGATCTGAATGTTGCAGACCCGTTGACTAAGCCTCTTCCACGGGCAAAACATGATCAGCACCAAGACTCCATGGGTGTGAGGATCATCACTTTGTAATCTAGATTATTGACTCTAGTTCAAGTGGGAGACTGAAGGAAATATGCCCTAGAGGCAATAATAAAGATGTTATTTGTATTTCCTTATATCATGATAAATGTCTTTTATTCATGCTAGAATTGTATTAACCGGAAACTTAGTACATGTGTGGATACATAGACAAAACAGTATGTCCCTAGTATGCCTCTACTAGACTAGCTCATTGATCAAAGATGGTTATGTTTCCTGGCCATAGACATGAGTTGTCATTTGATCAACGGGATCACATCATTAGGAGAATGATGTGATGGACAAGACCCATCCATTAGCATAGCACTATGATCGTTTAGTTTAACTGCTATTGCTTTCTTCATGACTTATACATGTTCCTATGACTATGAGATTATGCAACTCCCGAATACCGTAGGAACACCTTGTGTGCTATCAAACGTCACAACGTAACTGGGTGATCATAAAGATGCTCTACAGGTGTCTCCGAAAGTATTCGTGGTGTTGGCATAGATCAAGATTAGGATTTGTCACTCCGAGTGTCGGAGAGGTATCTCTGGGCCCTCTCGGTAACACACATCACAATAAGCCTTGCAAGCAAAAGACTAATGAGTTAGTCACGAGATGATGTGTTACGGAACGAGTAAAGAGACTTGCCGGTAACGAGATTGAACTAGGTATAGAGATACCGACGATCGAATCTCGGGCAAGTAACATACCGTTTGACAAAAGGAACAAACGTATGTTGTTATGCGGTTCTGACCGATAAAAGATCTTCGTAGAATATGTAGGAGCCAATATGAACATCCAGGTTCCGCTATTGGTTATTGACCGGAGATGAGTCTCGGTCATGTCTACATAGTTCTCGAACCCGTAGGGTCCGCACGCTTAACGTTTGATGACGATCGGTATTATGAGTTTATGAGTATTGATGTACCGAAGGTAGTTCGGAGTCCCGGATGAGATCACGGACATGACGAGGAGTCTCGGAATGTCCGAGACATAAAGATTGATATATTGGACGGCTATATTCGGACACCGGAAGTATACCGGAAAAGTTTCGGATTTATCGGGAATGCCGGAGGGGGTTACCGGAACCCCCTACGAGAGGGGATGGTCCATAGTGGGCCTAAAGGGAAAGAGAGAGGCAGCCCATAGGGCTGGCCGGCGCCCCCACCTAGGATTCCTAGTTGGACTAGGATTGGGGGGGCGCCACCTCTCCTATTCCTTTCCCCCTTCTTCCTTTCGGTGAATCCTACTAGGAATAGGATTGCAATCCTATTCCTAGTAGGACTCCTTCCCTAGCCGCACCAGGAAGGGCCGGCCGGCCTCCCTCTCCTGCTCCTTTATATACGAGGGCAGGGGGGCACCCAAAGACACACAAGTTGAATTGTTTTAGCCGTGTGCGGTGCCCCCCTCCACAGAATCACACCTCGGTCATACCGTCGCGGAGCTTAGGCGAAGCCCTGCGCCGGTGAACACATCATATCCGTCACCACGCCGTCGTGCTGACGAAACTCTCCCATGAAGCTCAACTGGATCAAGAGCTCGTGGGACGTCATCAAGCTGAACGTGTGCTGAACGCGGAGGTGCCGTACGTTCGGTGCTTGATCGGTTGGATCGCGAAGAAGTTCGACAACATCAACCGCGTCACTTGACGCTTCCGCTCCCGGTCTACGAGGGTACGTAGACACACTCTTCCCTCTCGTTGCTATGCATCTGGTAGATAGATCTTGCATGATCGTAGGAAAATTTTAAAATACTACGTTCCCCAACACGTTGACCAGACCCGTTTGCCCGAGGTGGTGGATTTTTCTTCTAAGTCCCTGTGAATTTTAGTGTCTGATGCTATTTTCAAATAGTGATAACTTTGTGTGTGTTGCTCCGATTTGAGTGAATGAGATGTCCAGACGTTCGTGGAGACATGTACTACATTTCATTCCATTGTGCCATGCATGTTTGAGATCATCTAGATGCTTAAATATCTGTTACAAGAGTGCTTCGTGATAAAAACTGCTGTTTGTAGTTATTTTCATGCCATCTTTGCATAGTGATAACTTGGTGCTCGTTTATCCGAATGATGCAAATGACATGTCCACGTGTTCGTCTTGTCATGCTCTACATGATGATTGCTTAGACTTGCATGATAGATTTAATCTTGCCATGTTTATCTCCGTTGCAAAGTGCTATGTGGCTGTTAAGTTTTTAATCTTGTTATGAAATGCCAACTTGAGGAGCTCATTGCTATCGTTGTGTTTATCTCCATGATGCATGCTTAGGTGTTTTGGAATCACCATCATATGTACTTTGATGTGGTGCTTACCACTTTCCATGTTTAGTTTTGAGGTGACTTAAACTTGCTCTCAAAGATGCCATGATGAAACTGCTGTTTTAACACTTTGTGAAATTTCACTAAGTCTGGAATCTGTAATTTCCAGATGCCATGTTTGCTTGTTGTTCTAGGCCAATCCATGATAGTTTTGGGGTGACTCTTGATGATTCCTTTTTGTACTTATTGTTGGCTATCCATTCATGCTCTCACATGCTTATTTGAGTGGCTGTAGCATATTTAACTTTTGCTCCCAAGTTGCAATAAAATACTGCTGTCAGGATTTTGTTGTCAAGTTCAATATGTCCAAGCTTGTTGCTATTGATCCGTGGCTCCTTTTGGGGTGCACCAATGGACTAATTTGCTGTAGGATATATCTAGTTTATGTTCATACTCTTTGCCATGATGTTTGAGTGATGTATCTTATTTATCTAGTGCTCCGAAGTTGCTATGTGGCTGTAATTTTCAGCTTGTGCATATTTCTTGTTTCGGGCATAACTTTTAGCCCGTAGCTCCGTTTCCAGCAAGTCTTAGATGAAACTTGGGTGATTTTTCATGTAGATTCTTAATATCCTATTGTTATCATGTTTTGAAGCATTTTTCTTGAGTGCATATTTTCCATGCTCCTTGTGCTCCCATAATACATCAGTCATGCATCCACCATTGTTGTGTGCGCATTGCATCTTGTTGATTTCGTGCCTTGTGTGTTTGTGTTGAGTAGAGCCGGAAGCTGAGTACGAGTACGAGAACGAGGATACTACCGAGGTTGAGAACGAGGAGCTTTCTTACGATCCTATCGACAACTCTTCAGGCAAGATGACCGAACCCGGATACCATTACTATTTTTGCCTATTGCTAGAAGTCTCGATCTATAGTTTTGCCCCGATGCCCATGTCTTTCATGTCAGCCTCCTACTTGTAACCATGATCATGTCTAACCACCCTACCTATGCAAACCGTTGAATGGCTAAGTACGCTTCGCTCAGCCCCTCTTATAGCATTGTTAGTTGCAGGTGAAGTTTGAAGATGCTTGCTTCATGTTGAAGTTTGTTGGGTTATATCACACTATATAAATGCTTAAATGAAATCACCTATATATTGGCAATGGGTGGAAGGCTAAGCCTTTTGCTTGGTTACTTGTTCCACTCATGTCGTTAGGAACCGTATAAACCGGTGTTATGTTCCTTGATTATGCGTTCCTCACACGGTTGGGGTTTATGGGGCCCCCTCGATAAACCGCTAAGTGCTAAGTCTTTTCCAGCAAGTCCCAACATTGGTACTATTTGCCTAATAACTAATTTAAACTTGCATAGGGAGTAATTAACCCTCTTTCTTAATCAACAACCCCGGGCCAGTGCTCCACATGAGTGTTGGTCCGAAACGGGGGTTCTGCGGGGCCACCACGAGGAAACTCGAGGTTTGGTAAAAACCTGTAGAATCGCCCATCCGGTCGTGGCCTGAGACGAGATACGCGCGGCTACTATCAGGGTGTCGGCACGCCGGGAGGATTTGCTGGATTAGCCTTACCTTAGTTCGGAGTATCTTGAGCGCGGGATTCCGAGAATACTCGGGCCTTCCCACCTTGGAGTTGCGACTCCGGGGATCGTGGGCTTGTCATGGGCCAAGTTGGAACACCCCTGCAGGGTTATGAACTTTCGAAAGCCGTGCTCGCGGTTATGTGGCAGATGGGAGCTTGTTAATATCCGGTTGTAGAAAACTTGACACCATGTTACAATACACTACCAGCGTGAGTGCCGTGACTGTCATTTTCCGAAAGGGATTTTCTGGAGATGAACACGGTGGGGTTATGTTTGACTTGATTAGTTTAGGATCACTTAGTGATCATCTCTTGACCGAGGCACCTTCTCTTCTCGCTCTTTTATACGTAAGCTAGGCTAGTGCTGCTGCAACCTTTTTCTTATTCTTTCTTCAGCCTTGTTCCACACCCAAGGCTTAAATAGTCGTGTTACCCGGGAACGGGATTGCTGAGTCCTCTGTGGCTCACAGTTACTTCACCACACCAGATGCAGGTCGGATGGTGAGCTATCCAGGTGATGGCACCGAGTTAGACTGGGAGTACGACGAGGAGCGTAGCCGTTACTATGTTCGTTATCCTGATGATCAGTAGTGGAACTTCTACTAGGATTCGATCCGACCTGTGGATTTAAATTATGTTTGGTATCTTGTTATTTGGATTTTACCCTTAGATGGGCTGTGATGTTCTTTTGTATGATGATTGAGACATGTAATGAATTTGTGTGACGTGGCGAGTGTAAGCCAACTATTTTATGTTTTTCCATCCCCATATTTGACATGAGTTGTGCAAAGATACCAAACTTGCGATCATTCCAGCATGGGGTTATGTCTCTAAGTCGTGGCTCGACACGTAGGAGATATAGTCCCATCCTGGGCATTACAAGTTGGTATTCAGAGCCTTCTCCGACCTAGAAGCCCCCACTGATTGATCGAATCGTTGACGGTCGAGTCTAGGCACACACTGAAAATATTTTTGAGTCCTATATTATATCGGAGAGTAGGATTTCTTTGCTTCTCATCCCCTTTCTCTCTGGTGAGGACTCCTGACGACTACTCTTGCCTCTTCTACTTTCAAAAATTGCACCAAATTTTTTTTTAGGAATCTCGCGAGTATTGTGGGATTGTTTCGATGTTCTTGTGACGAGAATATTGTTCTCGATGCCTCCTGACATTAGGGGTTGTGGCAGTGTCCCGGGGAGTTGAGCTTCGGGGTATTGTCGTCACAAGCATATCGCGGCAGTACTAAATACTTAAGACGGCCGACATCGAAAATCTCTCCTATATGGTTAGTGGCAAGATAACCCCGACATCACCCAGTACTGGGGAGGTAGTTCGGGAGTATTGCCATAGCTTGGTATAGTGGATGCTTTTCGAAGGTCCGAGGTAAACAGTTTCCGAGAAAGACTGGTTATGTGTTGAATGATGGATACAGCTGGATGTAGGTTTAGAGTTGATTGCGCGGTGCTTCCCCTGTATCCCCAACACCTGATTGCATAACTGGAAACTTTCGGAAATTAATAGGTGGGTTTATCCAGTAGATCGTAGGCATTCTTCCAACGAATGCAGGTTAGCGAGTTCGGGGTTCTACATTGAGTGAAGTGGTTCTATGACCGATGTTCCGATCGGGAGTTGCATCTTAAAGGGTCCTTGGCTATGCTGATCCGGGGATTGCAAAACCCTTTCGTAACGTGTTCATAAGCTTTCAGCACAAAGATGTTAGAACGAAGCTCCTAGCTTGTGTTTGTTCCATCTGTACCTTGTGTTTTTCTTATTTACCTTTTGTCCCCTATGTGGCTTCTCGTGAAGATTGTTGTTATCATTAAGCTGAGAATTTCATTCGTTCCTCTTGTTCGAATGATTTCATTCGTTCCTATTGTTCGAATGATTCTTGTGAAGACTATGTTGCATTTCAATCCGTTGATTCAGCTTATACCTTCTTTCAATCAATTGCTGATTCGTGGTCATCTCTTTCAGGATGGCTCCGAAACGGGTTCCCAACGCTAACCCAGAGGGGGAAGAGGTTCCAGATCGTCCTCCTTCCCCTCCTCCTCCGTCTGAGGCTTGGAGAGCGATTATGCAGACTACAAATCAGAACACCCAGATGTTGATGCAGATGATGCAGCAGATGCAAGCTAATCAAGCTAATCAGGGTGCTCCAGGGAACCAAGGCAACTTCTTCAACCAGCAGCACCATGCTACTCTCAACCCGTTCTTGGCCAATCAACCAAAAGCTTTCAGTTACTGTGTCGACCCTCTTGATGCTGAAGATTGGTTAACTGATATCAAGAAGCATTTTGAGTGCAGTAACGTAAGGGAAGAGGACTATGTGAAGTTTGCAGCCTTCCAACTCAAAGACCAAGCAGCTGACTGGTGGCAGCAGTACAAAGACTCCAGACCAGGTCGTGTGATCTCTTGGGAGGATTTCTGCAAGGACTTTCGCTCTCACCACATTTCAACAAGTGTCATCGAGGGTATGCGTGAGCAATTCCGCAACCTGAAGCAAGGCTCTATGACTGTCTACCAGTATAATGTCAAGTTCCAAAACCTCGCCCGCTATGCTAAGCAAGACATACCAGATGCCAAGAGCAAGATCTATCAGTTCCGCGGAGGTCTCAAGGATGAACTTCAACTTGCTCTCACCTTGTTCGAGCCCGATGAGTTCGACAAATTCTATAACATGGCGCTCAAGCAAGAGGCAGCCCAGCTCAAGATGGAGGCTTCCAAAAAGAGGATTCGAGATGTCGTTCACTCCTCCTCATCTTCTCAAGTCGTCGCGAAGCAACAGAAATTTTGGCTTCCTCCTCCTCCAGTGATTCGAGCTCCTTACAACAACTCCAACATCAACAAGAACTCCGGTGGTCGTGGTTTCTCCCACCCACCCAACCCGAGCAACCAGTCGAGGAATCAGTTTCAGTCTCAAGGTTCCAAGTCAAGTGGTTCTCATTTCCGTCCTCTCTCAGAAGTGACTTGCAACAAGTGCACTCAGAAAGGTCACTATGCTAACAAGTGCCCCAACCCGAAGCGCCTTCCACCTCCTCCACCTGTCAGTTCGGCTATTATCAAGCATGATCCAAAGGCAGCAAGGGTGAATCTGATGAATGCAGCACAAGCGGAGAATTCTTCTGATGTCATTTTGGGTAACCTTCCAGTGAACTCTATACCTGCTAAAGTGTTATTTGATTCGGGTGCTTCACATTCTTTCATGTCATACCCATTTGCATCCAAGCATAGCGTGGTCACAGCAGCTTTACCAAGGCAATTGGCAATTTCTTCTCCGGCAAAGCAGATGCATTCCAGTATATATGCTCCGGATGTTTCTATTCGCATGGGTGATTATTGCTTTTTGGCTCAACCGGTGGTTCTTGGTAATTCCGACATTGACCTCATCCTCGGAATGGACTGGCTTTCTCAGCATGATGCTCAAATTGATTGTGCACAGAAGGAAGTCAAGATTACTCATCCTGATGAAGATGTGATTATCTTCGCCTCCAGGGATAACACTATCAGGCTTTTCTCTCTCAATGATAAGGGCGAGATTAATGTCATCTCTCAAATTCCGGTGGTAAACGAATTCCAAGACGTCTTTCCTGAAGAACTTCCAGGCATGCCTCCACACCGTAAGGTGGAATTCGTCATTGAACTCGAGTCGGGTACTGAGCCAGCATGCCGGCGTCCATACAAGCTCTCTCCTGAAGAGTTGAAGGAGTTGAAGAAACAACTTGATGAACAGGAGCGTATGGGTCTCATCAGGCCTAGTACGTCTCCTTGGGGCTGTGGTGTCTTATTTGTCAAGAAGAAGGATGGCACGGAGCGCCTCTGCGTTGATTACCGGCCATTGAATAAGAAGACAATAAAAAACAAGTATCCGCTCCCAAACATCAACGAACTGTTCGAGCAGCTCAAAGGAGCTAAAGTGTTCTCTAAGCTCGATCTCCGAATGGCCTATCACCAAATTCACATTCGCGAGGAAGACATCCCCAAGACTGCCTTCAGAATGAGCTACGGTTCCTATGAATATACAGTCATGTCCTTTGGTCTCGCCAATGCTCCACCTACCTTCTTGAAAATGATGCACTACATTTTCAACCCCTACACCGACGAGTTTGTGCTTGTGTATCTGGATGACATTTTGGTATTTTCCAAGAATGAAGAAGATCACGAAAAGCACCTCCGTCTTGTTCTCGACCGACTCCGTGAACATAAGTTCTATGCCAAGTTCTCCAAGTGCGAATTTTGGCTCGATAAGGTTTTGTACCTGGGCCATATCATCTCAGCTTACGGTATTGTGGTAAACCCCGAGAAAGTTGAAGCAATTGTCAACTGGGAAGCTCCTCAGGACGTCAAGCAACTCCGAAGCTTTCTTGGTCTTGCCAGCTATTGTAGAAGGTTCGTTGAGAACTTCTCCAAGATTGCCAAGCCTCTCTCCAACTTGCTGCAGAAGAATGTCAAATACTTTTGGTCTCCAGAGTGTGAAGTGGCATTCAAAACTCTCAAAGAAAAGCTCGTCTCTGCTCCAGTTCTAACTCCTCCAGATGAATCCAAGCCCTATGAAGTATTATGTGATGCTTCTCTTCAAGGACTTGGTGGTGTGCTTATGCAGGACAAGAGAATTGTGGCATACACTTCTCGTCAGCTCAAGCCAAGTGAGAAGAACTACCCCACACATGATCTTGAACTAGCAGCTGTAGTACATGCTTTGATTACGTGGAGACATCTGTTGTTGGGTAGAAAAGTCGACATCTTCACCGATCACAAGAGCTTGAAGTACATCTTCACACAGCCGAATCTGAACCTCCGCCAGACTCGTTGGGTTGAAATGATCCAAGAATATGATCCCAGCATTGAATACACTCCTAGCAAGGCGAATGGGATTGCAGATGCTTTGAGCAGAAAGGCATATTGCAACAGCCTTCTTATCAAGCCGTTCCAGCCTGAGCTTTGTGAAGCGTTCAGGAAACTCAACCTCCAAGTTGTTCCGCAGGGTTTTCTTGCAAATATTCAAGTTGCTCCTACCTTGGAAGATCAGGTCCGTGAGGCCCAACTCAGTGATGCCATGGTGCGGAAGTGAAACATGGTATTGCAAAGGGTGATCCGAAATACAAGTGCTATCGTGTTGATGAGAGAGATACCTTGTTCTTTGAGGACAGAATCGTTGTTCCCAAAGGTGATCTCAGGAAGCTCATTATGGAAGAAGCACATGATTCTCTCCTTTCCATTCATCCTGGCAGTTCCAAGATGTACCAAGACCTCAAGCAGTCTTACTGGTGGACACGCATGAAAAGGGAGATTGCCCAATTCGTGAATGAATGTGATGTCTGCAGAAGAGTGAAGGCAGAGCATCAACGTCCAGCCGGTCTTCTCCAACCTCTTCCTATTCTTGAGTGGAAATTCGACCACATTGAAATGGATTTCGTCACTGGCTTTCCGAAGTCCAAGAGAGGGAATGATTCTATCTTCGTGGTGATTGACAAGCTTACCAAAGTCGCTCACTTCCTTCCAGTCAAAGAATCCATCAATGCAGCTCAACTTGCAGAGTTGTACACTTCCAGAATTGTGTCCTTACATGGCATTCCTCAAGTCATCTCCTCAGACCGTGGAAGTTTGTTCACTTCAAAGTTCTGGGACTCCTTTCAGTCCGCCATGGGCACTAAGATCAGGTTCAGCACTGCATTTCACCCTCAGACTAGTGGTCAAGTCGAGAGAGTGATTCAGATTCTAGAAGACATGCTCAGAGCATGTGTCATATCTTTTGGCATGAAATGGGAAGATTGCCTTCCATTTGCCGAGTTCTCTTACAACAACAGCTTCCAAGCAAGCGCCGGCAAAGCTCCGTTTAAAATCCTCTATGGCAGAAAGTGCCGTACCCCTCTCAACTGGTCTGAGACAGGTGAACGTCAACTTCTTGGCAATGACTTGATCTCAGAAGCCGAAGAAATGTGCAAAGTCATACGTGAGAATCTCAAGGCCGCTCAGTCGCGTCAGAAGAACTACTATGACGGCAAGCATCGTGATTTGCCTTTCAACATTGGTGATCATGTCTATCTCCGTGTTTCTCCGATGAAAGGCACCCAAAGATTTGGTATCAAAGGAAAGCTTGCTCCTAGATACGTCGGGCCTTTCAAGATCCTTGGCAAAAGAGGCGATCTAGCCTATCAACTTGAGCTCCCTTCCAACTTCGCCAATGTTCATGATGTGTTCCATGTGTCTCAAATCCGCAAATGCTTCAAGTCACCTGAACGCATGATTCCATTTGAAGAGATTGATCTTTAACAAGATTTGTCTTACCGAGAGCATCCCGCTGCTATTCTCGAAGAAACCGAGCGCAAGACCCGCAACAAGTCCATCAAATTCTTGAAAGTCAAATGGTCACACCATACCGACCGAGAAGCTACGTGAGAACGAGAAGATCAACTTCGTTCCGAGTACCCTTCCTTTCTCCAGTCCTAGATCTCGGGACGAGATCTTTTTGTAGTAGAGGAGAGTTTGTAATGCCCCGGATGTAATACTTTCCCTTTTGGGCAATATAATATATCTCCGGCTTCATCATTTCCATTTCGGGTTCTTCGTCTTTTGGGTTTTCGCCGTTTTGTCGCGTTGCGTGTGTGGCATTCATTCATATCATGTAGTCATGAGCATTGCATCGCATTTGTGTTGTCGTTTGCATCCGGTCCCGCGCGTTCCTTCCCGTGACCGTTTCGCGTTCCGGAGCTCCCTCACGTGTCCGTGGCGTCCCGTAGGCCTACTTTGGTGTTTGGCCGTGTAACGTTACCGGTTTGGCGCGAGATTTGTCGTGTGTTGTTGTTTTGGTGTGTGTAACCCGTCTGTCAAATCTCGTCGCGTTTGGAGTCCGTTTGGTGCTCCAACAGTTATTCTCGTGGGCTGAAAGTACCTCCACTTTGAGGCCCAAGACACCCCTCCAACAGCCCACCAAACCAGCCGAAACCCCTCCCTTCATCTAGGCCATCCAATTCTAAACGCGTGGCCGAAAACCACACCCCATTTGGACAACCCTAGCTCCTTGTGCCTATATATTTGTCCACTTCCCAAATTTTTGCCCTAATAGAAAACCCTAGCCTCTTCTTCTTCAACCTCCAGCCATCTCCTACCTCTTTCTCGCCGGAGTTCCTCGCTGCCGCCGGAATTCTCGCCGGAGGAGCCGCCGCCGGCCACCACCTCGCCACTCGCCGGCCTCAGGCGAACTCCCCTTGTCGCGCCACCTTCCTCCCGCCGCGGTCCCGCTCCTCCTCACCGCCGGCGCCGCCGGGCCACACCGCCGCCGTGGCCCCCGACCGCACCTCGCCGCCCTCCTCCAACTCCGCTGCGCCGCCCCGGATCCCTCCGCCGCCTCGCCCTCAGGCCGGACCGCCGCCGGGCCGCCACCTCCCGCCGGCCAGCCACCCGCCGGGGCCGCGCCTCCCGCCGCCGGGCGCTCAGGCCGCCGCGCCCGAGCCTCCATCGAGGGCTGCCGCCACTGCTCGAGGCTCCCCAGCCTCCCGATCCGATCTGGAGGCCTAACGGGCCGGGCCTCCAAATCCGCTCCACCTCCGGCCCCATTAGGCGCCAGATCCGGCCCGCACCGAGGACCCGTGCCCGATCCGCCGGCCGGGTGGATCCGCTCGGCCGCCTGCCAGCCCGTTTGGCCGCCGCCACCGACCGTTGACCGTTGACCAAACCCGTTTGCCCGAGGTGGTGGATTTTTCTTTTAAGTCCCTGTGAATTTTAGTGTCTGATGCTATTTTCAAATAGTGATAACTTTCTGTGTGTTGCTCCGATTTGAGTGAATGAGATGTCCAGACGTTCGTGAAGACATGTACTACATTTCATTCCATTGTGCCATGCATGTTTGAGATCATTTAGATGCTTAAATATCTGTTGCAAGAGTGCTTCGTGATAAAAACTGCTGTTTGTAGTTATTTTCATGCCATCTTTGCATAGTGATAACTTGGTGCTCGTTTATCCGAATGATGCAAATGACATGTCCACGTGTTCGTCTTGTCATGCTCTACATGATGATTGCTTAGACTTGCATGATAGATTTAATCTTGCCATGTTTATCTCCGTTGCAAAGTGCTATGTGGCTGTTAAGTTTTTAAGCTTGTTATGAAATGCCAACTTGAGGAGCTCATTGCTATCGTTGTGTTTATCTCCATGATGCACGCTTAGGTGTTTTGGAATCACCATCATATGTACTTTGATGTGGTGCTTACCACTTTCCATGTTTAGTTTTGAGGTGACTTAAACTTGCTCTCAAAGATGCCATGATGAAACTGCTGTTTTAACACAGTGAAATTTCACTAAGTCTGGAATCTGTAATTTCCAGATGCCATGTTTGCTTGTTGTTCTAGGCCAATCCATGATAGTTTTGGGGTGAATCTTGATGATTCCTTGTTGTACTTATTGTTGGCTATCCAGTCATGCTCTCACATGCTTATTTGAGTGGCTGTAGCATATTTAACTTTTGCTCCCAAGTTGCAATAAAATACTGCTGTCAGGATTTTGTTGTCAAGTTCAATATATCCAAGCTTGTTGCTATTGATCCGTGGCTCCTTTTGGGGTGCACCAATGGACTAATTTGCTGTAGGATATATCTAGTTTATGTTCATACTCTTTGCCATGATGTTTGAGTGTTGTATCTTATTTATCTAGTGCTCCGAAGTTGCTATGTGGCTGTAATTTTCAACTTGTGCATATTTCTTGTTTCGGGCATAACTTTTAGCCCGTAGCTCCGTTTTCAGCAAGTCTTATATGAAACTTGGGTGATTTTTCATGTAGATTCTTAATATCCTATTGTTATCATGTTTTGAAGCATTTTTCTTGAGTGCATATTTTCCATGCTCCTTGTGCTCCCATAGTACATCAGTCATGCATCCACCATTGTTGTGTGCGCATTGCATCTTGTTGATTTCGTGCCTTGTGTGTTTGTGTTGAGTAGAGCCGGAAGCTGAGTACGAGTACGAGAACGAGGATACTACCGAGGTTGAGAACGAGGAGCTTTCTTACGATCCTATCGACAACTCTTCAGGCAAGATGACCGAACCCGGATACCATTACTATTTTTGCCTATTGCTAGAAGTCTCGATCTATAGTTTTGCCCCGATGCCCATGTCTTTCATGTCAGCCTCCTACTTGTAACCATGATCATGTCTAACCACCCTACCTATGCAAACCGTTGAATGGCTAAGTACGCTTCGCTCAGCCCCTCTTATAGCATTGTTAGTTGCAGGTGAAGTTTGAAGATGCTTGCTTCATATTGAAGTTTGTTGGGTTATATCACACTATATAAATGCTTAAATGAAATCACCTATATATTGGCAATGGGTGGAAGGCTAAGCCTTTTGCTTGGTGACTTGTTCCACTCATGCCGTTAGGAACCGTACAAACCGGTGTTATGTTCCTTGATTATGCGTTCCTCCACGGTTGGGGTTTATGGGGCCCCCTCGATAAACCGCTAAGTGCTAAGTCTTTTCTAGCAAGTCCCAACATTGGTACTATTTGCCTAATAACTAATTTAAACTTGCATAGGGAGTAATTAACCCTCTTTCTTAATCAACAACCCCGGGCCAGTGCTCCACATGAGTGTTGGTCCGAAACGGGGGTTCTGCGGGGCCACCACGAGGAAACTCGAGGTTTGGTAAAAACCTGTAGAATCACCCATCCGGTCGTGGCCTGAGACGAGATACGCGCGGCTACTATCAGGGTGTCGGCACGCCGGGAGGATTTGCTGGATTAGCCTTACCTTAGTTCGGAGTATCTTGAGCGCAGGATTCCGAGAATACTCGGACCTTCCCACCTTGGAGTTGCGACTCCGCGGATCGTGGGCTTGTCATGGGCCAAGTTGGAACACCCCTGCAGGGTTATGAACTTTCGAAAGCCGTGCTCGCGGTTATGTGGCAGATGGGAGCTTGTTAATATCCGGTTGTAGAAAACTTGACACCATGTTACAATACACTACCAGCGTGAGTGCCGTGACTGGCATTTTCCGAAAGGGGTTTTCTGGAGATGAACACGGTGGGGTTATGTTTGACTTGATTAGTTTAGGATCACTTAGTGATCATCTCTTGACCGAGGCACCTTCTCTTCTCGCTCTTTTATACGTAAGCTAGGCTAGTGCTGCTGCAACCTTTTTCTTATTCTTTCTTCAGCCTTGTTCCACACCGAAGGCTTAAATAGTCGTGTTACCCGGGAACGGGATTGCTGAGTCCTCTGTGGCTCACAGTTACTTCACCACACCAGATGCAGGTCCGATGGTGAGCTATCCAGGTGATGGCACCGAGTTAGACTGGGAGTACGACGAGGAGCGTAGCCGTTACTATGTTCGTTATCCTGATGATCAGTAGTGGAACTTCTACTAGGATTCGATCCGACCTGTGGATTTAAATTATGTTTGGTATCTTGTTATTTGGATTTTACCCTTAGATGGGCTATGATGTTCTTTTGTATGATGATTGAGACATGTAATGAATTTGTGTGACGTGGCGAGTGTAAGCCAACTATTTTATGTTTTTCCATCCCCATCTTTTACATGAGTTGTGCAAAGATACCAAACTTGCGATCATTCCAGCATGGGGTTATGTCTCTAAGTCGTGGCTCGACACGTAGGAGATATAGTCCCATCCTGGGCATTACAAGTTGGTATTCAGAGCCTTCTCCGACCTAGAAGCCCCCACTGATTGATCGAATTGTTGACGGTCGAGTCTAGGCACACACTGAAAATATTTTTGAGTCCTATATTATATCGGAGAGTAGGATTTCTTTGCTTCTCATCCCCTTTCTTTCTGGTGAGGACTCCTGACGACTACTCTTGCCTCTTCTACTTTCAAAAATTGCACCAATTTTTTTTTAGGAATCTCGCGAGTATTGTGGGATTGTTTCGATGTTCTTGTGACGAGAATATTGTTCTTGATGCCTCCTGACATTAGGGGTTGTGGCAGTGTCCCGGGGAGTTGAGCTTCGGGGTATTGTCGTCACAAGCATATCGCGGCAGTACTAAATACTTAAGACAGCCGACATCGAAAATCTCTCCTATATGGTTAGTGGCAAGATAACCCCGACATCACCCAGTACTGGGGAGGTAGTTCGGGAGTATTGCCATAGCTTGGTATAGTGGATGCTTTTCGAAGGTTCGAGGTAAACAGTTTTCGAGAAAGACTGGTTATGTGTTGAAGGATGGATACAGCTGGATGTAGGTTTAGAGTTGATTGCGCGGTGCTTCCCCTGTATCCCCAACACCTGATTGCATAACTGGAAACTTTCGGAAATTAATAGGTGGGTTTATCCAGTAGATCGTAGGCATTCTTCCAACGAATGCAGGTTAGCGAGTTCGGGGTTCTACATTGAGTGAAGTGGTTCTATGACCGATGTTCCGATCGGGAGTTGCATCTTAAAGGGTCCTTGGCTATGCTGATCCGGGGATTGCAAAACCCTTTCGTAACGCGTTCATAAGCTTTCAGCACAAAGATGTTAGAACGAAGCTCCTAGCTTGTGTTTGTTCCATCTGTACCTTGTGTTTTTCTTATTTACCTTTTGTCCCCTATGTGGCTTCTCGTGAAGATTGTTGTTATCATTAAGCTGAGAATTTCATTCGTTCCTCTTGTTCGAATGATTTCATTCGTTCCTATTGTTCGAATGATTCTTGTGAAGACTATGTTGCATTTCAATCCGTTGATTCAGCTTATACCTTCTTTCAATCAATTGCTGATTCGTGGTCATCTCTTTCAGGATGGCTCCGAAACGGGTTCCCAACGCTATCCCAGATGGTGAAGAGGTTCCAGATCGTCCTCCTTCCCCTCCTCCTCCGTCTGAGGCTTGGAGAGCGATTATGCAGACTACAAATCAGAACACCCAGATGTTGATGCAGATGATGCAGCAGATGCAAGCTAATCAAGCTAATCAGGGTGCTCCAGGGAACCAAGGCAACTTCTTCAACCAGCAGCACCATGCTACTCTCAACCCGTTCTTGGCCAATCAACCAAAAGCTTTCAGTTACTGTGTCGACCCTCTTGATGCTGAAGATTGGTTAACCGATATCAAGAAGCATTTTGAGTGCAGTAACGTAAGGGAAGAGGACTATGTGAAGTTTGCAGCCTTCCAACTCAAAGACCAAGCAGCTGACTGGTGGCAGCAGTACAAAGACTCCAGACCAGGTCGTGTGATCTCTTGGGAGGATTTCTGCAAGGACTTTCGCTCTCACCACATTCCAACAAGTGTCATCGAGGGTATGCGTGAGCAATTCCGCAACCTGAAGCAAGGCTCTATGACTGTCTACCAGTATAATGTCAAGTTCCAAAACCTCGCCCGCTATGCTAAGCAAGACATACCAGATGCCAAGAGCAAGATCTATCAGTTCCGCGGAGGTCTCAAGGATGAACTTCAACTTGCTCTCACCTTGTTCGAGCCCGATGAGTTCGACAAATTCTATAACATGGCGCTCAAGCAAGAGGCAGCCCAGCTCAAGATGGAGGCTTCCAAAAGGAGGATTCGAGATGTCGTTCACTCCTCCTCATCTTCTCAAGTCGTCGCGAAGCAACAGAAATTTTGGCTTCCTCCTCCTCCAGTGATTCGAGCTCCTTACAACAACTCCAACAGCAACAAGAACTCCGGTGGTCGTGGTTTCTCCCACCCACCCAACCCGAGCAACCAGTCGAGGAATCAGTTTCAGTCTCAAGGTTCCAAGTCAAGTGGTTCTCATTTCCGTCCTCTCTCAGAAGTGACTTGCAACAAGTGCACTCAGAAAGGTCACTATGCTAACAAGTGCCCCAACCCGAAGCGCCTTCCACCTCCTCCACCTGTCAGTTCGTCTATTATCAAGCATGATCCAAAGGCAGCAAGGGTGAATCTGATGAATGCAGCACAAGCGGAGAATTCTTCTGATGTCATTTTGGGTAACCTTCCAATGAACTCTATACCTGCTAAAGTGTTATTTGATTCGGGTGCTTCACATTCTTTCATGTCATACCCATTTGCATCAAAGCATAGCATGGTCACAGCAGCTTTACCAAGGCAATTGGCAATTTCTTCTCCGGCAAAGCAGATGCATTCCAGTATATATGCTCCGGATGTTTCTATTCGCATGGGTGATTATTGCTTTCTGGCTCAACCGGTGGTTCTTGGTAATTCCGACATTGACCTCATCCTCGGAATGGACTGGCTTTCTCAGCATGATGCTCAAATTGATTGTGCACAGAAGGAAGTCAAGATTACTCATCCTGATGAAGATGTGATTATCTTCGCCTCCAGGGATAACACTATCAGGCTTTTCTCTCTCAATGATAAGGGCGAGATTAATGCCATCTCTCAAATTCCGGTGGTAAACGAATTCCAAGACGTCTTTCCGGAAGAACTTCCAGGCATGCCTCCACACCGTAAGGTGGAATTCGTCATTGAACTCGAGTCGGGTACTGAGCCAGCATGCCGGCGTCCGTACAAGCTCTCTCCTGAAGAGTTGAAGGAGTTGAAGAAACAGCTTGATGAACAGGAGCGTATGGGTCTCATCAGGTCTAGTACGTCTCCTTGGGGCTGTGGTGTCTTATTTGTCAAGAAGAAGGATGGCACGGAGCGCCTCTGCGTTGATTACCGGCCATTGAACAAGAAGACAATAAAGAACAAGTATCCGCTCCCAAACATCAACGAACTGTTCGAGCAGCTCAAAGGAGCTAAAGTTTTCTCTAAGCTCGATCTCCGAATGGGCTATCACCAAATTCGCATTTGCTAGGAAGACATCCCCAAGACTGCCTTCAGAATGAGCTATGGTTCCTATGAATATACAGTCATGTCCTTTGGTCTCGCCAATGCTCCACCTACCTTCTCGAAAATGATGCACTACATTTTCAACCCCTACACCGACGAGTTTGTGCTTGTGTATCTGGATGACATTTTGGTATTTTCCAAGAATGAAGAAGATCACGAAAAGCACCTCCGTCTTGTTCTCGACCGACTCCGTGAACATAAGTTCTATGCCAAGTTCTCCAAGTGCGAATTTTGGCTCGATAAGGTTTTGTACCTGGGCCATATCATCTCAGCTCACGGTATTGCGGTAAACCCCGAGAAAGTTGAAGCAATTGTCAACTGGGAAGCTCCTCAGAACGTCAAGCAACTCCGAAGCTTTCTTGGTCTTGCCAGCTATTGTAGAAGGTTCGTTGGGAACTTCTCCAAGATTGCCAAGCCTCTCTCCAACTTGCTGCAGAAGAATGTCAAATACTTTTGGTCTCCAGAGTGTGAAGTGGCATTCAAAACTCTCAAAGAAAAGCTCGTCTCTGCTCCAGTTCTAACTCCTCCAGATGAATCCAAGCCCTATGAAGTATTCTGTGATGCTTCTCTTCAAGGACTTGGTGGTGTGCTTATGCAGGACAAGAGAATTGTGGCATACACTTCTAGTCAGCTCAAGCCAAGTGAGAAGAACTACCCCACACATGATCTTGAACTAGCAGCTGTGGTACATGCTTTGATTACGTGGAGACATCTGTTGTTGGGCAGAAAAGTCGACATCTTCACCGATCACAAGAGCTTGAAGTACATCTTCACACAGCCGAATATGAACCTCCGCCAGACTCGTTGGGTTGAAATGATCCAAGAGTATGATCCCAGCATTGAATACACTCCTGGCAAGGCGAATGTGATTGCAGATGCTTTGAGCAGAAAGGCATATTGCAACAGCCTTCTTATCAAGCCGTTCCAGCCTGAGCTTTGTGAAGCGTTCAGGAAACTCAACCTCCAAGTTGTTCCGCGGGGTTTTCTTGCAAATCTTCAATTTGCTCCTACCTTGGAAGATCAGGTCCGTGAGGCCCAACTCAGTGATGCCATGGTGCACAAAGTGAAACATGGTATTGCAAAAGGTGATCCGAAATACAAGTGCTATCGTGTTGATGAGAGAGATACCTTGTTCTTTGAGGACAGACTCGTTGTTCCCAAAGGTGATCTCAGGAAGCTCATTATGGAAGAAGCACATGATTCTCTCCTTTCCATTCATCCTGGCAGTTCCAAGATGTACCAAGACCTCAAGCAGTCTTACTGGTGGACACGCATGAAAAGGGAGATTGCCCAATTCGTGAGTGAATATGATGTCTGCAGAAGAGTGAAGGCAGAGCATCAACGTCCAGCCGGTCTTCTCCAAGCTCTTCCTATTCCTGAGTGGAAATTCGACCACATTGAAATGGATTTCGTCACTGGCTTTCCGAAGTCCAAGAGAGGGAATGATTCTATCTTCGTGGTGATTGACAAGCTTACCAAAGTCGCTCACTTCCTTCCAGTCAAAGAATCCATCAATGCAGCTCAACTTGCAGAGTTGTACACTTCCAGAATTGTGTCCTTACATGGCATTCCTCAAGTCATCTCCTCAGACCGTGGAAGTTTGTTCACTTCAAAGTTCTGGGACTCCTTTCAGTCCGCCATGGGCACTAAGATCAGGTTCAGCACTGCATTTCACCCTCAGACTAGTGGTCAAGTCGAGAGAGTGAATCAGATTCTAGAAGACATGCTCAGAGCCTGTGTCATATCTTTTGGCATGAAATGGGAAGATTGCCTTCCATTTGCCGAGTTCTCTTACAACAACAGCTTCCAAGCAAGCGCCGGCAAAGCTCCGTTTGAAATCCTCTATGGCAGAAAGTGTCGTACCCCTCTCAACTGGCCTGAGACAGGTGAACGTCAACTTCTTGGCAATGACTTGATCTCAGAAGTCGAAGAAATGTGCAAAGTCATACGTGAGAATCTCAAGGCCGCTCAGTCGCGTCAGAAGAGCTACTATGACGGCAAGCATCGTGATTTGGCTTTCAACATTGGTGATCATGTCTATCTCCGTGTTTGTCCGATGAAAGGCACCCAAAGATTCGGTATCAAAGGAAAGCTTGCTCCTAGATACGTCGGGCCTTTCAAGATCCTTGGCAAAAGAGGCGATCTAGCCTATCAACTTGAGCTCCCTTCCAACTTCGCCAATGTTCATGATGTGTTCCATGTGTCTCAACTCCGCAAATGCTTCAAGGCACCTGAACGCATGATTCTGTTTGAAGAGATTGATCTTCAACAAGATTTGTCTTACCGAGAGCATCCCGTTGCTATTCTCGAAGAAACCGAGCGCAAGACCCGCAACAAGTCCATCAAATTCTTGAAAGTCAAATGGTCACACAATACCGACCGAGAAGCTACGTGGGAACGAGAAGATCATCTTCGTTCCGAGTACCCTTCCTTTTTCCAGTCCTATATCTCGGGACGAGATCTTTTTGTAGTAGAGGAGAGTTTGTAATGCCCCGGATGTAATACTTTCCCTTTTGGGCAATATAATATATCTCCGGCTTCATCATTTCCATTTCGGGTTCTTCGTCTTTTGGGTTTTCGCCATTTTGTCGCGTTGCGTGTGTGGCATTCATTCATATCATGTAGTCATGAGCATTGCATCGCATTTGTGTTGTCGTTTGCATCCGGTCCTGCGCGTTCCTTCCCGTGGCTGTTTCGCGTTCCGAAGCTCCCTCACGTGTCCGTGGCGTCCCGTAGGCCTACTTTGGTGTTTGGCCGTGTAACGTTACCGGTTTGGCGCGAGACTTGTCGTGTGTTGTTGTTTTGGTGTGTGTAACCCGCCTGTCAAATCTTGTCGCGTTTGGAGTCCGTTTGGTGCTCCAACAGTTATTCTCGTGGGCTGAAAGTACCTCCACTTTGAGGCCCAAGACACCCCTCCAACAGCCCACCAAACCAGCCGAAACCCCTCCCTTCATCTAGGCCATCCAATTCTAATCGCGTGGCCGAAAACCACACCCCATTTGGACAACCCTAGCTCCTTGTGCCTATATATTTGTCCACTTCCCAAATTTTTGCCCTAATAGAAAACCCTAGCCTCTTCTTCTTCAACCTCCAGCCATCTCCTACCTCTAGCTCGCCGGAGTTCCTCGCTGCCGCCGGAGGAGCCGCCGCCGGCCACCACCTCGCCTCTCGCCGGCCTCAGGCGAGCTTCCCTCGTCGCGCCACCTTCCTCCCGCCGCGGTCCCGCTCCTCCTCACCGCCGGCGCCGCCGGGCCACACCGCCGCCGCGGCCCCCGACCGCACCTCGCCGCCCTCCTCCAACTCCACCGCGCCGCCCCGGATCCCTCCGCCGCCTCGCCCTCGGGCCGGACCGCCGCCGGGCCGCCACCTCCTGCCGGCCAGCCACCCGCCGGGGCCGCGCATCCTGCCGCCGGGCGCTCAGGCCGCCGCGCCCGAGCCTCCATCGAGGGCCGCCGCCGCTGCTCGAGGCTCCCCAGCCTCCCAATCCGATCTGGAGGCCTAACGGGCCGGGCCTCCAGATCCGCTCCACCTCCGGCCCCGTTAGGCGCCAGATCCGGCCCGCATCGAGGACCCGTGCCCGATCCGTCGGCCGGGTGGATCCGCTCCGCCGCCCGCCAGCCCGTTTGACCGCCGCCACCGACTGTTGACCGTTGACCAGACCCGTTTGCCCGAGGTGGTGGATTTTTCTTCTAAGTCCCTGTGAATTTTAGTGTCTGATGCTATTTTCAAATAGTGATAACTTTGTGTGTGTTGCTCCGATTTGAGTGAATGAGATGTACAGACGTTCGTGGAGACATGTACTACATTTCATTCCATTGTGCCATGCATGTTTGAGATCATCTAGATGCTTAAATATCTGTTGCAAGAGTGCTTCGTGATAAAAACTGCTGTTTGTAGTTATTTTCATGCCATCTTTGCATAGTGATAACTTGGTGCTCGTTTATCCGAATGATGCAAATGACATGTCCACGTGTTCGTCTTGTCATGCTCTACATGATGATTGCTTAGACTTGCATGATAGATTTAATCTTGCCATGTTTATCTCCGTTGCAAAGTGCTATGTGGCTGTTAAGTTTTTAAGCTTGTTATGAAATGCCAACTTGAGGAGCTCATTGCTATCGTTGTGTTTATCTCCATGATGCATGCTTAGGTGTTTTGGAATCACCATCATATGTACTTTGATGTGGTGCTTACCACTTGCCATGTTTAGTTTTGAGGTGACTTAAACTTGCTCTCAAAGATGCCATGATGAAACTGCTGTTTTAACACTTAGTGAAATTTCACTAAGTCTGGAATCTGTAATTTTCCAGATGCCTTGTTTGCTTGTTGTTCTAGGCCAATCCATGATAGTTTTGGGGTGACTCTTGATGATTCCTTGCTGTACTTATTGTTGGCTATCCATTCATGCTCTCACATGCTTATTTGAGTGGCTGTAGCATATTTAACTTTTGCTCCCAAGTTGCAATAAAATACTGCTGTCAGGATTTTGTTGTCAAGTTCAATATGTCCAAGCTTGTTGCTATTGATCCGTGGCTCCTTTGGGGGTGCACCAATGGACTAATTTGCTGTAGGATATATCTAGTTTATGTTCATACTCTTTTCCATGATGTTTGAGTGTTGTAGCTTATTTGTCTAGTGCTCCAAAGTTGCTATGTGGCTGTAATTTTCAGCTTGTGCATATTTCTTGTTTCGGGCATAACTTTTAGCCCGTAGCTCCGTTTTCAGCAAGTCTTATATGAAACTTGGGTGATTTTTCATGTAGATTCTTAATATCCTATTGTTATCATGTTTTGAAACATTTTGCTTGAGTGCATATTTTCCATGCTCCTTGTGCTCCCATAGTACATCAGTCATGCATCCACCATTGTTGTGTGCGCATTGCATCTTGTTGATTTCGTGCCTTGTGTGTTTGTGTTGAGTAGAGCCGGAAGCTGAGTACGAGTACGAGAACGAGGATACTATCGAGGTTGAGAACGAGGAGCTTTCTTACGATCCTATCGACAACTCTTCAGGCAAGATGACCGAACCCGGATACCATTACTATTTTTGCCTATTGCTAGAAGTCTCGATCTATAGTTTTGCCTCGATGCCCATGTCTTTCATGTCAGCCTCCTACTTGTAACCATGATCATGTCTAACCACCCTACCTATGCAAACCGTTGAATGGCTAAGTACGCTTCGCTCAGCCCCTCTTATAGCATTGTTAGTTGCACGTGAAGTTTGAAGATGCTTGCTTCATGTTGAAGTTTGTTGGGTTATATCACACTATATAAATGCTTAAATGAAATCACCTATATATTGGCAATGGGTGGAAGGCTAAGCCTTTTGCTTGGTGACTTGTTCCACTCATGCCGTTAGGAATCGTATAAACCGGTGTTATGTTCCTTGATTATGCGTTCCTCACACGGTTGGGGTTTATGGGGCCCCCTCGATAAACCGCTAAGTGCTAAGTCTTTTCCAGCAAGTCCCAACATTGGTACTATTTGCCTAATAACTAATTAAACTTGCATAGGGAGTAATTAACCCTCTTTCTTAATCAACAACCCCGGGCCAGTGCTCCACATGAGTGTTGGTCCGAAACGGGGGTTCTGCGGGGCCACCACGAGGAAACTCGAGGTTTGGTAAAAACCTGTAGAATCGCCCATCCGGTCGTGGCCTGAGACGAGATACGCGCGGCTACTATCAGGGTGTCGGCACGCCGGGAGGATTTGCTGGATTAGCCTTACCTTAGTTCTGAGTATCTTGAGCACGGGATTCCGAGAATACTCGGGCCTTCCCACCTTGGAGTTGCGACTCCGCGGATCGTGGGCTTGTCATGGGCCAAGTTGGAACACCCCTGCAGGGTTATGAACTTTCGAAAGCCATGCCCGCGGTTATGTGGCAGATGGGAGCTTGTTAATATCCGGTTGTAGAAAACTTGACACCATGTTACAATACACTACCAGCGTGAGTGCCGTGACTGTCATTTTCCGAAAGGGGTTTTTGGGAGATGAACACGGTGGGGTTATGTTTGACTTGATTAGTTTAGGATCACTTAGTGATCATCTCTCGACCGAGGCACCTTCTCTTCTCTCTCTTTTATACGTAAGCTAGGCTAGTGCTGCTGCAACCTTTTTCTTATTCTTTCTTCAGCCTTGTTCCACACCCAAGGCTTAAATAGTCGTGTTACCCGGGAACGGGATTGCTGAGTCCTTTGTGGCTCACAGTTACTTCACCACACCAGATGCAGGTCCGATGGTGAGCTATCCAGGTGATGGCACCGAGTTAGACTGGGAGTACGACGAGGAGCGTAGCCGTTACTATGTTCGTTATCCTGATGATCAGTAGTGGAACTTCTACTAGGATTCGATCCGACCTGTGGATTTAAATTATGTTTGGTATCTTGTTATTTGGATTTTACCCTTAGATGGGCTGTGATGTTCTTTTGTATGATGATTGAGACATGTAATGAATTTTTGTGACGTGGCGAGTGTAAGCCAACTATTTTATGTTTTTTCATCCCCATCTTTTACATGAGTTGTGCAAAGATACCAAACTTGCGATCATTCCAGCATGGGGTTATGTCTCTAAGTCGTGCCTCGACACGTAGGAGATATAGTCCCATCCTGGGCATTACATAAAGGTTGTCCAGAAAGTGTGAGAGCATCTGTTAAAACTATCCTTAATGTACCAAATGAGCAATTAAATGAGAAGTACTTAGGTATGCCATCTGATGTAGGAAATTCAAAAAATGGTGCTTTCAAGTACCTAAAGGACTGTCTATGGGCAAAAATACAAGGGTGGATGGAGAAGGTGTTATCTGCAGCAGGTAAAGAGGTTCTAATTAAATCCATTGCCCAAGCGATTCCGGTCTACTCGATGGCATGTTTTAAACTCCCGAGGGGGTTATGTGAGAGCTTAACTTCAATGATCAAGGCTTTCTGGTGGGGTAGTCAGAGAGGTAAGAGGAAACCTTATTGGGTGTCTTGGGATACGATGAGCATGCCGAAGTACATGAGAGGTTTGGGTTTCCGGGATTTTGAGATCTTCAACTTGGCTCTCCTGGCGCGGCAGGCATGGAGAATTCTGGAAGAACCTGAATCTCTAAGTGCGAGGATTTTGAAGGGAGTGTATTACCCGAACACGAATTTCCTCAATGCTGAACTAGGAAACCACCCTTCACAAATCTGGAGGTCGGTAATTGAGGGTCGTGATGTGCTGCAACAGGATCTTATCAGAAGAACTGGCAATGGGAGCTCCACTAATATTTGGGATATGAACTAGATACCAAGGCCTGAAAACATGCGACCCATTGTTTCCCTTATTCCAAATCCACCACTGATGGTGGCCGAGTTACTTGATCCGTTGAATGCATGCTGGGATGAGCAAATAATTCAGCAGATCTTTCTGCCAAATGATGCTGCAGCTATACTTCAGATCCCGGTATGCACACGTAACATGGATGACTTCTGGTCATGGGGTTTTGAGAAGAATGGGTTGTTTACAGTACGGTCTGCGTACAAAATGATCGTAGCAACAAAAAAACGGAGAGAAGATTGGTTGGATGAGCGACCGGGTTCATCAAGTAGAGTTCAGAATGAGAAATCATTGGAGGTGCTTTGGCATGTTGCTGTACCAGCAAAAATCAGGAGCTTTTTATGGAGGCTAGCACATAATTCAATTCCTACAGAAGATGTAAGGAATAAGAGAAATATGTCGACACATGACAGATGCTATGTGTGCGGCATGACAGACTCGTGGAAGCATAGCTTTATCGAATGCAGCATGACGCGATGTGTGTGGGCTCTAGTAGATCCGGAGCTGCTTGAACATATGATTGAAACAAGGGAACCTACGGCACGCGCTTGGCTTTTCTCAATGATGGAGGTGTTAAGTCACGATGAGATGACACAGATGGGTGTTACGCTTTGGGCAATCTGGTATGCGCGAAGAAAGCTTATACATGAGGGTTTAAACCAGAGTCCACTGTCGACACCTTTTTGTGACTAGATTCATAGCTGAACTTGATCAGTTACGGGAGCCATTAGCCTCACATGCGTTTATGAACATTGATGCAAGTAGCTCCTCGTGGGTTCTGCCGGCGGGGGGATGTGCGAAAATAAATGCTGATGGGGGTATTTCCATCGATCATAATGTGGGGGCTATTGCTGCAATATGTCGTGATCGGGAAGGTAATTATTTGGGGTCTTCTATCCTAGTTGTACAAGGAGCAACTGATCCAGCTACAATAGAAGCTTTGGCATGTCGGGAAGCTCAAGCGTTGGCGAGAGATTTGAGTTTCCAGCATATTCAGGTTGCTTCAGATTGCAAGCAGGTCATCTAACATATTAACCAAGGGGGTGGAGGCAATTATGGGAGTATTATTAGAGAGGTGACTGAAACTTCGAGAGTTTTCACGGCTTGTAATTTTATTTTTTAGCCTAGATCTTCAAACTTTGAAGCTCATAGGTTAGCTAGTTATGATGTCACTCTTCCTGTGAGGAGACACATATGGTTGGAGCATCCTCATGATGCTGATATTATCCCTGTAAACATTCTAACCATGCAATAAAGACCTGGCTATCCTTTTCTCAACAAAAAAACGAGGAGACCGCGACTGGGCCGGCCAACTAACAGGAAACGAGGAGAGCGTGACCTAAAAAAAATATGTGGGGCGCAGCAAGGAATCGAACTCGCGACTTTTTATTACTGAACGTGTTCCAATAGCAACTGGAGTAACTAGTTGTTGGTCCTACAAATAAAGTGCGGTTTTCTTTTCAAACCTTACGGAAGCCGCACATCCAAAACATTTTTACAAAATTTGGAATGTTTCTCGATAATTTAGGAAAACAATTAAATGCATAATATTGTTCTGATAACGAAAATATACTTGGAATTCCAATTTCTTTTTTGACAACAGAAACAATTTTCGAAATTCCAAACAAAATTTAGAAAATACGAACATATTTTGAAATCCGTGAACATTTTTTAATACACTGCCATCTTTTGAATCTATGAACATCTTTTGATCTATGAATATTTTTTGGAAAATGAGAACAATTTTATTGGAAGCACTAACATCTCTTGTGAATAATTTTTTTCATTTTTTCTTTATTTTGTTCATGTAAGCTCTTTATACAGTTTTTTCCCTTTTTTATCTAATGTGTGAAACTTTTTCAGTTCTATTTCTAAAATTCCTGAACCTTTTTACAGAATTCGTGGACTTTTTCGAATCCGTGAATTTTTTTTCAGATCCACGAACTTTTCATCAGTTTTACCAAAAAAACGAAGTCCGGGAACTTCTTTTCAAAAAATTGAACTTTTTCCAAATTCATGATTTTTTTAACAAAAATCGTGACCTCTTTTTGCTTTAGAAAATCTGGTTCATGATGTTCATTTTTTCATTTCTGTTTCCTGCTAAGATGACCATGAATTTAAGACAAAATGGAAAAAAAATAAAAAGAAAGAGAAGGAGAAAAAGAAAAGAAAAAAGGAAAAAATGAGCAAGTGAACACAGCGGATGTGCAGTTCTAAAGAAGGAGGAAAAACAGCGCGTATTAAAAAGGAAAAAAAAGCTAAAGCGGGCCGGCCCAGTGGGAAACAAAGCGAAATGGCATCAATCCCAGCCATCCCAGTGATCCTTGATTGCCAAACGATGTGAAGGTTTAATTTAAACCGAAATTGCATAGTTAATGGTGTAATTGACCGGGATTTTGATTTGAGGGTTCGTTTTGCCGAACTTCTACGAGTTCAGGATTTAAAATGAACTTTTTTCTATTAAGATTCTCTGAAGTGACCATGAAACGCGAAATGGCTGTCCATGGAACAATACTCGGAGTATAACATGGGGCATGTTTGCATTCCACCTCGTAAACTATGATTTCCTAGTCTTGGAATTGCAACAGAGTCGCCTCTTGCTCTGCATACTACCGGGTCTTCTCGCCTTCCCAGCTCAAGCTCTAACTTTCCCAAGAATGCAGCAAATGCACCGGCGCAGCAGCACGGTATATAGAGAATGTTTGTTTCGAGGGATTTTTTGGTGTAGGGATTAGAAAAAGGTCCTCTTAGAAACTTTTTAACCAAGCAGAAATGACTACTAGAGACTAAAAGTTGTTTTTACGACTAATTGAAGAAGACTCTTAAGGAGAGTCTTTTAAAAAAAAAAATTGGACTTTTTCAACAATGCTCCTTCCTGCATTCATTGCCCCTCCGCTCATGATGTTGCTTAATAGGGGTAACATGGTTTTTTACATGTCATTTAATAACCTCTAGGAAGTGACTAGAGACTTTGTGTGTTCCACCCCATCTCACCAGTCACCGCCCGTTTCTCCCCCTTCCTTCTACCACACACCAAAACAAAAAGCTCGGATCGAGCGACTGATGGCGCTTCCGGCGGGCTTCATCTCCGGGGCAGCCGCGGCAGCGGTGATCGCCATGGGCGCGTACATGTTCTTCTGGCCGGCATCGGCCGCCGTGGTAATGATGAAAGCTCCTGGATCCGGCGGCCTGCTGATATCCTGCTTGGCGTTCGAGGCCAACCCGCAGCGCTACTACCACCTCCTCTGCACCGTCGGCGCCGCGGTGGCCGCTGCCGCTTTCGCTCCGTGATTGCGAGCTTTCCTAAGCTGTTGCGCCCAGATCTTCAGCGTACTAGTATTTTCGGACAGAGTGAGTAGTTGTCTGTCCAATGCATTAGTCGTCCGCTACTGCAGTACTGAACTAAACCGTGGAGCTTGTGCACCAATAATCGTTCGATGCTGACAAGTTCGGTGAACAAAACGAACATCAAAATGTTCCAATTGATAAAGTTAAATCTTTATTCGATGATGTAGGTAGTGATTGTGCCGAGAACAGCATCTCTTATTCTAAGAAAATCGACAGGTACCAGCAGCCAAGCATACAGTAGTACAAGCGAATCACGCATATGCAGACCGCCTCGCTTAATTTACCCAGACGCACGCGACATGCATGTCCAGATCACGGAGCCGCGAGGCCCGTGCCGCGGAACTTGTCACGGACGATCTCATCCAGCCGCGTCGCCATCTCCGGCGTCATGTGGTTCACCCAGTCTCCGGCGACCCCTTTCCTGAAGAAAGAGTCGCGGGGCATGGCGTGGTACGCCCCCGACGAGCCTTTCTTGTTCACCTCCAGGCCCTTCATCTTCTCGAAGCTGCACAGCTCCACCACGCCTTCCACGGCGCCCTCCTCGCCGGACGAGAACGGCCGGCCCATGAACTCCGCCAGCCGCCTCACGTGCTTGCCCGTGTCCTGCAGCAGGTCCTCGTACTTGAGAAAGAGCACCCTGTCGGGGCGTGCGAGGCTCGCGCGCCAGTAGGTGAGCACGTGGTCCCAGATCGGGCCGACGGCCACGGCGCCGTCGCAGACGTGCTCAAATAGCTCCGCGAACGGGAGCTCGGGCTGCCGGCGCCGGAGGAAGTGCCACAGGGAGACGACCATGTCCTTGGGGTCCCTGCAGATGTACACGACCTTGCACCCGGCGACGGCGCCGGCGGTGACCGACTCGGGGAGCAGGGTGTGCGGCATGTGCGTGTTCATGAGGCGCGGCGACGGGAGCCTCTCCAGCTTGGCCTCCTGCCCGTCGGCGAAGATCTCGTCCAGGAACGGGATGCAGTCGTGCGGGTTGAGGCGGAGGAGCGGGTGCTGCGCCGGCGCCGGGTACGCGTCGCGCGTCATGGTGGCGAAGGCCAGCGCCTTGAGCCACGTGGTGCCGCACTTGGGGTAGCTGGCGAGGATCACGTCGTCGGGGCGTGGGGCGAAGCGCCGCTGGAAGACGACGGTGCCCGCGACCCAGTGGTCCGGCAGCCAGAACCCCTGGTACAGGCGCAGCTCCAGGCCGGCCTGATGCTTGCGCGGCAGCGCTGCCACGAGGCCCCCAAACTCCTCCTTGGCTGGGCGCTTTGGCACCGTGCCGTCGTCGACGTCCGTGAACGGAACAGGGCCTGAAGTCCACTTGGTGGCCATGGCGGCCATGGGAGATGGAAACAGACTGACTGTCTGCACGCGGCGTCGCGCGCGAGCAGAATAGTGCAGTGTGCTCAATCAAGTGAGAGCAGGCTGACACTTCCACTCGTTTCGTTTGGGGGACTATATATCGTGAGCGTTGGCACGTTTGCATCACGCATGTGCCTTTTGTTTACTTAACGTTGATGGGTCAATTTTTGACTTTGAATATCGAAAGCGAAATGGTATCTTGCCGTGCCCGCCAAGGAGCAGACCCCAACCTCGTCACGCTTAGTTTTTCTTTTTAGAAAAACAGATTACGCCTACCAAAACGTTTTTATATTCTGATACTACGGAGGTAGTGAGTACTCCATCCGTTCCGTAATATAAAAGTGTTTTTGACACGCTCTTATATATTGGATGGTTAAAGGGACTGTGGTATCCTTAGCTCATCATGGTTCAAGTCCTGATGCTCGCATTTATTCCTGTATTATTTCAGTATTTCCGGCGATGCGCATTCAGTGGGAGGACATATTCCCGTCGACGATGAGGTGCTCATAGGGGTAGGGTTGCGTACGCTCTTATATTATGGGACGGAGAGAGTAGAATAATACAAGAGTGAGAATGATGAAATACAATACAAATCGACACGCTCGAGTAGGATTATAAATAAGAGTTTAGCTCCAATAAAATTGGAAGTTAAGAAATGCAAATTGAAAAGGGTATATTTCAAAACCGAATCTAAGAACGAAAAAAACTCGGCTGAAAATCCTAGTTCTTTCAGGCTCAACATCGTTGTCACGTTGTGTCATCGCATTCTTGTGGGCGTCGTCGGGGAGCCTAGATACATATGGGTCGTTGCGCGTCTGCGTCTTCGGGCATGCTTTGATCTTGGTGTATAACTTCCTCCACTCGCATGCGATTGTCTCTTTTGTCTCCTACGACCTCGTGGTCATCGTTCTCGGGCATCACGTCTGCATGCAGGATCGATGCTCAGTGCCCTGAAACGAGACGACAGGTGACCCTCTCAGACGACGATCTGTTGTGTTCGTTGCAACAAAAATGTCCGGTGGTTTTGCAAGGAGGGTATGATCTTGGTCTCAGACACTTTTTGTTGGGTGTGGTTTCTCCTCTTACTCGTCTTCTAGTTGATGTCAGCTTTCGCTGATCTTTTGGATGTTGATTTGATTTCAACCTGCTTTGTAAGAGACTTTTCTCATCACCTTATATCGCTTCGGTCGTTTGGAATTTATTCGTAAAGCGGGATGAAAGCCTATTTGAGGAAAGAATAATGTGGCATGCCGCAGTTGAATGACATCACCATAACACCCCTCCCCGTTCCCAGTGACAAGAGTTGATCTCGGCCAAAGATACAATCCGTGCTAATAGGGAACACACATGAATTCGAAAAGTATGCCCGATTAAGACTAAAAAATATGCAGTGCTAAAATTAAGTTTATACTCCCTCCATTCCCTTTTGTAGTGAGCATAGATTTTTTGCTCACATTCCGAAATGTAGTGCGTGCATGCTGGTTTGGACAAGTTACCCCTTGCATGGAAATCAGGGACACACAGCAGTGCTTGCACATGGGTGTGGGCAGAACGTGCATGCAGGGTTATTTTGGTACAAAGTACAACTCCAGCTCATTGCATTGGTATAAGAGCTAGCAACTATGCGCACTATAAATTGAAACAGCGGGAGTATAGTGCTAGTTATGGCCTTGCCTTTGTTATTTGCGCATAGAATGTGAAAAGAGAGGTTTGCGTGGATTACAAAATCATTTTTCTCTCTATGAAATTCCAACCAGTTTTTTTAATGCTTATTCTTTGATCCATTCTTTTGAATCAAAAGAATGAATAGTACTCCCTCCGTTCTCAAATATTTGTCTTTGTAGACATTTCAAATAGTTACATCATACGGATGTATGTAAATATATTTTAGAGTATAGATTCACCCATTTTGCTTCGTATGTAGACACTCGTTGAAATCTTTAGGAAAACAAATATTTAGGAACGGAGGGAGTATACCGTAGAGTTATTTACCCAAAACCATCACATTTGAGGCTAGGGTAACAACTTAGTACCACATTTGAGGCAGGGCACAAAAAACCACCAGAATTGCGCCTAATATGTACCGCGGAGCACTGATTGTCTGATTTACTTGCGAAGACAGTGAAACCGACAAGTTGGCCCCATCTGTCGGGCTGACATGGCATGCCTATGTGGATAATTTGCTGAGGTGGCAAAACGGTCCCACCTGTCAATGACACTTTATCCCTTTTCACCTTTTCTTTTTATTTCTCATGGGCATTTCAGCAAACAGGCTATGGGCGTGGGCGGCGCACCGGGGAGCAGGCCGAGGCAGTCGCGGTGAGGAGGAGCTCGAGCGGCGCTGCGGAGAGGACGACAGTGGGCTCGGGCGGACAAGATGCCACAGACTCGCCGCTGCGGTCGGACAAGCCCTCCACGATGCGCGTCAGCACAGGTCAGGCCGCACGGGTGTAAGGGCATATTTAGCCAAATGGTGTTTTGGTGATTGATGACAATGCGTTTGCGGACTAATCATGTGTTCTAAGCTCTTTCAGATACATCTCACAAAGGCACAAGAAGATTAGAGGCCCCTCGGAATCTATGGAAGACGGTGTTTCCTTTTTGCTTAGTTTTCGATGGTTCTGAGTGATAGGAAAGCCGTACTATTAAGAGGGGATCCGCTTTGGTAAGGTTTGGGTGGAATCAACACGTACACTTCTTTATTGCACCCATCATTCCTTCCCGCCGCAATGGAGCTCTTCTTTCCCATCTTCTCTAGCTTTTTCTAGCTCCAGCGGTAGTACCGCGTATCCCAGCGGTAGTATCGCCCGTGTGTCTCAAGCGGTAGTACCGCCCCACTAAGCGGTAGTACCGCTTAGTACACACTGCGGTAGTACCGTCGCTGATCCGTGCTACTACCGCCTCGACTCGCGAGCGCTTTTTTCGTGTCGAGTTTTGCGGTACTAGGTGCGGCAGTAGAGGCGGTAGTACCGCCCTGAAACCGCGGTAGTACCGCTCTGGGTCCCTACCCCTATGGCACGGTAGTACCGCTTGCGTGGCAATGGTAGTACCGCTCTATAAGCGGTAGTACCGCTCTGTGCGGGGCTGAGTGGGGGATAATGTTGGATTGTTCCCCCCACTATATAAAGGCTTCTTCTTCCTCCTTTTGACTCACCTCTTCCCCCACACACTCCATTGTTGCTCCAAAGCTCCATTTTCGCCCAATCTCTCTCCCTAGCCAATCAAACTTGTTGATTTGCTCGGGATTGCATGAGAAGGCACCGATCTACACTTCCACCAAGAGATATTTGATTCCCCCCACTAATCCCTAGCAGATCTTGTTACTCTTGGGTGTTTGAGAACCCTAGACGGTTGAGGTCACCTCGAAGCCATATTCCATTGTGGTGAAGCTTCGTGGTTTCGTTGGGAGCCTCCAATTTAGTTGTGGAGATAGCCCCAACCTTGTTTGTAAAGGTTCGGTTGCCGCCTTCAAGGGCACCACTAGTGGAATCACGGCACCTTGCATCATGTGAGGGCGTGAGGAGAATACGGTGGCCCTAGTGGCTTCTTGGGGAGCATTGCGCCTCCACACCGCTCCAACGGAGACGTACTTCCCCTCAAAGGGAAGGAACTTCGGCAACACATCATCGTCTCCACCGATTCCTCTTGTGGTTATTTCTTACCTTTACTTGTGCAAGCATTACTTGTTTATCTCCTATAGCTTGCCTGTGAAGTTGTTATCTTTACTTTCTATTAGTTGTCATCTTAGTAGCACATCTAGACAACTTACTTTGACGCTTAATTTAAAGTGGTTAAGAAAAGCTAAAAATTGTTAGTTGCCTATTCACCCCCCCCCCTCTAGTAAACATATCGATCCTTTCCATTGGTATCAGAGCCTCGTCTCTTTTTAAGGACTTTACCATCCAAAGAGTATGGGTGACAACGTAGTCAAGACGGAGGATCATTCCGGTGGAACTTCGTCCTTGCCTACGTCCGATGGGGGAGCCTCGGTCTCTCATGAGGAGTTCAATGTGGCCTTGACCACATTGAAAGAGTCACTAGCGACCGAGGTCAAAGGCATGTTTAAAGATTTGCTTGAGGGGCTCAAATTATCCACCGCACCGTTGGAAGTGGTTCGTCCCGCTACCAACGTGTCGGAGGCTAATCCCGACAAGGGAGAAGCTAGTAGTGAACAAGCTCCTGTTACTAAGAATGGGAGTGGCATCTTTGCCCACTCCGCTCCTCCTACTCACTATGGAGGACCCGCTCCCACACCACATTTAAATTCCGTTGGACCTCTGATGGCGTCTCGCCCCTCGTTGGTTACCCCAAGTGGAAGGTTTGAGATGCAGTGTAGCGGAAATTTTCCCTTGGCAATACCAAGGATCGATTTCCCTGAGACTCCCAGTTTCAACAAGAAGGTGTCAACTGCTAACGGCACCAGATATTAGCAATCAACGTGGACCTGCACACAGATACAAATAACTTTGCTCCCAACGAGTACAAAGAGGTTGTCAATCCCTCCGGCCTTGTAGTTTACAAAGGATCAAACGCAAGTGATAGTAGTGATAGATATAATTGCAATGGTAAATAAAAAGCGGAAAGTAAATAGCGGATGTGATCAATGATGGTAATATGGACCGGAGTCTCATGATGTTCACTAGTGATGTCTCTCTCCCAAAAGACGATAAAACAGCTATGTGAGGTAAACGAATTACAGCTGGGCAATTGACAGGACCATGTGCGCAAACCAATGCTGACTATGTTACAAGAAAGGTAGAGGTTCAAAGCATGGGCGGTACGCCAAGGTAAGTAGACCGAAATCCATCTGCATCTACTACTAATCATCCACCTTGAGATATCTATCCAGAACATCTCGCTGGTATTAAGTTGCGAGTCCCACCCATAGTGTAAACTCAAAGCAACAGACAACTGCATTAAAAGAACTTTGCGTAAAGTAAACAATCCTTGCACCCGCGGGCACAAGCACCGTTGTTTTCCCCCTTGTGCCAACAGCACATCCCCTAGACTCATGTTTCTGTCACTCAAGCTAGTCATCGAGGGGCATGAACCCACAATCAAGCATAACGTTCCCTCTTGGAGTCACTACCTACTACTTGGCCAAAGCAATAAATAACAACGGAGAACATGCAAGAATTACTTACGAACATAAATATAAAAGAGGTGAATCAAATATATTACTCAAACACAATCTGAACATAATCTCATAATCCATCGGATCCCAGCAAACTCATCATAGCAACAGCATAAGGATTACATATGTGCATCGATCATGTAGGGCAACTCACGAGGACTAATTAGTGAAGCACAAGAACGGGAGGAGAACATCACATAGCTACTGGTCATGGACCCATGGTCCAAGGGAGACTACTCACAACTCATCCGGGAGGCGTCCATGGTGGTGGAGAAGCTCCCGGTGGTGATCCTCCCCTTCGGCAGGGTGCCGGGAAGAGTTCTCCTGGTGCTCCCGATCTTGGAAGCGGCGGCGGCGGCGGAACAGAGATGAGATCGCGAAAAAGAGTTCCCGTCTCGAGGGTTTCGGGAGACGGTATAAATATATGCCAAAGGGGGGCATCAGACGAGGCTCGGGAGGCCCAGGCGCCCCCCGGCGCGGCCAGGGGGGCCGCGCCACCAGGGCGCCTGGAGCCCTAGTGCCCCCCCGGCTGTACTTTGGCTACTGGGAACCTTCTGGAACGCTGATTTTTTATATAATTTTTCCGGTATTTTTCTGGCAGTTCTCGTAATGGGAAAACCTGAAATACAAAAACAGCCGAAAACAGAAACTGGCACTGGGGTGCACTGAGTTAATAGGTTAGTCCAAATATGATCAAAAGTGTATGGAAGTGTATAAATATCATAGCAATATCACCCAAAAGAGGCATGGAGCAAGCAGAAATTATAGATACGTTTTGGACGTATCAACATCCCCAAGCTTAATTCCTGCTCGTCCTCGAGTAGGTAAATGATAACAAGAATAATTTCTGTGGTGACATGCTATTAACCATATAGGACTTTTTCATAGTCACATGACAAAAGCTTACTGAGACAATGAATCTATAGTAATTAAGTTGCCTCAAGAGAAAATCACAAAGAACTGAAAGTTTTACAATATGATACTAAAACATCAAATAGATTTGTAATGAACATGGTGTGCAAATATGATAAAGTGATATCTCGCTTGCCCCCTTTAGTGAAGCAAAACATAAATGCAGGGGCACCTCCAAGGTTTAAGTGATGACTAGATACAATGATTTCAAAATAAACGATATCACAATCATGCAAAAGACAATGCTACTTTGGGACAATGCACATTACACTCAGAATGACAATCATGCTTTCAATAGTTGGTGCTTTAAAAGAAGGTGGAGACTCTCGAACCGTGGCTTTTGTTGGCAAGGTTGAAAACCCATAGTCGGAAACAAAGACAAAACATGTACCAGAGCTCTTGGTTTTAAAATAGAGGTAATAAATTTTTTTAGATCATGCATGTTTCGTCAACGAATGCTAGCAGACAACTCAATCACTTCTTGAGATGGACAAGTTTCGAGGAACGGCTCCCGAATGAGGACGATCACATCCTCTTAATCTCCTTTGTTTATCACTGCCAAAGTTTTCTGATTTCTCATGAACAAATGATGGGCCTCTAACCCCTCGTTGGTTACCCCAAGTGGAAGGTGAAAGATGCAGTGTTGTGGAAGTGTTTTCCCTTAGCAAAGATGCCAAGGATCGAATCCCCAGAGACTCCTAGGTTCAACAAGTAGGTGTCAACTACTAACAGCGCGGATTAGCAATCAATGTGGACCTACACACAGATACAAATAACTTTGCTCCCAACGAGTACAAAGAGGTTGTCAATCCCTCCGGCCTTGTAGTTCACAAAGGATTAAAAGCAAATGATAGTAGTGATAGATAATGTTTGCAATAGTAAGTAATAGCGAAAAGTAAATAGCGGATGTGATCAATGATGGTAATATGGACCGGAGTCTCATGATGTTCACTAGTGATGTCTCTCTCCCAAAAGACGATAAAACAACTATGTGAGGTAAACGAATTACAGCTGGGCAATTGACAGGACCACGAACGCAAACCAATGCTGATTACATTGCAAGAAAGGTTGAGGTTCAAAGCATGGGCGGTACGCCAAATTAAGTAGACCGAAATCCATCAATATCTACTACTAATCATCCACCTTGAGATATCTATCCAGAACATCTCGCTGGTATTAAGTTGCGAGTCCCACCCATAGTGTAAACTCAATGCAACAGACAACTGCATTAAAAGAACTTTGCGTAAAGTAAACAATCCTTGCACCCGCGGGCACAAGCATCGTTGTTTTCCCCCTTGTGGCAACAGCACATCCCCTAGACTCATGTTTCTGTCACTCAAGCTAGTCATCGAGGGGCATGAACCCACAATCGAGCATAACGTTCCCTCTTGGAGTCACTACGTATTACTTGGCCAAAGCAATAAATAACAACGGAGAACATGCAAGAATTACTTATGAACATAAATATAAAAGAGGT
>LR738710.1:163386796-163438555 GCA_902687465.1 Secale cereale | reverse complement strand
CCCCCCCCCCCCCGGCTGCCCTTCGGGCACAGGGTAGGTTCTGGAACGCTGATTTTTTATATGATTTTTCTGGATTTTTCCTGGCAGTTCTCGTAACGTGAAAACCTGAAATACAAAAACAGCCGAAAACAGAAACTGGCACCGGGGTGCACTGGATTAGTAGGTTAGTCCAAATATGATCAAAAGTGTATGGAAGTGTATGAATATCATAGAAATATCACCCAAAAGTGGCATGGAGCAAGCAGAAATTATAGATACGTTTTGGACGTATCGACATCCCCAAGCTTAATTCCTGCTCGTCCTCGAGTAGGTAAATGATAACAAGAATAATTTTTGTGGTGACATGCTATTAACCATATAGGACTTTTTACAGTCATATGACAAAAGCTTACTGAGACAATGATTCTATAGTAATTAAGTTGCCTCATGAGAAAATCACAAATGACTGAAAGTTTTACAACATGACATTGAAGCATCAAAAAGATTTGCAATGAACATGATGTGCAAATATGATAAAGTGATTCTAGCTTGCCCCCTTTAGTGAAGCAAAACATAAATGCAGGGGCACCTTCAAGGTTTAAGTGATGACTAGATACAATGATTTCAAAATAAACGATATCACAATCATGCAAAAGACAATGCTACTTTGGGACAATGCACATTACACTCAGAATGACAATCATGCTCTCAGTAGTTGGTGCTTTTTAAAAGAAGGTGGAGACTCAACATAAAAGAAAAAGAATGGTTATGTGCTAGAGCTTTTTATTTTGAAAACATAGAAGCAATTTTGTCAACGGTAGTAGTACTTCATATGTGTCATGCATAAGACATCCTATAAGTTGCAAGCCTCATGCATCGAATACCAATAGTGCTCGCACCTTGTCCTAATTAGCTCGGATTTCCATGGGTTATCATTGCATTACATATGTTTTAACCAAGTGTCACAAAGGGGTACCTCTATGCCACCTGTACAAAGGTCCAAGGAGATAAATCGCATTTGATTTCTCGTTTTTGATAGATCTCAACTTTAGGACATCCATACCGGGACAACATAGAAAATAGATGATGGACTCCTCTTTAATGCATAAGCATATTCTCATAAGAGATTGAGGATTAAGTCCAAGCTAAAACTTCCACCATGATACATGGCTTTGGTTGGCGGCCCAATGTTCTTCTCTAACAATATGCATACTCATTCAACCCACGGCAAATCACCCTTACTTCAGACAAGACGAACATGCATAGCAACTCACATGATATTCAACAAAAGTGTGACAGTTGATGGCGTCCCCAGAAACATGGTTACCGCTCAGCAAGCAACTTATAAGAAATAAGATACATAGGCAACATATTCTTTACCACAATAGTTTTCAAGCTACTTTCCCATGAGCTATGTATTGCAAGGTTAGTCTGCTTAGTACAGGTGGAGGTTAGCAAAAGACTGGGAGCGACCAACTAAGAGAGCAATGACTGTCATAATCATGCAGAGCGACAAAGCATTATTGAATCAGGCATGGTAGTTATATCGCTATTCAGAAATAAAAGATCATGAAGGCTTGACAGACTTTCTTTACAGTCTTAAATATGCGTGAGCATACGCCAAGTCAATCAAAATAAATTCTCGAAGGAAGATATTACTAAACCATACCACATCATCGGCAAACAAATCAAGTTGGTATTCCAATAACACATTGGGAATCCCCCAGCTATTTGAGACTAACCATAAGAAAACCTGAACTACTAAGCACCATTATGCACGTAGCATCTTTATCATAGACATATTAACCAATGCAACGGAAGCAAACTCTCTTAATAAGATAAGCATGATAATTAAAGAGAGTTCAAGCATCCAACTAAACAAAAGCTCTTTGAAAAGATAAGCATGAATACTAAGAGCAGAGCATGATAGTAGCTATTAAAAGACAAAGAACACACACATCAAAGATAGACATGAAAATTCTATGTTATGTTCTAGATAGAAGTGGAGCGTGTTTCTCTCCCACATAAAGAAAGCTGAGTTCCGACTCGTTATGAAAAACTAAAAAGAAAACTAAAAGCAAGACGCTCCAAGCATAGCACTTAACACATGAAGTGATAAAAATATAGCGAAATGAAAGACGAACTGATAATGTTGATGGAGAAGGGGATGCACGGGGGCATCCCCAAGCTTAGACGCTTGAGTCTCCTTGAATATTTCTTGGGGGTGCATGGGGGCATCCCCAAGCTTGAGCGCTTGACACTCCTGAATCTTTTTATCATCTTCCCTCGCACACTTGAAAACTCCCTTCATACATAACTCATTATAATCTGATTAGCGAGGTTAGTACCCTTAATAAAATAATTATACCTTGCTGGAAATAAAGATATTCTTGAAGTTCTACTGTTTCTCAAGATTGCCAAAAGGTTTTTGCAAAGAAAAAGCAAGCTCTTGATTTGCAAAATGAAGGAAAGGCAAAACAGGACAGAATCTGTGAAAAACAGAACAGCAGGTAGTAATTGATTTTTTCGGGGCACTTCTGCAACTCAAATCAAAAAACTCAGAACATACGCACGAAAGACAATTATATAGAGAACGCTGTCGAAAATATTCAGACCAAAAAGATGATCTGGTGATTTTATACGAATTTTTCTATCCAAGGACAGAATCTGTTTCCTGGACAGCACCTCGCAACTTTTGAACTTTCTAGCAATCAGAGGCTATACTTGGCACAAATATGAAAAGCAAAGATACAATTATGATGCTACAGCAGTAAACAACATCAAGACACAACAAAAGCAAAAAAATTATTCATGTGGGCTGCCTCCCAAAAGCGCTTTCTTTTATGCCTTTAAGCTAGGCATAATGCATATAGATCAAGTTGTATCAATTGAACCATCATCAAGATCATCAAAAAGCTCTTCAATAATACAACTAGTCTTAAGAGGACTCTCAAATAAAGGCCTCATAGAGATACTCCTAGGTAGAAGACCAAAAGGATAAAAGTCAAGGGAAGATTCATTTATAAATTTATCAAAGACAGGTGTTTCTTCCAAGGTCTTTACAGTTTCAACCCCTTTGGCAATAGACGGAGTACTTTTAGAACGGGGAGCCTTTGGAACGTGAACGAACTTAGGCTCCCTCTTTGCCGGAGTTTCTACTTTTTTGGTTTTGATCGAGGAGAAGGTAGTTCCTAGGGTATCAAATATTTCCTCAATCTTGTCTATCCTAGAAGAGTCCATGTCATGGAATTTGACGGTCTCCAAAATTTTAAAAACTTTATGCATGGAGCTATCAAGTCTATTCAAATTCCCTTGGATCTTACGATCCAACTCATTTATCTTATTAATGCTTGGCATCTCTAGCTCTATCTTTTCAAGTTTTTTCATGATGAGAGCTAGGGTGATGTCCTCTCGAATGCTAACAACAGGGAGATTCCCAACAAGATTTTCAATAATACTAAGAGACTCCCAAACTGGGGCCTCTAGGAAATTCCCATTGATAGCAGTATCTAGAATAAACCTATTCCAAGAAGTAATTCCAACATAAAAATTTCTAAGCAAGATAGTAGTAGGTTGCTTCTTGGTGGCTCTTTTTTGTGAATCATTAATTCTATACCAAGCATCTTTCAAACTTTCCCCAACTCTTTGTTTAAAGGTGAGAACTTCTGCCTCGTCAAAGACAAAAGGACCCGACATAATGACAACTAAAGAACTAGATAACTATTTTTGTGATTTTTGATAAAAGGTACTAAAGCAAAAACTGAAAGGTAAACTAACAAGACTAAAAAGCAAAGGTAAAAGATAGCATGCAACTCCCCTATCCTGAAGAGTGGAGTCCCCGGCAACGGCCCCAGAAAATACTCATTGATGGGCCTCTAACCCCTCGTTGGTTACCCCAAGTGGAAGGTGAAAGATGCAGTGTTCTGGAAGTGTTTTCCCTTAGCAAATATGCCAAGGATCGAATCCCCAGAGACTCCTAGGTTCAACAAGTAGGTGTCAACTGCTAACGGCGCGAATTAGCAATCAACGTGGACCTGCACACAAATACAAATAACTTTGCTTCCAACGAGTACAGAGAGGTTGTCAATCCCTCCGGCCTTGTAGTTCACAAAGGATTAAAAGCAAATGATAGTAGTGATAGATAATGTTTGCAATAGTAAGTAATAGCGAAAAGTAAATAGCGGATGTGATCAATGATGGTAATATGGACCGGAGTCTCATGATGTTCACTAGTGATGTCTATCTCCCAAAAGACGATAAAACAGCTACGTGAGGTAAACGAATTACAGCTGGGCAATTGACAGGACCACGAACGCAAACCAATGCTGATTACATTGCAAGAAAGGTTGAGGTTCAAAGCATGGGCGGTACGCCAAATTAAGTAGACCGAAATCCATCAATATCTACTACTAATCATCCACCTTGAGATATCTATCCAGAACATCTCGCTGGTATTAAGTTGCGAGTCCCACCCATAGTGTAAACTCAATGCAACAGACAACTGCATTAAAAGAACTTTGCGTAAAGTAAACAATCCTTGCACCCGCGGGCACAAGCACCGTTGTTTTCCCCTTTGTGGCAACAGCACATCCCCTAGACTCATGTTTCTGTCACTCAAGCTAGTCATCGAGGGGCATGAACCCACAATCGAGCATAACGTTCCCTCTTGGAGTCACTACGTATTACTTGGCCAAAGCAATAAATAACAACGGAGAACATGCAAGAATTACTTATGAACATAAATATAAAAGAGGTAGATCAAATATATTACTCAAGATCAATATGAACATAATCTCATAATCCATCGGATCCCAGCAAACTCATCATAGCAACAACATAAGGATTACATATGTGCCTCGATCATGTAGGGCAGCTCACGAGGACTAATTAGTGAAGCACAAGAATGGGAGGAGAACATCACATAGCTACTGGTCATGGACTCATGGTCCAAGGGAGACTACTCACAACTCATCCGGGAGGCGTCCATGATGGTGGAGAGGCTCCCGATGGTGATCCTCCCCTCCGGCAGGGTGCCGGGAAGAGTTCTCCTGGTGCTCCCGATCTTGGAAGCGGCGGCGGCGGCGGAACAGAGATGAGATCGCGAAAAAGAGTTCCCGTCCCGAGGGTTTCGAGGGACGCTCTAAATATATGCCAAAGGGGGGCACCAGACGGGCTTCGGGGGGCCCAGGCGGCCCCCCCCCACCCCCGGCGCGGCCCAGGGGGGGCGCGCCGCCAGGGCGCCTGGAGCCCTGGTGCCCCCCCCCCCGGCTGCCCTTCGGGCGCAGGGTAGGTTCTGGAACGCTGATTTTTTATATGATTTTTCTGGATTTTTCCTGGCAGTTCTCGTAACGTGAAAACTTGAAATACAAAAACAGACGAAAACAGAAACTGGCACCGGGGTGTACTGGATTAGTTGGTTAGTCCAAATATGATCAAAAGTGTATGGAAGTGTATGAATATCATAGAAATATCACCCAAAAGTGGCATGAAGCAAGCAAAAATTATAGATACGTTTTGGACGTATCAACAAAGCGTGAAGGAGGGTTTGTTTGTTATATTAATTTTGAGCCGGGCGCACTCAATGCCAGTTCCTTCTCGTATTATGGGTTTGCACATTATACATGCAATCCCGGGGTGAAGCTTGTCCAACTTAAAAAGATTATGAATTAACTACTACTTCCTCATGGACTTATAACAGAGGCACAAAATAGGAATGCATTTTTCTTTGAATAATTTCGAGATGGTACATGCAAGTCTCTGTTAGGAATGGCAGGTAAATACCATGTAGGAAGGTATGGTGGACTCATATGGCATAACTGGTTTAAAAGACTGTGGATGCACAAGCAGTCAGTCCGCTTAGTACAGGTGGAGGTTAGCAAAAGACTGGGAGCGACCAACTAAGAGAGCAATGACGGTCATAATCATGCAGAGCGACAAAGCAACATTGAATCAGGCATGGGAGTTATATCGCTACTCAGAAACAAAAGATCATCAAGGCTTGACAGACTTTCTTTACAGTCTTAAATATGCGTGAGCATACGCCAAGTCAATCAAAATAAATTCTTTGAAGGAAGATATTACTAAACCATACCACATCATAGGCAAACAAATCATGTTGGTACTCCAATAACACATTGGGAACCCCCCAGCTATTTGAGACTAACCATAAGAAAACATGAACTACTAAGCACCATTATGCACGTAGCATCTTTATCATAGACATACCAACCAATGCAACGGAAGCAAACTCTCTTAATAAGATAAGCATGATAAATAAAGAGAGTTCAAGCAACCAACTAAACAAAAGCTCTTTAAAAAGATAAGCATGAAAGTTAAGAGCTAAGCATGATAGTAGCTATTAAAAGACAAAGAACACACACAGCAAGGATAGACATGAAAATTCTATGTTATGTTCTAGGTAGAAGTGGAGCATGTTTCTCTCCCACATAAAGAAAGCTGAGTTCCGACTCGTTATGAAAAGCTAAGGAAAACTAAAAAGGAAAACTAAAAGCAAGACGCTCCAAGCATAGCACATAACACATGAAGTGATTAAAATATAGTGGAACGAAAGACGAACTGATAATGTTGATGGAGAAGGGGATGCACGGGGGCATCCCCAAGCTTAGACGCTTGAGTCTCCTTGAATATTTCTTGGGGGTGCATGGGGGCATCCCCAAGCTTGAGCGTTTGACACTCCTGGATCTTTTTATCATCTTCCCTCGCACACTTGAAAACTCCCTTCATACATAACTCATCATAATCTGATTAGCGAGGTTAGTACCCATAATAAAATAATTGTTCCTTGCTGGAAATAAAGATATTCTTGAAGGTCTACTATTTCTCAAGATTGCCAAAAGGTTTTTCCAAAGAAAAAGCAAGCTCTAGGTTCGCAAAATGAAGGAAAGGCAAAACAGGACAGAATCTATGAAAAACAGAACAGCAGGTAGTAAATGATTTTTCCGGGGCACTTCTGCAACTCTAATCAAAAAACTCAAAACAGATGCACGAAAGACAATTGTATAGAGCACGCTGTCGAAAAGATTCAGACCAAAAAGATGATCTGGTGATTTTATACGAATTTTTCTATCCAAGGACAGAATCTGTTTCCTGGACAGCACGTCACAACTTTTGAACTTTCTTGCAATCAGAGGCTATACTTGGCACAAAATTGAAAAGCAAAGATACAATGATGATGCTGCTGTAGTAACAACATCAAGACACAACAAAACCAAAATAAAATTTTATTCATGTGGGTTGCCTCCGAAAAGCGCTTTCTTTTATGCCTTTAAGCTAGGCATAATGCATAGAGATCAAGTTTTATCAAGAGTAAAAGAATAGCTAGCCCGTGTAACGGACTCAAAAGGTAACTTAATCTTCTTTCGAGGGAAGTGTTCCATCCCTTTCTTGAGACGAAATTGGAATTTTATATTCCCCTCTTTCATGTCAATGATAACACCAACGGTGTGTAGAAAAGGACGTCCCAAAATAATTGGACAAGAAGGTTCACATTCAATGTCCATAATAGTAAAATCAACGGGAACATAGTTGTCATTGACAATGATAAGAACATCGTCGATCCTCCCCAAAGGTTTCTTTATGGAAGAATCAACGAGACGAACACCAAAAGAACAAGAATCAAAAGGTTTCAATTTAAGCATATCATATATTCTTTTGGGCATAACAGAGGTACTAGCACCAACATCACATAAAGCATAGCAAGAGAAGTTATTCAACTTAATTTTTATCATAGGATCCCAACCATCTTCTAGCTTTCTAGGTATGGAGGCTTCTACTCTAAGTTTCTCCTCCCTAGCTTTGATAAGAGCATTAGTGATATGCTCTGTGAAGGCAAGGTTAAGCGTGCTAGTGCGGGGATCTCTAGACATCTTGTGAAGGAAATCAATAACTTCGGTAAGAGTGCAATTGTCAAAATCAAGGTCTCTACCATCAAGTAAGGTGGTAGTGGTGTCCTTTAGGTTCACTTGTTTAGTAGTTTCTATAGTCATAGCATCACCATTAATAGGTCCATTGGGACCAGGAGCGCATTGGGTGCTAAGAGTTTGGATATCCTCAACAACTTGGATAGTAGCAACAGTGTGGTGGGTAGGAAGGCTCTTAATCCTATCTTCTTCCTCCCTTTCTCTAGCCCATCTCTCTTTAAGTTTAGCCATCATCCTAATATTTTCATTAATTTGCACTTGAATAGCATTCATAGGAGTGACCTTCCTCTACTCAAGAGGAGAAGTTCTAATTTTAAGCAATTCTACTTCATTGGCTAAATTGTCTACCTTTGAAGAGAGGTCACCTAGTTTGTTTAGTTTTTCTTCTATACTATTATTAAAAGCTTTTTGGGTAGTGATGAAATCTTTAAGCATAATCTCTAGTTCAGTAGTGGAGTTCTTGGTGCTAGGATAAGCATTGTTGTTCCCATAAGAATTAGAGGGGAACGGTCTAGGATTGCTACCAAAATTACTCCTATAAGCATTGTTATTAAAATTGTTTCTAGAGATAAAGTTCACATCTACTTGTTCTTGAGCAATCAAAGAATTTAAAGGAACATCACGAGGATCAACAGAAGATTGCTTCGAAAGTAGAGACATGATCAAGTCAACTTTTTCATTTAGGGAGGAAATCTCCTCGACAGAGTTTACCTTCCTACCTGTTGGAGCGCGTTCGTGGCAGTACCAAGTGTAGTTGACATAAAAGTTCCTCCCGCGGCCGAATCTAACAAGTTCCGCGAGGTAAAGTTCAAGCCTGCATAAAAAGTTTGGATAACCATCCAAGTAGTCAAACCATGAGTAGGGCAGTTCTTGATAAGAGATTTCATACGTTCCCAAGCTTGGGCAACGTGTTCATTATCCAATTGTTTAAAATTCATTATGTTACTTCTTAGTTGGACATTTTTAGCAGGTGGATAGTACTTTCCAATAAAAGCATCTTTGCACTTGTCCCATGAATCTATGATGTTTCTAGGCAAAGACTGAAACCAAATTTTAGCTCCTCCTGTCAAGGAGAAAGGAAAAAGCTTAAGCTTAACAATATTACCATCTATTTCTTGGTACTTTTGCATATCACAAAGTTCAACAAAAATGTTTAAGTGTAAAGCAGCATCATCTCCAGCACCGGAGAATTGATCTTTCATAACTAAGTTCAATAAAGCAGGTTTAATTTCATACGAAGGTGCTGAAGTGGCAGGTGTAGTGATAGGTGTGCAGATAAAGTCATCGTTGTTGTGACTAGTGAAGTCACACAACTTGGTGTTCTCGGTGGAACCCATAGTAGCAAGCAAGCAAGATAACTATTTTTGTGATTTTCGATAAAAGATACTAAAGCAAAAACTGAAAGGTAAACTAACAAGACTAAAAGCAAAGGTAAAAGATAGCGTGCAACTCCCCTATCCTGAAGAGTAGAGTCCCCGGCAACGGCGCCAGAAAACTTTGCTTGATGGCTTCTCGCCCCTCGTTGGTTACCCCAAGTGGAAGGTTTGAGATGCAGTGTAGCGGAAGTTTTCCATTGGCAATACCAAGGATCGATTTCCCTGAGACTCCCAGTTTCAACAAGAAGGTGTCAACTGCTAACGGCGCCAGATATTAGCAATCAATGTGGACCTGCACACAGATACAAATAACTTTGCTCCCAACGAGTACAGAGAGGTTGTCAATCCCTCCGGCCTTGTAGTTTACAAAGGATCAAACGCAAGTGATAGTAGTGATAGATATAATTGCAATAGTAAACAGAAAGCGGAAAGTAAATAGCGGATGTGATCAATGATGGTAATATGGACCGGAGTCTCATGATGTTCACTAGTGATGTCTCTCTCCCAAAAGACGATAAAACAGCTATGTGAGGTAAACGAATTACAGCTGGGCAATTGACAGGACCATGTGCGCAAACCAATGATGACTATGTTACAAGAAAGGTAGAGGTTCAAAGCATGGGCGGTACGCCGAGGTAAGTAGACCGAAATCCATCTGCATCTACTACTAATCATCCACCTTGAGATATCTATCCAGAACATCTCGCTGGTATTAAGTTGCGAGTCCCACCCATAGTGTAAACTCAAAGCAACAGACAACTACATTAAAAGAACTTTGCGTAAAGTAAACAATCCTTGCACCCGCGGGCACAAGCACCGTTGTTTTCCCCCTTGTGGCAACAACACATCCCCTAGACTCATGTTTCTGTCACTCAAGCTAGTCATCGAGGGGCATGAACCCACACTCAAGCATAACGTTCCCTCTTGGAGTCACTACCTACTACTTGGCCAAAGCAATAAATAACAACGGAGAACATGCAAGAATTACTTACGAACATAAATATAAAAGAGGTGAATCAAATATATTACTCAAACATAATCTGAACATAATCTCATAATCCATCGGATCCCAGCAAACTCATCATAGCAACAGCATAAGGATTACATATGTGCCTCGATCATGTAGGGCAGCTCACGAGGACTAATTAGTGAAGCACAAGAACGGGAGGAGAACATCACATAGCTACTGGTCATGGACCCATGGTCCAAGGGAGACTACTCACAACTCATCCGGGAGGCGTCCATGGTGGTGGAGAAGCTCCCGGTGGTGATCCTCCCCTTCGGCAGGGTGCCGGGAAGAGTTCTCCTGGTGCTCCCGATCTTGGAAGCGGCGGCGGCGGCGGAACAGAGATGAGATCGCGAAAAAGAGTTCCCGTCTCGAGGGTTTCGGGAGACGGTATAAATATATGCCAAAGGGGGGCATCAGACGAGGCTCGGGGGGCCCAGGCGCCCCCCGGCGCGGCCAGGGGGGCCGCGCCACCAGGGCGCCTGGAGCCCTGGTGCCCCCCCGGCTGTACTTTGGCTACTGGGAACCTTCTGGAACGCTGATTTTTTATATAATTTTTCCGGTATTTTTCTGGCAGTTCTCGTAATGGGAAAACCTGAAATACAAAAACAGCCGAAAACAGAAACTGGCACTGGGGTGCACTGAGTTAATAGGTTAGTCCAAATATGATCAAAAGTGTATGGAAGTGTATAAATATCATAGCAATATCACCCAAAAGAGGCATGGAGCAAGCAGAAATTATAGATACGTTTTGGACGTATCAACCTCCTCCCAAGTTTATCAAAAATTCTGATTTTGCTACTTGGGTGTTTCGTTTCAAACATCATATAAATCATTGTTCTACTAATCTTTGGAGAATCATTGGGCAAGGTTTTTATCCGCGTGATCCCGACAACATGACTCCAAGAGAAACTACGGATCATCAATTCAACGAGTCCGCTCTTTGCATTCTTCAAGATGCTATCCCTCCAGAAGAAATTGCACATCTTCGACCCTTCACTGTGGCCAAGGAAGCTTGGGAGCATGTTGGCACTATGTACAAGGGAAGCACTAGCATTCAACGCCTAACTATGAAGTTGTGCAAGATGAAGCCAATGAGTTTGCTATGATCGAAGAAGAAGATCCCCGTGAACTTTATCGGAGATTAACTACCCTTGCGGTCTATCTTCGAGATCATGGCAGTAAGGACACGGATGACAATTGGATCAAGCGCAAGTTCCTCAAGGCCATGATGCCCTATCATAAGGCCATGTCCTCTGTCATTCATCAGAGACCGGACTTCCACCACTTATCCTCAAATGAAGTGTTGGATGAGTTCGTTGCCATGAGGATCTTGGATATGACCGCCGACAATGCGGTCTTAAGAGCTCAACGATCGAAGAAACCTAATCTTGCCTTGAAGGCCAAGGCTTGTGTGGAAGAAGAGGAGGTGGAGGATGATGATGAGTGTAGCCCCGAGGACACCAAATATGCCTAGCATGAGCACATGGCTCTTGCTTCAAGGCAATTCTGGGGCAACAAGAAGAACACAAGACCCAACTTCAACATAAACAACTCAAGTGGGAACAAGGGCAAGCAACGAGTGAGGACATGCTTCAACTGTGGAAATGTAAGTCATTTCGTTGCGGATTGCCCATATGAGAAAAGAGAAGACTTCGGAGGCAAGCTTATCCGGAAGGACAAATCAAAGTCTTATCCCAACAAGAACAACTTCAACAAGAAGACTCCTCCTAAAGGGTTGGTGGCCCAAGAAGAATATGTTGAGGATGATGAATTGATGATAATGATGTCACACCCTGCATTTTGTAACATGTTATTTGTACCCTTGAAGCATGAAAATTTGGACCAGCAAATTTTTTTAGCATCATTTGGCTTTTATTTGAAATTGAGTTTTCTTCATGTGCTTTTTCTTGTGCTCATTAAAGTCAACTATGACCTCTTGTAGAATTCATCTCCATACCCAAAACTTCTGCCCAATGATCATGCCAAGTGTTATATAACAGTATAGTATTTTCTTACAAAATTAATTTGGCCAAAAGGTATTTTATAAATTTAGTTTTCCAAAAACCCCTGAATTGAGATTTGCACTGCAAGTACTTGGTTTAGGGTGAGAAAATTATTTCAAAAAGAACATTTGAGACCTAGTAGTCATAGGACTCCCAGAAACCACAAAGATATAATTTTAAAAGTTATTTTCCTATTTTATTTAAAAGCTTTTTCTTAAGGCCAGAAATGGTATTTAATAGGGAAAAATTATTTAACTATTTAAAAAATATTTGCCAAAATTCAGGGAGACTCAGAGGACATATATTGTCTATATATAAGAGTTTCAACACTTGGTCATGTTCAAAATAATGGGCTAAACCCTCTAAAACCCTTTTTGGATATTTCAAGCTTTTGAAATATTTACAAAGGAAACTTTCTCCAAAAATTCCAGGGAAATTCTATCATGTCATATATGACATATTTGATGATCTTGCCAAGTTCCATGCCCTGGGAAGCAAGAAAACATCCTCAAACCCCTTCATAACCATTCTGTCCATATTTGAAGTTTGAGCAACTTTACATTGCTAAACTTGTCCAAATGCTCTCAAACTTGGTGCACATGCTAGAATGGCCTAATAAGGCATCTAGACCAAATGGCACAAGATTTCGAATAGAGAAACTTGATCAGATCACCTCAAAACCCTTTCTGTTCAAACGTAAATTTGAACAACTTCACATTACCAACTTTTTATCTGGAGCTTCAAACTTTGTGGGCATGATCAATACCCCAAATGATGATGCTACACCAAGTGGTGCATCAAGGGGAGATGATTAGCTTGACTCAATCAAGATGAAGCTGTTTCTGTTGATTTCTAGGGTTCACCAAAGTTACATTGGCTAGTTTCTTCAAATGAGCCCAAATTTGGTGAAGCACCCTATTTTCACATGTTATACAATCCTGTTAAGTGCCATGTCAAGTGGAGGTCATTTGCTTGACCAAACACTGGTCAAACACCTTCTGGCTTTTTACTAAAACCTCCATCTTGATCACTTTTACTCTTCTTCATGGCCTCAACTTTTTACCACATGTTCATTCAGTTACTGGCTACCCCCAGTAACTTCCCCAGCACCCCAGATCCATGATTGAGGGGTAAGAACCCAAGTTTACCTTGTTGGACAGCAAGTTTTCACCAAGTCACCAGCATCCTCCCTCTCTCTCAGCATCTCCAGGGCATCCAAGGCCGCAGGCCATTTCTTACTCCTCCCCTGACCTTCTAGACACTCTTGGGCACGTTGGTTTTGACCGCAGCGGCGAGGGCGCGTAGGTGCCAGCCATACGCGCGCTTTGGAGCACGCAACAGTGCGGACACGCACTGTAACTCCAGCCAATCAGCCACCCCCGACAGCCTCGGGCCACTCCCTCGCGCTAGTCGATGCTCCTCGACGTCCGCGACCGCCCCGGCGCTGTCCCCCCTCCTCCTGCGCCCTCCGGTGATCATCGTCACACGCGCGCTGGCCGCCCGCAACGGCCACTCTTCTGTCTCGCACGCGCGCGCGCTCCAGAAGCTCCCCCGCTCCTCCTCTCACCTCTACTGGACGTGGAGCTCGTCCAGCAACTCCGTGGACTCATTCCCCTCGCCCCCTGTGCGCTGTAGCTTCGAGCCGGAGCTCGCCGGCGCACTGGACCACGGGCCTCCGTCGCCCCCCTATAAATAGGACCCCCCCCCGGGCCTCTCCAGCAGCATCAGCAGCTCCACCACACCTCACTGAGCCCCCCAGCACCACCCATTCCTCCCCAGGAAGTCCTAGTGCTCGGGATCGACCGGAGCTCCGCCGCGTCGGGCCGCCGGTGATCTCGCAGTACGGGCCTCCCCTGCCCTTCTTTCTGCCCGATCTAGAACCGCCGTGCGGCACTGACCATTTCCCCTCTGTTTCCCCCTCCTGTTGCAGTCCGAAACGACCAGGGCAACGACCTCCCGACGAGCTTCCGCCGTCCCACCTCGCCGCCGGCGAACCTGACCTCCCCGGCGTGCCGTACCACCACCCCTACAACCGCCACTCGACGCTGGACCCAACCCTGCCCTCCGTTGCCGTCGCCGTGGCCGGAAACCTCGCCGGTGAGCTCGCCGTCGCCGTGGCCACAAGGTTGGAGATGACAGGCGGGCCCCACCTGTCATCCCCACACCTCTCTCCCCCTCCTCTCAGTCACTGACCGACGGGCCCCACCCGTCAGGTTCAAAAACCTGACGTGCGCGCGCAAGCACCCGTGCGGCTGGGCTGGACCGCCCTGGGCCGTGCACTGTGGCCTTCTGTGGCCCAGTTGCACAGGGCACTTTTCCTTTTTCTTTTCTGTAATTGTTTTAAACATTTCTACAGAAAAGAATAATGGTCCAAATAAAATAATTCCAACTCCTAAAATCTTGTAATATTCCAACCTATTTAATGGTACCACTTTCACTCACATCTATGGAACTTTTCTATTCTGTTCAAATTTAAATTCAAATTTGAGCAGTAAAACTCCTGTTCTAAAATCAATAGATTCAATTCTGTTAATCCAAAACTCCAACTAATATTTTTTCCCATCTTAGAAATTCCTCTAGTATTTAACAAAAATAAGTTGACATTTTTCTGAGCACTTTGATTTTTCTGTTTTATTTGTGGTCTTATTTTTCCGTTGTTATTATGCGACGTATAGATCCCGTATTTGACGAAGTTGCTGTGGAAGAAGAAGGAGAAGGATTTGAAGACTTTGAAGACCAAGCCAATCCAGGCAAGCATCCCTTTGACCATGATACACTTGTTCTTCGGAACTCGTTTGTTTCCGATGCATGATGTTAGGGTTACGATAGTGACCTAGTTGAAACCACCACATGATGCATGCTTGAACTTGATCTTGCTATGTGCTAGTTGACCTACAAATAGTTAGTCTTGATACTTGATGATGCATGTGTGACATGAACCTTCGTGGTTAAAAATCTTTGCATGAACCCATCGGGTGCCCCTAATGCCCGAGGGTGATGTTGAATTAGGTCATCACTTGAGAAAGAAGTGATGTGCCGGTAAAATCATGTGCATGGTGGAATGATGGATTAGATTTATGTGTGACTACCGTCCCAACCAAACATGTGCAACCACACTACCCCTTATGGGACGGGGCTTTATTGATTACTTAGGTCGATACTAGCATGGTGCCCGCATTACTAGTGACGGGAAGACTTGAGGTCTTTCCCGGGACGGGGTCGTGCTTGGATAGACGACCATGACTGTTTTCACAGGGCACCGGACACACCGTTGGTCCCTTCGGGTACGTGTGACATTGAAATTAGGGCAAGTCCCGTGATCTATTGTTGTACCCGAGGGCCGTGTACCAGCGAGTGGACTCTATGTTAGTGTCGTCTAAGGAAAGGTAATGACCGGGTACTTACCCCGGGTACTTGAGGTACCGCGGGTCGTGGATGACACGGAAGTTCCCCGGATCTTGTGGGTAAAGTGCGCAACCTCTGCAGAGTGTAAAACTATTCGAATAGCCGTGTCCACGGTCATGGACAGTTGGGTGGTGCTACTTAAACTATGTCCAGAATTTTACGTCATCGGTGATAGTATGTGTGTGATGAGTCAAGGTGGTGACTTGACTCGATGAGTTGAATCATATTCATGTTGATATCGGTAACCTGCCTTCGAGATTACGAGGTTATTGATGCATAAACTTGATAGTAGAATATTTATTCTAGCCCTTTGCTAGATTATTCATTATCGTTCAATTGCATTGTTACTTTGAACCACATCATGGGTTGCTTGCGAGTACATTCAAAGTACTCATTGGCTTGCCACTGGTTATTTAATTGGCCAGGCATGGAAGAATAGGAATATGAGGAAGAGTTCTTTGGAGACGAACATGCGAACTAGGACGCTATCCCAGTCAGAATGCCTGTAGGGTTAAGGCAGTTGGCATGGGTTCTACCCGTTATCGAAGACTTCCGCTATTTGAGTTATTTGCTATTCGGCCCGTGAGGCTCTATCTATGTAAGACTTGGCCATAATGGCCTTAATTCGTGTAAGACTATTTGTATGGATGTAAGACTCTTGTTATTCAGCTTCTGTGTGTTCAGTGAGCATTGATCTCTGGGATCACTGTACACGTACATTCGGTGATCTCGACTTCTAAGTCGGGGTCCCCACAGAGCTGGTATCAGAGCCATCCTGACTGTAGGAAGCCTTAGTTAGCATGGGCGTTAGTTAGATGAGACCCCTTTTGAAAAACCTTCTGAACCTCTCTTCTTTTCTAAACCTGAGTTCATCAGCTTATTAACCCCTCCTATTCCACCTTTGTAGATGGCCGCTGTACCCGAAGAGCACCTGACCACTAGGTTTCCCTTACTTCTCGAGGATAGCCTCCAGGAGTGTCAGTTCCACCGAGCACCCATCCTCACCTACCTTGAGCATTGGGTGAGCGATACTGAGGTGGAGTACCATGTGGAAGTGATCGTGAAGGCAAACGATCCTACCACAAGTTGGTTCTTCGAGGGACCCCAGATGGCAACACTCCCTCTCGCTGTCGAGGCTGCTGCACTCAAGGCATTAACCCGTCTCTGCGAGCTTCTTCCGGAGATGGCAGCCAAGATGACAACTCGCTTCTTACCTTACCGGAAGGAAGGTGAAGAAGAAAGCAGCGCACTAGCCCCTCCACTGAAGGAAGGACTCTCGCTTCGGTTCCAGACCTACTTCAGTCCATGTGCCGAGAGCTTGGCACAAGACTTGGCCTCGGAATCGATGAAGCTTCGAGAAGAACTTCATAAGACCAAGGCACTTCTTCGTCGAGCCCAAGAGAAGACAAATAGGATCAAGAAGGAAGGAGCACCTTCTGGACAGTCCGCTATCGCATATCGAGGCGGAAGACCCTCTGAGGATGTATCTTCCAAGAATGAAGAACCACCTCGGCGACGCCGGATGATGGCAAGGGAATGTCGCAAGCTTTTCCCTGCACCACCAACGAAGCACCGTCGTATCCAACTCCTCCACTCCCCCACACCCTCAAGTGACAAGGGGGCCCAGATAGATGAAGACAAGGAGGAAGACCCAGAAGAGCCGGAATACGCGACCGAGCATTCCGCCGCTTAGGCATTATTCGCTACTCGGATATGCTAGTTGTGACCTCTACGGTAGGATAGGTCGTGTAACCCCTTTGCGCAGTCGAGTCCTTGTATGGTTCATATGAAACCATCTAGTGTTCGCTTTTGTTGTGTCTGGATGTATGTCGTATTCTTCCTTCGGGAATGTGTAAACGACTACATCACCCATTTGGATTTTAATGAATGTGTTTTGGCCCTTGCATGATTTGATTTAGTGTCACACCCACCCCCTTACTAGGCACCCATCTATCTTGCTTCCCCTCTTCCGAGTCATGAGACCTTTTACCGCTCCAACTGGATGCCTGTTGTAACTCGTACTGGTACCTCTACCCAGCAGCCCGAAGCCGGAGCATCCGCTCAGCCAGAGGCAGGCCACGACCAAACCAACGACCAAGCTCCACCACCACCTCCTCCAAGCATGGACATGGCTCAGCTTCTCCAAGCTTTCCGAGAGGAACGCCAAGCCAACACTGCAGCTCTCCAGCTGATTGCTCAAGCTGTCGCCAACAACCGCCAGCCGGCGGGGAATGGCAATGGACGTTCCACGTTGGCAGAGTTCAAGAAGCATGCACCGCCAACCTTCATCGAGACTGCTGAACCCCTGGATGCAGACGGCTGGGTCCGTTCCATTGAGGAGATACTGGAACTAGTCGGATGCACCGAAGACCGCGAGAAGGTGGCTTATGCCGCCCACTGCCTCGGGGGGACTGCTAGAGCTTGGTGGGATGGATTCAAGGTCATGCATGCTGAACAAGACATCACTTGGGTTAACTTCAAGGCAGAATTCCGCAAGGCCCACATTCCTTCCGGAATCATGGCTATCAAAAAGCGTGAGTTCTGAGCCCTGAAGCAAGGAAGTGGCACTGTCAAGGAGTACATGCAGAAGTTCAGTGTTCTGTCAAGGTATGCCCCTGAAGATGTCAGCACTGATGCTGCAAAAAGGGAGCGCTTCATGGAAGGCCTCAATCAGACTCTGCAATACTCGCTTGTCGTGTGCGACTGCCCATCCTTCCCTGACCTGGTGAATAAGGCACTTATGCTTGAAGACAAGCGGCGTGCTTTGGAAGACACTCGCAAGCGCAAGTTGGTCAGTAAGGGAAGTTCCAGCAACCAGAAGCCTCGTCCGTGGCAGTCAGCCCCGGCCAAGCCAACCTATCAGCAACCAAGAGCTCCTGCACCTCGTGCCAACCCTCAGCCTCAGCAGTATGCCAACCCCAGGCCAACTTTCAACCCCAATACCAGTGGTGGCAACAAGATCAATCCAAACCAAGTCACTTGCTTTGGATGTGGTCAGTCCGGACACATCTCAAGGGTGTGCCCTAACAAGAAGCCTGATGCCCCGCGCCCCAATGCGCAGAACCAGGGACAAGGCTGAGGAATGCCACCAAGGAACCCAGCTCCCCGCAATCCACCGAACCATGGGAAGGGGCGTGTGAATCACGTCACTGCTGAAGAAGCCCAGGAAGACCCGGACGTCGTGCTGGGTACGTTCCTTGTCAACTCAGCACCTGCAACTGTCTTGTTTGATTCTGGAGCAACGCGTTCATTTGTCACTCAAAGATTTGCATTAAAAAGTGGCATGACCCCTACACCCCTGAGTAACCCTATGGTGGTACAAACCCCCGGAGCCGAGATGAGAGCCAAGATAGGCTGTAAAGGAGTCGGTATTACCATTAACGGTGTAGACTTCCTAGCAGACCTTATCATCCTAAGATCGCAAGGCTTGGATGTGATCCTAGGCATGAATTGGCTCAGCAAGCACCAAGGCTTGTTAGACTGTGCCAATCGGACAGTCACTGTGACCAATGACCAAGGAGTCGAAGTCAAGTTTGCTTCCAACTCCTCTTCCGCTCAAGCCGCTAAAGTCAACTGTCTGTCTGAAGTTGGGCTAGATCAAGTACCGGTGGTATGTGAGTATCCTGATGTCTTTCCGGATGAACTACCAGGAATGCCCCCTGCCCGTGATATTGAGTTCATCATCGAGCTCGTGCCCGGAGCAGGACCCATCTATAAGAAGCCTTATAGAATGGGGACGGAAGTATTAGCCGAGTTGAAGAAGCAGTTGGAAGAGCAGCTAAGGAAGGGATTTATCCGCCCGAGTGCCTCCCCTTGGGGATCTCCCGTTCTGTTTGTGGCAAAGAGGGACGGTACCATCCGCTTATGCATTAACTATCGTTCCCTCAATGAAGTTACAATCAAGAACAAGTATCCACTTCCCAAGATCGAAGATCTGTTTGATCAGCTCAGCGGAGCCAAGGTGTTCTCCAAGATCGACCTCAGATCTGGGTACTACCAGCTGAAGATCAGACCCCAAGATATTCCGAAGACGGCATTCGTAACCAGATATGGCCTGTACGAGTGCACGGTCATGTCCTTTGGGTTAACCAATGCCCCAGCCTACTTCATGTATCTCATGAATAAAGTCTTCATGGAATATTTGGACAAGTTTGTTGTTGTCTTCATTGATGACATTCTTGTGTTCTCGAAGTCGGAGGAAGAGCACGAGCAGCATCTGAGGATGGTCCTAGACAAGCTTCGTGAGCACCAACTGTATGCCAAATTCAGCAAGTGTGAGTTCTGGATGCATAAAGTTGGATTCTTAGGTCATGTCTTGACCGAGGAAGGATTATCTGTTGATCCCGCGAAGATCGAAGCTGTGACCCAATGGCAATCTCCAACGACCGTCAAGGAAGTTAGAAGCTTCCTCGGACTAGCGGGCTATTACCGCAAGTTCGTGGAAGGATTCTCTAGCATTGCACGGCCAATGACTCAGCTCCTCAAGAAGGACAAGAAGTTCGAGTGGACGCCAAAATGCGAAGAAAGCTTCCAAGAGCTCAAGAAGAGATTGACCACCGCCCCAGTTCTGGCAACACCTGATATTCACAAGGAGTTCGTGATATATTGTGATGCCTCTCGAACCGGATTGGGAAGCGTTCTGATGCAAGGAGGCCGCGTCATAGCATACCTCTCCAGGCAGCTACGACCCCATGAGGAGAACTACGCTACTCACGATCTTGAGCTAGCGGCAGTAGTTCATGCCTTGAAGACATGGTGGCATTACCTCCTAGGGAAGCGGTGTGAGATCTACACAGACCACAAAAGTCTGAAGTACATTTTCACCCAAAAGGAATTGAACATGAGGCAGCGGAGATGGTTGGAACTCATCAAAGACTATGACCTCAGTGTTCAGTATCACCCTGGGAAGGCTAACGTGGTGGCCGATGCCTTAAGCAGGAAGGCTTGCTCTTTGAATGCCGTTATTCAAGTAAGGCAGCCAGCCTTGTTTAAGGAGTTCGAACAATTCAGTTTGGAATTGGTCACCCCTGGATTTCTGGATCATTTGGAAGTCAGACCGACCCTGATGGACGACGTCAAGAAGGCGCAAGATGGACACGCAAGCATTGAAGGCATCAAGAGGAAGATGAAGCTGGGCAAGGCCCCAGGATTCTACGAAGACGAGCACGGGATTGTTTGGTACAAAGGTCGCATCTGCGGACCAAACAACACCGAGCTGAAGACGCTGATTCTGCAAGAAGCCCACGACACTCCGTATTCCATCCACCCCGGAGGAACCAAGATGTATCAAGACTTGAAGGCACGATTCTGGTGGCACGGAATGAAAAGGGAGATTGCAACCTATGTTGCAAAGTGTGATGTGTGCCAAAGGGTCAAGGCTGAATATCAGCGACCTGCTGGATTGCTTCAACCACTTAAGGTTCCTGAGTGGAAGTGGGATAAAGTCGGAATGGACTTCATCACTGGATTACCAAGGTCGAATAGAGGACATGACTCTATCTAGGTCATAGTCGATCATTTGACCAAGGTGGCCCATTTCATTCCTGTGAAGACCACTTATGATGGCAACCGGCTGGCAGCTCTCTACATCGACCGAATCATGAGCCTTCACGGCGTTCCCAAGGAGATTGTGTCAGATCGAGGAACCCAGTTCACCTCAAGGTTCTGGAAGAAGTTCCAAGAAGCCTTGGGAACCAAGTTGTCTTTCAGCACGGCTTTTCACCCACAGACCGGAGGTCAAACAGAGCGTGTCAATCAGATTCTCGAAGACATGCTCCGAGCCTGTGTCCTGGCATATGGAGCCAAGTGGGAAGATTGTCTCCCTTTTGCCGAGTTCTCATATAACAACAGTTACCAGTAGAGCCTTCAGATGGAACCATTTGAGGTGTTGTACGGACGCAGGTGCCGCACACCCCTCAACTGGTCAGAGACTGGAGAAGGACTAGTCTTTGGACCGGATAATCTCCGCGTAGCAGAAGAGCAAGTCCAACTAGTCAGAGAGCGATTAAAGGCAGCCAAGTCAAGGCAGAAGAGTTATGCTGACACTCACCGTCGGAACATGAGTTTCCATGTCGGGGACCATGTGTACCTGCGGGTAACTCCTCTGAAGGGAACCAAGCGTTTCCACGTCAAGGGGAAGCTCGCACCAAGGTTCATTGGACCCTTTGAGATCACTGCACGACGAGGAGAAGTGGCTTACCAGTTGGAACTACCACCTGAGCTATCCGATGTGCACAATGTATTCCATGTGTCACAACTCCGGAAATGTCTCCAAGTTCCAGACAAGCCTAATCTCTACAAGGATGTGGATCACCAAGCCATTGATCTGCAGCCTGATTTGACCTACCGCGAGAAGCCCATTCGCATTCTGGACGAAGCAGAACGACGGACGCGAAGCCGTACCATCAAGTATTTCAAGGTCCAGTGGAGCAACCACACCGAAGCAGAAGCAACCTGGGAACGAGAAGACTATCTTAGATCCGAGTTTCCCGATCTCTTTTAAGACCTAGTTTAGGAATCTCGGGGACGAGATTCATGTAAGGGGGGTAGGTCTGTCACACCCTGCATTTTGTAACATGTTATTTGTACCCTTGAAGCATGAAAATTTGGACCAGCAAAAAATTTTAGCATCATTTGGCTTTTATTTGAAATTGAGTTTTCTTCATGTGCTTTTTCTTGTGCTCATTAAAGTCAACTATGACCTCTTGTAGAATTCATCTCCATACCCACAACTTCTGCCCAATGATCATGCCAAGTGTTATATAACAGTATAGTATTTTCTTACAAAATTAATTTGGCCAAAAGGTATTTTATAAATTTAGTTTTCCAAAAACCCCTGAATTGAGATTTGCACTGCAAGTACTTGATTTAGGGTGAGAAAATTATTTCAAAAAGAACATTTGAGACCTAGTAGTCATAGGACTCCCAGAAACCACAAAGGTATAATTTTAAAATTTATTTTCCTATTTTATTTAAAAGCTTTTTCTTAAGGCCAGAAATGGTCTTTAATAGGGAAAAATTATTTAACTATTTCAAAAATATTTGCCAAAATTCAGGGAGACTCAGAGGACATATATTGTCCATATATAAGAGTTTCAACACTTGGTCATGTTCAAAATAATGGGCTAAACCCTCTAAAACCCTTTCTGGATATTTCAAGCTTTTGAAATATTTACAAAGGAAACTTTCTCCAAAAATTCCACGGAAATTCTATCATGTCATATATGACATATTTGATGATCTTGCCAAGTCCCATGCCCTGGGAAGCAAGAAAACATCCTCAAACTCCTTCATAACCATTCTGTCCATATTTGAAGTTTGAGCAACTTTACATTGCCAAACTTGTCCAAATGCTCTCAAACTTGGTGCACATGCTAGAATGGCCTAATAAGGCATCTAGACCAAATGGCACAAGATTTGGAATAGAGCAGCTTGATCAGATCACCTCAAAACCCTTTCTGTTCAAATGCAAATTTGAACAACTTCACATTACCAACTTTTTATCTGGAGCTTCAAACTTTGTGGGCATGATCAATACCCCAAATGATGATGCTACACCAAGTGGTGCATCAAGGGGAGATGATTAGCTTGACTCAATCAAGATGAAGTTGTTTCTGTTGATTTCTAGGGTTCACCAAAGTTACATTGGCTAGTTTCTTCAAATGAGCCCAAATTTGGTGAAGCACCCTATTTTCACATGTTATACAATCCTGTTAAGTGCCATGTCAAGTGGAGGTCATTTGCTTGACCAAACACTGATCAAACACCTTCTGGCTTTTTACTAAAACCTCCATCTTGATCACTTTTACTCTTCTTCATGGCCTCAACTTTTTACCACATGTTCATTCAGTTACTGGCTACCCCCAGTAACTTCCCCAGCACCCCAACTCCATGATTGAGGGGTAAGAACCCAAGTTTACCTTGCTGGACAGCAAGTTTTCACCAAGTCACCAGCATCCTCCCTCTCTCTCAGCATCTCCAGGGCATCCAAGGCCGCAGGCCATTTCTTACTCCTCCCCTGACCTTCTAGACACTCTTGGGCACGTTGGTTTTGACCGGAGCGGCGAGGGCGCGTAGGTGCCAGCCATACGCGCGCTCTGGAGCACGCAACAGTGCGGACACGCACTGTAACTCCAGCCAATCAGCCACCCCCGACAGCCTCGGGCCACTCCCTCGCGCCAGTCGATGCTCCTCGACGTCCGCGACCGCCCCAGCGCTGTCCCCCCTCCTCCTGCGCCCTCCAGTGATCATCGTCACACGCGCGCCGGCCGCCCGCAACGGCCACTCTTCTTCCTCGCACGCGCGCGCGCTCCAGAAGCTCCCCCGCTCCTCCTCTCACCTCTACTGGACGTGGAGCTCGTCCAGCAACTCCGTGGACTCATTCCCCTCGCCCCCTGTGCGCTGTAGCTTCGAGCCGGAGCTCGCCGGCGCACTGGACCACGGGCCTCCGTCGCCCCCCTATAAATAGGACCCCCCGGGCCTCTCCAGCAGCATCAGCAGCTCCACCACACCTCACTGAGCCCCCAGCACCACCCATTCCTCCCCAGGAAGTCCCAGTGCTCGGGATCGACCGGAGCTCCGCCGCGTCGGGCCGCCGGTGATCTCGCAGTACGGGCCTCCCCTGCCCTTCTTTCTGGCCGATCTAGAACCGTCGTGCGCCACTGACCATTTCCCCTCTGTTTCCCCCTCCTGTTGCAGTCGGAAACGACCAGGGCAACGACCTCCCGACGAGCTTCCGTCGTCCCACCTCGCCGCCGGCAAACCTGACCTCCCCGGTGTGCCGTACCACCACCCCTACAACCGCCACTCGACGCTGGACCCAACCCTGCCCTCCGTTGCCGTCGCCGTGGCCGGAAACCTCGCCGGTGAGCTCGCCGTCGCCGTGGCCGCAAGGTTGGAGATGACAGGCGGGCCCCACCTGTCATCCCCACACCTCTCTCCCCCTCCTCTCAGTCACTGACCGACGGGCCCCGCCCGTCAGGTTCAAAAACCTGACGTGCGCGCGCAAGCACCCGTGCGGCTGGGCTGGACCGCCCTGGGCCGTGCACTGTGGCCTTCTCTGGCCCAGTTGCACAGGGCACTTTTCCTTTTTCTTTTCTGTAATTGTTTTAAACATTTCTACAGAAAAGAATAATGGTCCAAATAAAATAATTCCAACTCCTAAAATCTTGTAATATTCCAACCTATTTAATGGTACCACTTTCACTCACATCTATGGAACTTTTCTGTTCTGTTGAAATTTAAATTCAAATTTGAGCAGTAAAACTCCTGTTCTAAAATCAATAGATTCCATTCTGTTACTCCAAAACTCCAACTAAGATTTTTCCCCATCTTAGAAATTCCTCTAGTATTTAACAAAAATAAGTTGACATTTTTCTGAGGACTTTGATTTTTCTGTTTTATTTGTGGTCTTATTTTTCCGTTGTTATTATGCGACGTATAGATCCCGTATTTGATGAAGTTGCTGTGGAAGAAGAAGGAGAAGGATTTGAAGACTTTGAAGACCAAGCCAATCCAGGCAAGCAGCCCTTTGACCATGATACACTTGTTCTTCGGAACTCGTTTGTTTCTGATGCATGATGTTAGGGTTACGATAGTGACCTAGTTGAAACCACCACATGATGCATGCTTGAACTTGATCTTGCTATGTGCTAGTTGACCTACAAATAGTTAGTCTTGATACTTGATGATGCATGTGTGACATGAACCTTCGTGATTAAAAATCTTTGCATGAACCCATCGGGTGCCCCTAATGCCCGAGGGTGATGTTGAATTAGGTCATCACTTGAGAAAGAAGTGATGTGCCGGTAAAATCATGTGCATGGTGGAATGATGGATTAGATTTATGTGTGACTACCGTCCCAACCAAACATGTGCAACCACACTACCCCATATGGGACGGGGCTTTATTGATTACTTAGGTCGATACTAGCATGGTGCCCGCATTACTAGTGACGGGAAGTCTTGAGGTCTTTCCCGGGACGGGGTCGTGCTTGGATAGACGACCATGACTGTTTTCACAGGGCACCGGACACACCGTTGGTCCCTTCGGGTACGTGTGACATTGAAATTAGGGCAAGTCCCGTGATCTATTGTTGTACCCGAGGGCCGTGTACCAACGAGTGGACTCTATGTTAGTGTCGTCTAAGGAAAGGTAATGATCGGGTGCTTACCTCGGGTACTTGAGGTACCGCGGGTCGTGGATGACACAGAAGTTCCCCGGATCTTGTGGGTAAAGTGCGCAACCTCTGCAGAGTGTAAAACTATTTGAATAGCCGTGTCCACGGTCATGGACAGTTGGGTGGTGCTACTTAAACTATGTCCAGAATTTTACGTCATCGGTGATAGTATGTGTGTGATGAGTCAAGGTGGTGACTTGACTCGATGAGTTGAATCATATTCATGTTGATATCGGTAACCTGCCTTCGAGGTTACGCGAGGTTATTGATGCATAAACTTGATAGTAGAATATTTATTCTTGCCCTTTGCTAGATTGTTCATTATCGTTCAATTGCATTGTTACTTTGAACCACATCATGGGTTGCTTGCGAGTACATTCAAAGTACTCATTGGCTTGCCACTGGTTATTTAATTGGCCAGGCATGGAAGAATAGGAATATGAGGAAGAGTTCTTTGGAGACGAACATGCGAACTAGGACGCTATCCCAGTCAGAATGCCTGTAGGGTTAAGGCAGATGGCATGGGTTCTACCCGTTATCGAAGACTTCCGCTATTTGAGTTATTTGCTATTCGGCCCGTGAGGCTCTATCTATGTAAGACTTGGCCATAATGGCCTTAATTCGTGTAAGACTATTTGTATGGATGTAAGACTCTTGTTATTCAGCTTCTGTGTGTTCAGTGAGCATTGATCTCTGGGATCACTGTACACGTACATTCGGTGATCTCGACTTCTAAGTCGGGGTCCCCACAAATGATGAAGATGATGAGATGGTCACCATGGCCACAATTGCTATTGCTTCTACTCCGCACTCATCTCTCTTCGACTCACCAAATGAGAACATCACCGCCAAGTGTCTCATGGCCAAGGCCACCAACAAGGTAACCCCAAACATCAATACTACTATCACTTCTTATCCGTCATTGATAGACTGTATTGATGAGAGTGAGGGAACTAAGGAGGGAGAGAATGAATTTGAGTTGTTCATGAAAAATCTCAAGGGCAAACCCAAGAAGCATTTTGTTGCTATCTTGGAACAACTCGGTGAGGCCAATGACATGATCGAGGCTCACGAGGAAACCATTACTAAAATGGAAGGACATAGTCGAGACTATGCCGATGAGATATCGGATCTCTCTAATGCCCTAGAGGAAGAGCGTGGTCTTCGTTTGGCTCTTGAGGAGTCACACAACGATGAACATGCTAAATTAAAGAAAGATCTTGATCATGCTTTAGTTATCTCTCGTGTGCTTAATTCCGAGAAGGCAGAACTTGAGGTTGACCATGCTAAACTCAATGAGGAGTTTGTCATACTCGACAAGGCTCACAAGGCCTTGAAAGGTATGCATGCTACTCTCAAGGAGTCTCATGATCAACTCCAAGTTTCGCTAACCAAGGAAAAGGTTGTCTTTCCTCGCATGGTGTTAATTGATAATGCAAATGCTACTAACCCATGTTGCGAGCATGTGCATCTTGTTGAAGAAAATTCCGAGTTGAAGAAGCAACTTGAGAAAGGCATTGTGACTTGTATACAAGGTGAGAAGAACCTCAACAACCTTTTGAGCAATCAAAAGGAGGTTGTGGCAAAGGAGGCAATTGGGTTTGTTCCTAAGCCCAAGAAGAAGAAGAATGACAAGACCAAGCAATCACCCCCTCTCCGACAAACTTTTGTGAAAAAAGGAGAGGGTGCATCAAAGAAGAAGAAAGCGGTGAAAGGTGGTGGTGTCAAGAAAACCTCCACCATACCATCAAACATAGCCGGCGATTTTAATCCTTCATATGTTTTATGTCGTGCTAGTGATGGTCATGTGTTTGCAAAATTTGTTGGTTCTTCTTATGAGTACATTGAATGGTCCATTTGGTTCCTAAGACCCTTGTTACTAACCTCAAAGGACCCATTACCAAATGGGTACCTAAATCCAAGCATTGATCTCTTGTAGGAGTTTGCTTCTGGTGGGGGATCATGGTTGCTCGATAGTGGAGCCACAAATCATATGACCGGAAGCAAAGACTTGGTGGTGGATGTGCATCTAGGTTCATCTATGGCCACCAACGTCGAATGGGGTGATGCTTCATCTTCTAAGGTATTGGGGCTTGGCAAGGTTGTTGTCTCTCATGATCTCATGATCGAGAAAGTCATGCTTGTTGAGTCCCTTGCATACAATTTACTTTCTGTTCGCCAACTTGCACTCATGGGCTTTGCTACATTCTTTGATATTGATATCGTGGCCCTCTTGTGGAGCAAGACTCTTAAAGTAGCCTATGTTGGGCATGTCGAGAATGGTCTTTATGTGGTTAACTTCTCGAAGCAACCCACTAAGGTCATGACATGCTTAATGGCTAAAGTTGATGTGGGATGGTTTTGGCATCGCCGTTTGGCCCACGCCAATATGAGATCTTTGCAAAGTCTTCTCAAGGGGGACCATGTTCGTGGACTAACAAATGTTAGCTTTGCCAAAGATCGTGCTTGCAGGGCTTGCATTGAAGGAAAGTTACATGAGACGGCTCACCCTCCCACGGCTATCATCTACTCAAAGAGACCCCTAGAGCTCCTTCACATGGACCTCTTTGGGCCTCCATCTTTTGATAGTCTTGGGGGTAGAAAGTACTGCTTGGTGATTGTGGATGATTACTCAAGATACACCTGGGTATACTTCTTCAAGAAGAAGAGTGAGACACAACAAACCGTCATCAACTTTGCAAATGAAGCTCAATGACAACATGAAGCAAAGATCTTGATGATTAGAAGTGACAACGGCACCGAGTTCAAGAACTACACCCTGGATGAGTTTCTCAGTGATGAGGGGATCAAACATCAATATGTAGCCCCATATACCCCTCAACAAAACGGTGTAGCGGAGAGAAAGAACCGAACTCTGATGGATGCGACAAGAACCATGATGACGGAATTCAAATCTCCATACAACTTTTGGGCTGAAGCCATCAACACCGCTTGCCATGCATCAAATCGACTCTATCTCCGCAAAGGCTTGAACAAAACTCCATATGAGATACTTACCGGTAACAAGCCCAATCTCAAGTACTTCCGGGTATTCGGGTGTAAGTGTTTCATTCTCAAGAAAGGTGTTCGCTTGTCTAAATTTGAATCTAGAGCTCACGACGGCATATTTGTTGGTTATGCTACAAACTCTCATGCTTACCGTGTCCTCAACAAGTCCAATGGACTCATTGAGGAGACGAGTAACGTAGAGTTTGATGAAAATAACGGCTCCCAAGTGGAGCAAAGTGGTACTTGTGATGTAGGTGATGAAATTCCTCCTCAAGCCATACGAAGAATGGGTGTTGGATATATCCTACACATTGAGGAACCCCTTGTGGCCGAAGGAGAAGGACAATGTTCTACTCAAGTGGAACCATCACCAACCCAAGACCCACACGCTTCCGAAGAACAAAGTGAAGGCCCTCAACCGGACGAACAAGACCAAGTGCAAGATCAACCACAAGATGGTGGGGAGCCACCAAATGATGCACAAGGCCAAGTTTTGTCCTCCGAGCAAGATCAAGGTCAAGAGGAAGCTCAAGATCAAGATCTAGCTCCTGACGACGCTCAAGATGATCAACTCAATGCTCCTCAGTTATCTCTTGAAGAGCAGTTGGAGCGTCGTGCTGCAAAAGTAGCCTCCAGGCTTGCTTCCAGAGAACATCACATGGAGAACATTCTAGGAAGCATCAAAAGGGGGGGGTAAGCACTCATAGACAATGAGCAAACTATTGTGCTCATCAAGGTTTTGTCTCCTGTGTTGAACCTCAGAAGGTTTATGAGGCGCTCGAAGACCCTGATTGGCTTAATGCCATGCATGAAGAACTCCATAACTTCGAGCGCAACAAGGTGTGGCGTCTGGTGCCAAGGCCAAAGGAGAACCATAATGTCATTGGAACCAAGTGGATCTTTAAGAACAAGCAAGATGCTCATGGCATTTTCATCCGCAACAAGGCGCGTCTGGTGGCTCAAGGCTACTCCCAAGTCGAGGGTATCGACTACGGTGAAACCTTTGCCCCCGTTGCTCGTCTTGAATCCATTCGTTTGTTGCTTGCCTATGCTTCTCATCATAACTTTAAATTGCAACAAATGGATGTGAAAAGTGCATTTATAAATGGTCCTGTTAATGAGTTGGTGTATGTTAAACAACCCCCGGGGTTTGAGGATCCTAAGCTCCCCAATCACGTCTACCAACTCGATAAGGCACTCTATGGCCTTAAACAAGCCCCACGTGCATGGTATGAGCATCTTATCGAGTTGTTACAAGATCGTGGGTTTGAAATTGGGAAAATTGACCCACTCTTTTTACTAAGAAGGTCAAAGGGGAGTTGTTTGTATGCCAACTATATGTTGATGATATTATCTTTGGTTCTCCTAACAAAGCTTTCAGTGATGAGTTCGCCGCACTCATGACCACACATTTTGAGATATCCATGATGGGAGAGATGAAGTACTTCCTTGGGTTTGAGATCAAGCAAAGAAGAGAAGGGATCTTCATCAAACAATCCAAGTATACTCAAGACATGCTCAAGATGTTCAATCTAAGTGATGTCAAGCCGGCTACTACTCCAATGCCAACCAAGTGCCAACTTGACATTGATCCAAATGGTAAAGCGGTGGATCAAAAGGTATATCGCTCTATGATCGGTTCCTTGCTTTACCTTTGTGCATCTAGACCGGATATTAGGTAGAGTGTGGGAATCTGTGCACGGTTTCAAGCTGATACGTCCAAAACGTATCTATAATTTCTGCTTGCTCCATGCTTCTTTTGTGTGATATTGCTATGATATTGATGCACTTCCATACACTTTTGATCATATTTGGACTAACCTATTAACTCAGTGCACCACAGTGCCAGTTCCTGTTTTCTGCTGTTTTTCTATTTCAGGTTTCCCCCATATTAAAAGTGCTCCAAAAATTCCAGGAAAAATACAGGAAAAATCAGCGTACAGGAAGCTTCGCGAAGAACCAAAGATGGGCCAGAGGGGAGCCAGGGGAGGCCCAGGCGGCCACCTGGCGCGGCCCCACCCCTGGCCGCGCCAGGGGGGCGCCTGGGGCCCCTGCTCCGCCTCTGGCTGCCCCCCTTTGCATATATATCCCTCTCGTCCCGAAACCCTCGAGGACAGAACCCTTTTTCGCGATCTCGCCTCTGTTCCGCCGCCGCAGCGCTTCCAAGATCGGGAGCATCAGGAGAACTCTTCCCGGCACCCTGCCGGAGGGGAGAACCACCACCGGGAGCTTCTCCACCATCATGGATGCTTCCTGGATGAGTTGTGAGTAGTCCACCTTGGACCATGGGTCCATGATCAGTAGCTATGTGATGGTCTCCTCGCCTCTTTGCTCTTCATGGTTTAGACCTCGTGAGCTGCCCTACATGATCGAGGCACATATGTGATCTTTCTGCTGTTGCTTTGCTGAGTTTGCTGGGATCTGATGGATTATGAGACTATGTTCAGATTGTGTTTGAGTAATATATTTGATTCACCTCTTTTATATCTTTGTTCTTGAGTAATTATTGCATGTTCTCCATTGCTGTTTATTGCTTTGGCCGAGTAGTAGGTAGTAACTCCAAGAGGGAGCGTTATGCTTGATTGTGGGTTCATGCCCCCTGATGACTAGCTTGAGTGACAGAAACATGAGTCTAGGGGATGTGATGTTGCCACAAGGGAGAAAACAACGGTGCTTGTACTTGTGGGTGCAAGGATTGTTTACTTTACGCAAAGTTCTTTTAATGCAGTTGTCTGTTGCTTTGAGTTTACACTTTGGGTGGGATTCGCAACTTAATACCAGCGAGATGTTCTGGATAGATATCTCAAGGTGGATGATTAGTAGTAGATGCAGATGGATTTCGGTCTACATGCCTTGGCGTACCGCCCATGCTTTTGAGCCTCTACCTTTCTTTGCAACATAGTTAGCATTGGTTTGCGCACATAATCCTGTCAATTGCCCAGCTGTAATTTGTTTACCTCGCTTTGCTGTTTTATCGTCTTTTGGGAGAGAGACATCACTAGTGAACATCATGGGACCCCGGTCCATATTACCACCGCTGATCACACCTTCTATTTACTTCCTGTTTTTATTTCCTAGTTGCAGTCATAGCTATCATTATTATCTCTTGTGTTTGATCCTTTGTAAACAACAAGGCCGGAGGGATTGACAACCTCTCTGTACTCGTTGGGAGCAAAGTTATCTGTATCTGTGTGCAGGTCCCGTCAACTGCTAAGTTTCTGGCGCCGTTGACACCTACTTGTCGACCCTCGGAGTCTCACGGGATTCGATCCTTGGTACCTTTGCCAAGGGAAATTTGCCGCTACGCTACATCTCAACCTTCCACTTGGGGTAACCAACGAGGGGCGAGAAGTCATTGATACGTCCAAAACGTATCTATAATTTCTGCTTGCGCCATGCCACTTTTGGGTGATATTGCTATGATATTCATACACTTCCATACACTTTTTATCATATTTGGACTAACCTACTAATCCAGTGCACCCCGGTGCCAGTTTCTGTTTTCGGCTGTTTTTGTATTTCAGGTTTTCACGTTACGAGAACTGCCAGGAAAAATCCAGAAAAATTATATTAAAAATCAGCGTTCCTGAACCTACCTTGCGCCCGAAGGACAGCCAGGGGGGGCACCAGGGCTCCAGGCGCCCTGGCGGCGCCCCCCCCCCCCTGGGCGCCGGGGGGCGCCTGGGCCCCCCGAGCCCCGTCTGGTGCCCCCCTTCGGCATATATTTAGAGCGTCCTTCGAAACCCTTGGGACGGAAACTTTTTTTCGCGATCTACTTACTTTGGCGTACCGCCCATGCTTTGAACCTCAACCTTTCTTGCAATGTAGTCAGCATTGGTTTGCGTTCGTGGTCCTGTCAATTGCCCAACTGCAATTCGTTTACCTCACATAGCTGTTTTATCGTCTTTTGGGAGAGAGAGACAACACTAGTGAACATCATGAGACTCCGGTCCATATTACCATCATTGATCACATCCGCTATTTACTTTTCGCTATTATTAACTATTGCAAACATTATCTATCACTACTATCATTTGCGTTTAACCCATTGTGAACTACAAGGCCGGAGGGATTGACAACCTCTCTGTACTCGTTGGGAGCAAAGTTATTTGTATCTGTGTGCAGGTCCACATTGATTGCTAATCCGCGCCGTTAGCAGTTGACACCTACTTGTTGAACCTAGGAGTCTCTGGGGATTCGATCCTTGGCATCTTTGCTAAGGGAAAAACTTCCACAACACTGCATCTTACACCTTCCACTTGGGGTAACCAACGAGGGGTTAGAGGCCCATCAAGGAGTTTTTCTGGCGCCGTTGCCGGGGACTCCACTCTTCAAGATAGGGGAGTTGTATGCTATCTTTTACCTTTGCTTTTTAGTCTTGTTAGTTTATCTTTCAGTTTTTGCTTTAGTATCTTTTATCGAAAATCACAAAAATAGTTATCTTGCTTGCTTGCTACTATGGGTTCCACCGAGAACACCAAGTTGTGTGACTTCACTAGTCACAACAACGATGACTTTATCAGCACACCTATCACTACACCTGCCACTTCAGCACCTTCATATGAAATTAAACCTGCTTTACTGAACTTAGTCATGAAAGATCAATTCTCCGGTGCTGGAGATGATGCTGCTTTACACTTAAACAACTTTGTTGAACTTTGTGATATGCAAAAGTACCAAGAAATAGATGGTAATATTGTTAAGCTTAAGCTTTTTCCTTTCTCCTTGAGAGGAGGAGCTAAAATTTGGTTTCAGTCTTTGCCTAGAAATAGCATAGATTCATGGGACAAGTGCAAAGATGCTTTTATCGGAAAATACTATCCACCTGCTAAAATTATCCAACTTATAAGTAACATAATGAATTTTAAACAATTGGATAATGAACACGTTGCCCAAGCTTGGGAACGTATGAAGTCTCTTATCAAGAACTGCCCTACTCATGGTTTGACTACTTGGATGGTTATCCAAACTTTTTATGCAGGCTTGAAATTTACCTCGCGGAACTTGTTAGATTCGGCCGCGGGAGGAACTTTTATGTCAACTACACTTGGTGCTGCCACAAAGCTTCTCGATGAGATGATGACCAACTATTCCCAATGGCACACCGTGCGCTCCAACAGGTAGGAAGGTAAACTCTGTCGAGGAGATTTCCTCCTTAAATGAAAAAGTTGACTTAATCATGTCTCTACTTTCGAAGCAATCTACTGTTGATCCTCGTGATGTTCCTTTAAATTCTTTGATTGCTCAAGAACAAGTAGATGTGAACTTTATCTCTAGAAACAATTTTAATAACAATGCTTATAGGAGTAATTTTGGTAGCAATCCTAGACCGTTCCCCTCTAATTCTTATGGGAACAACAATGCTTATCCTATCACCAAGAACTCCACTACTGAACTAGAGATTATGCTTAAAGATTTCATCACTACCCAAAAAGCCTTTAATAAGAGTGTAGAAGAAAAACTACATAAACTAGATGATCTTTCTTTTAAGGTAGACCATTTAGCCAATGAGGTAAAATTGCTAAATATTAAAACTTCTCCTCTTGAGGAGAGGGAAGTCACTCCTATAAATGCTATTCAAGTGCAAATTAATGAAAACATTAGGATGATGGCTAAACTTAAAGAGAGATGGGCTAGAGAAAGGGAGGAAGAGGATAGAATTAAGAGCCTTCCTACCCACCACACTGTTGCTACTATCCAAGTTGTTAAAGATGTCCAAACCCTTAGCACCCAATGTACTCCTGGTCCCAATGGACCTATTAATGGTGATGCTATGACTATAGAAACTACCAAATAAATGAACCTAAAGGACACCACTACCACTTTACTTGATGCTAATGACCTTGATTTTGATAATTGCACTCTTACCGAAGTTATTGATTTCCTTCACAAGATGTCTAGAGACCCCCGCACTAGCACGCTTAACCTTGCCTTCACAGAGCATATCACTAATGCTCATCAAAGCTAGGGAGGAGAAACTTAGAGTAGAAGCCTCCGTACCTAGAAAGCTAGAAGATGGTTGGGATCCTATGATAAAAATTAAATTGAATGACTTCTCTTGCTATGCATTATGTGATGTTGGAGCTAGTACCTCTGTTATGCCCAAAAGACTATATGATATGCTTAAATTAAAACCTTATGATTCTTGTTCTTTTGGTGTTCGTCTCGTTGATTCTTCCATAAAGAAACCTTTGGGGAGGATCGACGATATTCTTATCGTTGTTAATGATAATTATGTTCCCGTTGATTTTACTATTATGGATATTGAAGGTGATCCTTCATGTCCAATTATTTTGGGACGTCCCTTTTTACGCACCGTTCGTGCTATCATTGACATGAAAGAGGGTAATATAAAATTTCAGTTTCCTCTCAAGAAAGGGATGGAACACTTCCCTCCAAAGAAGATCAAGTTACCTTTTGAGTCCGTTGTACGGGCTAGCTATTCTTTTACTCTTGATAAAACTTGATCTCTATGCATTATGCCTAGCTTAAAGGCATAAAGGAAAGCGTTTTTGGGAGGCAGCCCACATGAATAAATTTTTATATTTTGCTTTTGTTGTGTCTTGATGTTGTTTACTACAGTAGCATCATCATTGTATCTTTGCTTTTCATATTTGTGCCAAATATAGCCTCTGATTGCTAGAAAGTTCAAAAGTTGTGAGGTGCTGTCCAGGAAACAGGTTCTGTCCTTGGATAGAAAAATTCGTATAAAATCACCAGGTCATCTTTTTGGTCTGATTATTTTCGACAGCGTTCTCTATATAATTGTCTTTCGTGCATCTGTTCTGAGTTTTTTGATTTGAGTTGCAGAAGTGCCCCGAACAAATCAATTACTACCTGTTGTTCTGTTTTTCACAGATTCTGTCCTGTTTTGCCTTTCCTTCATTTTACAAATCAAGAGCTTGCTTTTTCTTTGCAAAAACCTTTTGGCAATCTTGAGAAACAGTAGAACTTCAAGAATATCTTTATTTCCAGCAAGGTATAATTATTTTATTAAGGGTACTAACCTCGCTAATCAGATTATGATGAGTTATGTATGAAGGGAGTTTTCAAGTGTGCGAGGGAAGATGATAAAAAGATTCAGGAGTGTCAAGCGCTCAAGCTTGGGGATGCCCCCGTGCACCCCCAAGAAATATTCAAGGAGACTCAAGCATCTAAGCTTGGGGATGCCCCTGTGCATCCCCTTCTCCATCAACATTATCAGTTTGTCTTTCGTTTTGCTATATTTTTATCACTTCATGTGTTATGTGCTATGCTTGGAGCGTCTTGCTTTTAGTTTTCTCTTTAGTTTTTCATAACGAGTCGGAACTCAGCGTTCTTTATGTGGGAGAGAAACACGCTCCACTTCTACCTAGAACATAACATAGAATTTTCATGTCTATCTTTGCTGTGTGTGTTCTTTGTCTTTTAATTGCTACTATCATGCTCTGCTCTTAGTATTCATGCTCATCTTTTCAAAGAGCTTTCGTTTAGTTGGTTGCTTGTACTCTCTTTAATTATCATGCTTACCTTATTAAGAGAGTTTGCTTCCGTTGCATTGGTTGATATGCCTATGATAAAGATGCTACGTGCATAATGGTGCTTAGTAGTTCAGGTTTCTTATGGTTAGTCTCAAATAGCTGGGGGATTTCCAATATGTTATTGGAGTACCAACTTGATTTTTTTGCCGATGATGTGGTATGGTTTAGTAATATCTTCCTTCGAGAATTTTTTTTGATTGACTTGGCGTATGCTCACGCATATTTAAGACTGTAAAGAAAGTCTGTCAAGCCTTGATGATCTTTTATTTCTGAGTAGCGATATAACTTCCATGCCTGATTCAATATTGCTTTGTCGCTCTGCATGATTATGACCGTCATTACTCTCTTAGTTGGTCGCTCCCAGTCTTTTGCTAACCTCCACCTGTACTAAGCAGACTAACTTTGCAATACATAGCTCATGGGAAAGTAGCTTAAAAACTATTGTGGTAAAGAATATGTTGCCTATGTATCTTATTTCTTATAAGTTGCTTGCTGAGCGGTAACCATGTTTCTAGGGACGCCATCAACTGTCACACTTTTGTTGAATATCATGTGAGTTGCTATGCATGTTCGTCTTGTCTGAAGTAAGGGTGATTTGCCATGGGTTGAATGAGTATGCATATTGTTAGAGAAGAACATTGGGCCGCCAACCAAAGCCATGTATCATGGTGGAAGTTTTAGCTTGGACATAATCCTCAATCTCTTATGAGAATATGCTTATGCATTAAAGAGGAGTCCATCAAAATATATGTTGTCCCGGTATGGATGTCCTCAAGTTGAGATCTATCAAAAACGAGAAATCAAATGCGATTTATCTCCTTGGACCTTTGTACAGGTGGCATAGAGGTACCCCTTTGTGACACTTGGTTGAAACATATGTAATACAATGATAACCCATGGAGATCCAAGCTAATTAGGACAAGGTGCGAGCACTATTGGTATTCGATGCATGAGGCTTGCAACTTATAGGATGTCTTATGCATGACACATATGAAGTACTACTACCGTTGACAAAATTGCTTCTATGTTTTCAAAATAAAAGGCTCTAGCACATAACCATTCTTTTACTTTTATGTTGAGTCTCCACCTTCTTTTAAAAGCACCAACAACTGAGAGCATGATTGTCATTCTGAGTGTAATGTGCATTGTCCCAAAGTAGCATTGTTTTTTGCATGATTGTGATATCGTTTATCTTGAAATCATTGTATCTAGTCATCACTTAAACCTTGAAGGTGCCTCTGCATTTATGTTTTGCTTCACTAAAGGGGGAAAGCTAGATATCACTTTATCATATTTGCACATCATGTTCATTGCAAATCTTTTTGATGCTTCAATGTCATGTTGTAAAACTTTCAGTCATTTGTGATTTTCTCATGAGGCAACTTAATTAATATAGATTCATTGTCTCAGTAAGCTTTTGTCATATGACTATGAATAAGTCCTATATGGTTAATAGCATGTCACCACAGAAATTATTCTTGTTATCATTTACCTACTCGAGGACGAGCAGGAATTAAGCTTGGGGATGTTGATACGTCCAAAACGTATCTATAATTTCTGCTTGCTCCATGCCACTTTTGGGTGATATTGCTATGATATTCATACACTTCCATACACTTTTGATCATATTTGGACTAACCTACTAATCCAGTGCACCCCGGTGCCAGTTTCTGTTTTCGGCTGTTTTTGTATTTCAGGTTTTCACGTTACGAGAACTGTCAGGAAAAATCCAGAAAAATTATATAAAAAATCAGCGTTCCAGAACCTACCTTGCGCCCGAAGGACAGCCGGGGGGGCACCAGGGCTCCAGGCACCCTGGCGGCGCGCCCCCCCGGGCCGCGCCGGGGGGGCGCCTGGGCCCCCCGAGCCCCGTCTGGTGCCCCCCTTCGGCATATATTTAGAGCGTCCTTCGAAACCCTCGGGACGGAAACTCTTTTTTCGCGATCTCATCTCTGTTCCGCCGCCGCCGCCGCTTCCAAGATCGGGAGCACCAGGAGAACTCTTCTTGGCACCCTGCCGGAGGGGAGGATCACCATCGGGAGCTTCTCCACCACCATGGACGCCTCCCGGATGAGTTGTGAGTAGTCTCCCTTGGACCATGAGTCCATGACCAGTAGCTATGTGATGTTCTCCTCTCGTTCTTGTGCTTCACTAATTAGTCCTCGTGAGCTGCCCTACATGATCGAGGCACATATGTAATCCTTATGTTGTTGCTATGATGAGTTTGCTGGGATCCGATGGATTATGAGATTATGTTCAGATTGTTCTTGAGTAATATATTTGATCTACCTCTTTTATATTTATGTTCATAAGTAATTCTTGCATGTTCTCCCTTGTTATTTATTGCTTTGGCCAAGTAATACGTAGTGACTTCAAGAGGGAACGTTATGCTTGATTGTGGGTTCATGCCCCTCGATGACTAGCTTGAGTGACAGAAACATGAGTCTAGGGGATGTGCTGTTGCCACAAGGGGGAAAACAACGGTGCTTGTGCCCGCGGGTGCAAGGATTGTTTACTTTACGCAAAGTTCTTTTAATGCAGTTGTCTGTAGCTTTGAGTTTATACTATGGGTGGGGCTCGCAACTTAATACCAGCGAGATGTTCTGGATAGATATCTCAAGGTGGATGATTAGTAGTAGATATTGATGGATTTCGGTCTACTTACTTTGCGGAACCGCCCATGCTTTGAACCTCAACCTTTCTTGCAATGTAGTCAGCATTGGTTTGCGTTCGTGGTCCTGTCAATTGCCCAGCTGTAATTCGTTTACCTCACATAGCTATTTTATCGTCTTTTGGGAGAGAGACATCACTAGTGAACATCATGAGACTCCGGTCCATATTACCATCATTGATCACATCCGCTATTTACTTTTCGCTTTTATTTACTATTGCAAACATTATCTATCACTACTATCATTTGCGTTTAATCCTTTGTGAACTACAAGGCCGGAGGGATTGACAACCTCTCTGTACTCGTTGGGAGCAAAGTTATTTGTATCTGTGTGCAGGTCCATGTTGATTGCTAATCCGGCGCCGTTAGCAGTTGACACCTACTTGTTGAACCTAGGAGTCTCTGGGGATTCGATCCTTGGCATCTTTGCTAAGGGAAAAACTTCCACAACACTGCATCTTACACCTTCCACTTGGGGTAACCAACGAGGGGTTAGAGGCCCATCAGCCATCAAGCAAGTTTCTGGCGCCGTTGCCGGGTTCTCCACTCTTCAAGATAGGGGAGTTGCACGCTATCTTTTATCTTTGCTTTTTAGTCTTGTTAGTTTACCTTTCAGTTTTTGCTTTAGTGTCCCTTACCAAAAATCACAAAAATAGTTATCTTGCTTGCTGCTGCTATGGGTTCCACCAAAAACACTAAGTGGGAGGAGTACACCCCTTCTTCCATCACGCCAATCACCACTGTCGGGATCTACAAAAGTAATAAACATTGTGATTATGTTAGTTTTAATGGAGAGTTATGCCCATGGCATGGTCTTCCAGGAAAAAAGTATGAGCCTCTGTTTAAAGTTGCTCCCACACTTCCCCAAACTTGGGAAGACGTCCAAACTCTTATAATAGAGAGCAATTCAAACAAAGAAGATGACACTACAATTCTGCTCAATAATGAAAAAATTGATTTTGATAATTGTAGTCTCTCAGAAGTTGTCACCTTTTTACAAAGAATGGCTAAAGACCCCCACACTAGCACACTTAACCTTGCCTTCACGGAGCATATCACTAATGCTCTTACCAAAGCTAGGGAGGAGAAGCTTAGGGTAGAAGCCTCCATACCTAGAAAGCTAGAAGATAGTTGGGATCCTACGATTAAAATTAAGTTGAATAACTTCTCTTGCTATGCTTTATGTGATGTTGGATCTAGTACCTCCGTTATGCCCCAAAGAATGTATGATATGTTTGAATTGAAACCTTTTGATCCTTGTTCTTTTGGTGTTCGTCTTGTTGATTCTTCCGTAAAGAAACCTTTGGGGAAGATCGACGATGTTCTTATCATTGTCAATGACAATTATGTTCCCGTTGATTTTACTGTTATGGATATTGAATGTGAACCTTCATGTCCAATTATTTTGGGACGTCCTTTTCTTCGCACCGTTGGTGCTATCATTGACATGAAAGAGGGGAATATAAAATTCCAATTCCCTCTCAAGAAAGGGATGGAACACTTCCCTAGAAAGAAGATTAAGTTGCCTTTTGAGTCCGTTACACGGGCTAGCTATTCTCTTACTCTTGATAAAATTTGATCTTCTCTTTTTGCATCATGTCTAGCTTAAAGGCATAAAAGAAAGCGCTTTTGGGAGGCAGACCACAATGAATTAGGTTTTATTTTGCTTTTGTTGTGTCTTGATGTTTGTTACTACAGTAGCATCATCATTGTATCTTCTCTTTTCAGCTTTGTGCCAAGTTTAGCCTCCGATTGCAAGAAAGTTCAAAAGTTGTGACGTGCTGTCCAGAAAAGAGATTCTGTCCTTGGACAGAAAAATTCGAATAAAATCACCAGATCATCTTTTTGATCTGAATTTTTTTGACAGCGTGCTCTATACAATTGGCTTTCGAGCGTCTGTTCTGAGTTTTTTTATTTGAGTTGCAGAAGTGCCCCAAAAAAATTATTTACTACCTGCTGGTCTGTTTTTCACAGATTCTGTCCTGTTTTGCCTTTTCTTCGTTTTGCAAACCTTGAGCTTGCTTTTTCTTTGCAAAAACCTTTTGGCAATCTTGAGAAACAGTAGCTCTTCAAAATTATCTTTATTTCCAGTAGGGAAAAATTATTTTATTGTGGGTACTAACCTCGCTAATCAGATTATGATGAGTTATGTATGAAGGGAGTTTTCAAGTGTGCGAGGGAAGATGGTAAAAGAAGATTCAGGAGGGTCAAACGCTCAAGCTTGGGGATGCCCCCGTGCACCCCCAAGAAATATTCAAGAAGACTCAAGTGTCTAAGCTTGGGGATGCCCCCATGCATCCCCTTCTCCATCAACAATTATCAGTTCGTCTTTCGTTCCACTATAATTTTATCACTTCATGCGTTATGTGCTATGCTTGGAGCGTCTTGCTCTTAGTTTCTTTTTTTCGTTTTCTTTAGCTTTGCTTGCTGTTCATAACAAGTTAGAACCCAGCTTTCTTTGTGTGGGAGAGAAACACGCTCCACTTCAACCTAGAACACAACATATGATTTTCATGCTTATCTTTGTTGTGTGTGTTCTTTGTCTTTCCATAGCTGCTGTCATGTTTAGCTCTTAGTTTTCATGCTTTTCTTTTTAAAGAGCTTTTGTTTAGTTGATTGCTGAACTCTCTTGAGTTTTCATGTTTATCTTGTTAAGAGAGTTTTCCTGTTGCACTGAGTTGTGTGTCTTAACTCAAAGTAGGTAATTGAGGTTGCTATTTAATTTTAGTAGTAACTTGCAATAGTTTTGAGGTATTGCCATGAGTAATGTCTGAACTTTTGGTGTCAAGAGCTTTAGCCTATTAGTGATAGATGTCGTATTTTGGGCAATCCGTGTTTATTTTCGAAAACCTACAAAATAGTTGAGAACTTTAGCTACTAGATGGATCACTAATCTTTGGAGGGATCGAATATTAGAGTACACTCACGTACCATGAGTCGAGGATGCGCAAGGATAACCAAACCCCCATACACTCCTCCTCAGGGTACTTGTCTCTTTGTGAACCTCCTAATTAGATTGAGAGTTACCGATAATAAGTACATGAGTTCTTCGGACTAATGTGAGTATTCGAAAGTTGACACTTCCACCTAGCCATATTTTTCTAGCCTCTTCGGTACCGTGCATTGCCCTTTCTCACCTCGAGAGTTGGCGCATACTTCGCCGGTGCATCCAAATCCTTGGCACGATACGCTCTGTCATCATAAGCCTCATTATATCCTTCCTCAAAACAGCCACCATACCTACCTATCAAGGCATTTCCATAGCCTTTCCGAGATACATTGCCATGCAACATCCATCTTCTCATGACTTGATCTTCATGTCATACATGACTTTTTGCTTGATCGATGAGCCGCATGCTAGTTGGGCCCTGCCCTAATCATTGCTACATGACGCGCTAATATCATTGCATATCCTGCTACACCGGCAGAGGCATACATTTGCATACATCATGATAGTTTCATTTTCTTTATGTTGAGTACTTTTGTAAAGTGTGAAAGATCTTCTATACTTCTTGTAATATATAGAGTGTTGCCCTTAAAGTGAGGAAAAGATCCCAAAGAGGACAAAATCAAAAGATCCCAAAGAGGACAAATGAGAGTTAAATAGAAAGAGCCATTGAGGCCACACAAAAATAAAAAAATAAAAAAAATAAAAAGAAATAAAAAGAGAGAAGGGGGCACACTACTATTCCTTTTGAGAGATCCACACTCGTACTCCATCTTATACCTTGTACTCCATAGAGATTATCATTCATGCATATAGCTATGTGGGGACCTTCACACTATAGAACTTGGCTTGTATATTCCAATGATGAGCCTCCTCAAAAGAGCTCTAGGTCTTCTTGAGCGAGCAAGTTGGATGCACCCCCACTAGTTCCATTGGAGAGCTTACCTTAGCTCATATGTGCATCCGTTGCATGGCAATCCCTACTCCTCACATCATATCTATCATTTGGCTTTCTCTCGCCTATGATTGCCCTCATTGATGTGAGCCTTTCACACCTTTTTTTGTCTTCCCCCTTCATCATTTTTCTCTCTTTGCCATCCTAAGTGTCAACTTTCTTGCTTACGCTCATCCATTGCATGAGTGCTCAAAATATCGAAAGGGAGTGGATCATTTTGACTTGTACCTGGCTAGTGGTCTGGGGATGAGTCAAGATAAGATTCCAAAGAAGACCAAGTGTGAAACTTTAGTAGATTAAGTTCTCAACAATACAAAAACTATGTTTTACTCTCTCGTATATCCCTATCCCCTTTCTTGCACGCAAACACCATTTGGAGACATTCGAGTCACGGACAGCGAGAGCTCTTGCACCTTTATGTTCTTATGTTGCTTGTTACAATGCTAATATAGACTCTTGCTTGTTATGACTTGAATTGAATTACATGCCTTGATTGCTTTACTTAAAAAGTTCTTATATGGTTGGTAGCATGTCACCACAGAAATTATGCTTGTTATCATTTACCTACTCGAGGACGAGCAGGAATTAAGCTTGGGGATGTTGATACGTCCAAAACGTATCTATAATTTATGCTTGCTCCATGCTTCTTTTGTGTGATATTGCTATGATATTGATGCACTTCCATACACTTTTGATCATATTTGGACTAACCTATTAACTCAGTGCACCACAGTGCCAGTTCCTGTTTTCTGCTGTTTTTCTATTTCAGGTTTCCCCATATTAAAAGTGCTCCAAAAATTCCAGGAAAAATACAGGAAAAATCAGCGTACAGGAAGCTTCGCGAAGAACCAAAGATGGGCCAGAGGGGAGCCAGGGGAGGCCCAGGCGGCCACCTGGCGCGGCCCCACCCCTGGCCGCACCAGGGGGGCGCCTGGGGCCCCTGCTCCGCCTCTGGCTGCCCCCCTTCGCATATATATCCATCTCGTCCCGAAACCCTCGAGGACAGAACCCTTTTTCGCGATCTCGCCTATGTTCCGCCGCCGCAGCACTTCCAAGATCGGGAGCATCAGGAGAACTCTTCCCGGCACCCTGCCGGAGGGGAGAACCACCACCGGGAGCTTCTCCACCACCATGGACGCTTCCTGGATGAGTTGTGAGTAGTCCACCTTGGACCATGGGTCCATGATCAGTAGCTATGTGATGTTCTCCTCCCCTCTTTGATCTTCGTGGTTTAGACCTCGTGAGCTGCCCTACATGATCGAGGCACATATGTAATCTTTCTGCTGTTGCTTTGCTGAGTTTGCTGGGATCTGATGGATTATGAGACTATGTTCAGATTGTGTTTGAGTAATATATTTGATTCACCTCTTTTATATCTTTGTTCTTGAGTAATTCTTGCATGTTCTCCGTTGCTGTTTATTGCTTTGGCCGAGTAGTAGGTTGTAACTCCAAGAGGGAGCGTTATGCTTGATTGTGGATTCATGCCCCCTGATGACTAGTTTGAGTGACAGAAAATGAGTCTAGGGGATGTGCTTTTGCCACAAGGGAGAAAACAACGGTGCTTGTACTTGCGGGTGCAAGGATTGTTTACTTTACGCAAAGTTCTTTTAATGCAGTTGTGTGTTGCTTTGAGTTTACACTTTGGGTGGGATTCGCAACTTAATACCAGTGAGATGTTCTGGATAGATATCTCAAGGTGGATGATTAGTAGTAGATGCAGATGGATTTTGGTCTACTTGCCTTGGCGTACCGCCCATGCTTTTGAGCCTCTACCTTTCTTTGCAGCATAGTTAGCATTGGTTTGCGCACATAATCCTGTCAATTGCCCAGCTGTAATTTGTTTACCTCGCTTTGCTGTTTTATCGTCTTTTGGGAGAGAGACATCACTAGTGAACATCATGGGACCCCGGTCCATATTACCACCGCTGATCACACCTTCTATTTACTTCCTGTTTTTATTTCCTAGTTGCAGTCATAGCTATCATTATTATCTCTTGTGTTTGATCCTTTGTAAACAACAAGGCCGGAGGGATTGACAACCTCTCTGTACTCGTTGGGAGCAAAGTTATCTGTATCTGTGTGCAGGTCCCGTCAACCAATAAGTTTCTGGCGCCGTTGACACCTACTTGTCGACCCTCGGAGTCTCACGGGATTTGATCCTTGGTACCTTTGCCAAAGGAAATTTTCCGCTACGCTACATCTCAACCTTCCACTTGGGGTAACCAACGTGGGGCGAGAAGCCATCACAAGCCTCACCTAAGGAGAGTCACTTTGTGGCTGTCAAGCGAATCTTTCGATATTTGGCTCATACCCCAAACTTTGGCTTATGGTACCCAAGAGGAGCAAACTTCAACCTTGTAGGTTTCTCTGATTCGGATTGGGCGGGAGACAAAGTGGATAGGAAGTCCACTTCCGAAGGGTGCCAATTCCTTGGTTGCTCTCTCGTTAGTTGGTCTTCCAAAAAGCAAAGTTGTGTGTCTCTCTCGTCCACCGAAGCAGAGTATGTGGCAGCTGGCAGTTGTTGTGCTCAACTCTTATGGATGAGGCAAACTTTAAAGGATTACGGTGTCACCTGTGACAAAGTGCCTCTTTGGTGTGACAATGAAAGTGCCATCAAGATTTCTCTCAACCCAGTGCAACACTTCAAGACGAAGCATATAGAGATCCGGTATCACTTCATCCGGGATCACATAAGGCAAGGAGAGATCGAGCTTCACTATGTCAACACTCATGATAACCTTGCAGATATCTTCACAAAGCCATTGGATGAAGCAAGATTTCGCGAGTTAAGGCATGAGCTAAATATCATCGATTTGAGCAATGTGGCTTGAGACTTTGCACACACTCCTCACACTCAATATAATTATCTTGTCTAGTTGTAGGCATGGACATAGGGGGAGCATTGTTCTCTCAATGAACTCTCTCTCCCCCCATTATGCATAAATTGATCTAGTCTTTCATTAACCATCGTTGATGGTACTAGTGCTTCAAGGACGGGTTTTGGTCATGGGCCCAAGGTTAAAATCTTCACGGCGCCATACCTCTAGACTCAAAAATAGGTGACTTCGGTCACCGCCCTCTCTTGTAGAGGGGTCTCCTGCCTCTTGCTAGTGTGTGTGTGTGAGTGGTGGTTTGTTTTTCCCTCTTTGTGCGTTTCTTTTTGAGCTTTGCCTTGAACCTTTTGTTGCTGTGGCGTGCTGGGCGGTACTACCGCTGGTGATGCGCGGCACTACCACTTGTAAGCGGTACTACCGCCCACCAGCGTGGTACTACCATTGCGGGGAGGTATGTGGGGGTTATATCGGGGCAGGGGGAGGTTTCTCTCCCCCATACCCATTCATTCGCCCCCTCGTTCCTCTCTCTCTCTCTCTCCAGCTGTTCGTCGCCGCGGGAGGGCTTCGGCGGATCTCCTCCTCCGGGGTGCTCCTCTCCTTTTCCTTCGGTGGAGTCGATCCCCACCACGTCCTCTTGCCATGGATGCCGGTATTTCCCCTGTTCCTCTTCTCCTCGTGTTTCTTTCTCAGTTCTTGTGTTTTAGGGGCAATAGTGTTTGCATCTGTAGATTTTTGGCTAAATCTAGGCTTGAGTAGGAAGGAGAAAGCAACTAGACTATCTAGATTAGAGTATGATAGAAATATTTTTGAATTTGACAGGACGGTAGTGCCGGATCTGACCACGGTAGTAGGAAACCGCTGTTTCCCCGCCTCGAGCGGTACTACCGCTCGGGCGGTACTACCGCTTACCAGATCACGGTACTACCGCGGCATGCCTAGTTCACACATATTTCTTCATTCCTTGATCTTCTTTTGTTGAGTTCATTGGCTTATGCTCGTTCTTTTTGGTTGGTTCATCTGTGTGTGTGTTTGGTTTCAGGTGATGAACATCCCGAGCATCAGGCTCGCCGTATCAACCCCAATCGTGCAACCTCAAAGCGCTACCGCACATCTGAGTCTGCTGGAGGTTCCTCGAGTGCTCCACCTCCACCTCAACAGAAGAAGAAGTCCATGGCAAAGCCAAAGGGCAAAACCGTGACACAAATGAGTGGCAAGGAATTCTGGGCAAGGCGTCGCCGCAATCCTTATGAGGTTGATCAAGAACCCAATTTGGTCAACCGTCCGTTCTGGAATCGCTTCCAGTTTGCTGTCTACTTTGATGTGCTCAAGGCTAAGAAGAATCTCTTTGTCAGTGTTCGCTCCATCGACACGGAATACCTGGAGAAGGATCCGGTGTATTTTGGCGAGGCTCTTCAGATGTGCACTCAGCTCAACATTCTTCGGATCATTCAGTTCAACAAGGACTTTGATGCAGATCTTGTGGCTCAATTCTATGCCACGGTCCATCTAGGGACGGATGAGGAAAGAACTCTGACATGGATGACCAATGGCAAACTGTTATCTGTCAAGTGGAAGGCGTTCATGGAGTTACTTGGGGTGGAAGACCAGGGACTTGAGACACCAGTTGGCTTTCGTCCTCACTAGAACGAAACCTCCACTCACAAGCAAGCTCTCTGGCCTTACTGCACTGTGAAGGTCCACCCTGAGACTAAGAAGGTAACATATGAGTTGTCTACCTATCTGGATATCCTTCACCGCATCTTCCGTGAGACTCTTTTCCCTCGGATTGGGAATCATGATATGGTTCACTCCTATCTTGTGGACATGCTTCTCTTTTGCCAACATCAGTTAGAGAGGAACACTGGTGAGACCCTGGATATTTCACATATGATGTGGCCTGAGCTCCTGTCTGCTATTTCTGAATGCAAGTGCCTGATCTATGGTCCGTTCATCATGCTGCTGATTTAGAAGGCTTGGGATCATGTCTATCCCAATGCATTGCTGGAGACTGGAGAGTTGGTGTCTCATGAGATCAAGCGTCTGAGGCGGAAGGACAACTGGGGCACTCATGCATCCAAGACTGGAGGCTCATCCTCCGCTGCTGCTATGGAGACAGAGGAGGCTGAGGTTGAAGCAGATGATGATGATGACTATGAGCCATCTGGTGCAGAGCCCTCGTGGGCAAAGAAGCTCAAGAATAAGATGAAGAAGTTGTTTTGCATGGAGTCTCATGGTCAGTACATGACTCATGTGGCAGAGAAGAAGGCCAGGGGGCGTCACAAGGAGCTCATGCGTCAGTTGGGTGCAACTGTGGCCAGTGGCTCTAAGGAGCAGGTAACCGAGGAGGAAGAGTGGATCAAGCAGCATTGCCCATGGACTGATTCCGATGCCGAGCAGTTTCCGGTCGACGACGATGAAGACGATGACCCTGCTGCAATCTGATGATTCGAGACCTTCTCGTGCTCTCACCTGGAGCCGTAGCTTAGCTCTCTGCCCTTTTGGTGTCTCGATGCCAAAGGGGGAGAGAGTTTAGGGATTTGTGCCTTTGTGTTTCTGTCGCTTGTGTGCTTTTCGTTTCTTGTGGTTTGGTTGGTTTTTCGTGAGACCTAAGTTCCCGTCATATGGTGTGAGACATATGCTACCCTATATTATTTATGTACCTGGTACTCTCTAGCATGCATGATTATCTAACTATGTACTATGCTCTCATATCTTGCTTAGGTTGTTGGTCTCTAAAATATAGGGGGAGTGCTAATCCTAGCATGTGTGTCGTGCAGTCCAAAGCACTTATCTAGATAGCACACATCTAGGGGGAGCCAGTCTATATTTTAGGGGTGTGGATTTTGCATTTACATTATGTTATTATTCATTTTGTGCAAATCCCGTGTTGTCATCAATCCACCAAAAAGGGGGAGATTGTAAGGGCATATTTAGCCAAATGGTGTTTTGGTGATTGATGACAATGCGTTTGCGGACTAATCATGTGTTCTAAGATCTTTCAGATACATCTCACAAAGGCACAAGAAGATTAGAGGCCCCTCAGAATCTATGGAAGACGGTGTTTCCTTTTTGGTTAGTTTTCGGTGGTTCTGAGTGATAGGAAAGCCGTACTATTAAGAGGGGATCCGCTTTGGTAAGGTTTGGGTGGAATCAATACGTACACTTCTTTATTGCACCCATCATTCCTTCCCGCCGCAATGGAGCTCTTCTTTCCCATCTTCTCTAGCTTTTTCTGGCTCCAGCGGTAGTACCGCGGATCCCAGCGGTAGTACTGCCTGTGTGTCTCAAGCGGTAGTACCGCCCCACTAAGCGGTAGTACCGCTTAGTACACACTGCGGTAGTACCACCACTGATCCGTGCTACCACCGCCTCGACTCACGAGCGCTTTTTTCATGTCGAGTTTTGCGGTACTAGGTGCGACAGTAGAGGCGGTAGTACCGCTCCCAGCGGTAGTACCGCCCTGAGATCGCGGTAGTACCGCTCTGGGTCCCTACCCCTATGGCACGGTAGTACCTCTTGTGTGGCAACGGTAGTACCGCTCTATAAGCGGTAGTACCGCTCCCCCAAGCGGTAGTACCGCTCTGTGCGGGGCTGAGTGGGGGATAACGGTTGGATTGTCCCCCCCACTATATAAAGGCTTCTTCTTCCTCCTTTTGACTCACCTCTTCCCCGACACACTCCATTGTTGCTCCAAAGCTCCATTTTCGCCCGATCTCTCTCCCTAGCCAATCAAACTTGTTGATTTGCTCGGGATTGCATGAGAAGGCACCGATCTACACTTCCACCAAGAGATATTTGATTCCCCCCAATAATCCCTAGCGGATCTTGTTACTCTTGGGTGTTTGAGCACCCTAGATGGTTGAGGTCACCTCGAAGCCATATTCCATTGTGGTGAAGCTTCGTGGTTTCGTTGGGAGCCTCCAATTTAGTTGTGGAGATAGCCCCAACCTTGTTTGTAAAGGTTCGGTTGTCGCCTTCAAGGACACCACTAGTGGAATCACGGCACCTTGCATCGTGTGAGGGCGTGAGGAGAATACGGTGGCCCTAGTGGCTTCTTGGGGAGCATTGTGCCTTCACACCGCTCCAACGGAGACGTACTTCCCCTCAAAGGGAAGGAACTTCGGCAACACATCCTCGTCTCCACCGGTTCCTCTTGTGGTTATTTCTTACCTTTACTTGTGCAAGCATTACTTGTTTATCTCCTATAGCTTGCTTGTAAAGTTGTTATCTTTACTTTCTATTAGTTGTCATCTTAGTAGCATATCTAGATAACTTACTTTGACGCTTAATTTAAAGTGGTTAAGAAAAGCTAAAAATTGTTAGTTGCCTATTCACCCCCCTCTAGTCAACCATATCGATCCTTTCAACGGGGTCGACGTCGCCTGCCCGGACTGCGGCGACAGGTTCCTCTAGGAGATGAGGCGGACCCCGCCGGCCCCCGCCTACCTCCGTCGCCCGCGCGCGCACCACGCCAACGGCCTGCGCCTCCTCTGCAGCCGTCGTGCCGCTACTGCGGCTGCCGCGTCCGCCTCTGCCGGAAGTGGGGAAGGGGGCGACTGATGGGCCTCTAACCCCTCGTTGGTTACCCCAAGTGGAAGGTGTAAGATGCAGTGTTGTGGAAGTTTTTCCCTTAGCAAAGATGCCAAGGATCGAATCCCCAGAGACTCCTAGGTTCAACAAGTAGGTGTCAACTGCTAACGGCGCGGATTAGCAATCAACGTGGACCTGCACACAGATACAAATAACTTTGCTCCCAACGAGTACAGAGAGGTTGTCAATCCCTCTGGCCTTGTAGTTCACAAAGGGTTAAACACAAATGATAGTAGTGATAGATAATGTTTGCAATAGTAAATAATAGCGAAAAGTAAATAGCGGATGTGATCAATGATGGTAATATGGACCGGAGTCTCATGATGTTCACTAGTGATGTCTCTCTCCCAAAAGACGATAAAACTGCTATGTGAGGTAAACGAATTACAGCTGGGCAATTGACAGGACCACGAACACAAACCAATGCTGACTACATTGCAAGAAAGGTTGAGGTTCAAAGCATGGGCGGTACGCCAAAGTAAGTAGACCGAAATACATCAATATCTACTACTAATCATCCACCTTGAGATATCTATCCAGAACATCTCGCTGGTATTAAGTTGCGAGCCCCACCCATAGTGTAAACTCAAAGCAACAGACAACTGCATTAAAAGAACTTTGCGTAAAGTAAACAATCCTTGCACCCGCGGGAACAAGCACCGTTGTTTTCCCCCTTGTGGCAACAGCACATCCCCTAGACTCATGTTTCTGTCACTCAAGCTAGTCATCGAGGGGCATGAACCCACAATCAAGCATAATGTTCCCTCTTGGAGTCACTACGTATTACTTGGCCAAAGCAATAAATAACAACGGAGAACATGCAAGAATTACTTATGAACATAAATATAAAAGAGGTAGATCGAATATGTTACTCAAGAACAATCTGAACATAATCTCATAATCCATCGGATCCCAGCAAACTCATCATAGCAACAGCATAAGGATTACATATGTGCCTCGATCATGTAGGGCAGCTCACGAGGACTAATTAGCGAAGCACAAGAACGGGAGGAGAACATCACATAGCTACTGGTCATGGACTCATGGTCCAAGGGAGACTACTCACAACTCATCCGGGAGGCGTCCATGGTGGTGGAGAAGCTCCTGATGGTGATCCTCCCCTCCGGCAGGGTGCCGAGAAGAGTTCTCCTGGTGCTCCCGATCTTGGAAGCGGCGGCGGAACAGAGATGTGATCGCGAAAAAGAGTTCCCGTCCCGAGGGTTTCGAAGGACGCTCTAAATATATGCCGAAGGGGGGCACCATACGGGGCTTGGGGGGCCCAGGCGCCCCCCCGGCGCGGCCCAGGGGGGGCGCGCCGCCAGGGCGCCTGGAGCCCTGGTGCC
>LR738710.1:163374286-163386748 GCA_902687465.1 Secale cereale | reverse complement strand
CCCCCCCCCCCGGCTGTCCTTCGGGCGCAAGGTAGGTTCTGGAATGCTGATTTTTTATATAATTTTTCTGGATTTTTCCTGGCAGTTCTCGTAACGTGAAAACCTGAAATACAAAAACAGCCGAAAACAGAAACTGGCACCGGGGTGCACTGGATTAGTAGGTTAGTCCAAATATGATCAAAAGTGTATGGAAGTGTATGAATATCATAGCAATATCACCTAAAAGTGGCATGGATCAAGCAGAAATTATAGATACGTTTTGGACGTATCAACATCCCCAAGCTTAATTCCTGCTCGTCCTCGAGTAGGTAAATGATAACAAGAATAATTTCTGTGGTGACATGCTATTAACCATATAGGACTTTTTATAGTCATATGACAAAAGCTTACTGAGACAATGATTCTATAGTAATTAAGTTGCCTCATGAGAAATCACAAATGACTGAAAGCTTTACAACATGACATTGAAGCATCACAAAGATTTGCAATGAACATGATGTGCAAATATGATAAAGTGATATCTAGCTTGCCCCCTTTAGTGAAGCAAAACATAAATGCAGGGGCACCTTCAAGGTTTAAGTGATGACTAGATACAATGATTTCAAAATAAACGATATCACAATCATGCAAAAGACAATGCTACTTTGGGACAATGCACATTACACTCAGAATGACAATCATGCTCTCAGTAGTTGGTGCTTTTAAAATAAGGTGGAGACTCAACATAAAAGTAAAAGAATGGTTATGTGCTAGAGCTTTTTATTTTAAAAACATAGAAGCAATTTTGTCAACTGTAGTAGTACTTCATATGTGTCATGCATAAGACATCCTATAAGTTGCAAGCCTCATGCATCGAATACCAATAGTGCTCGCACCTTGTCCTAATTAGCTCGGATTTCCATGGGTTATCATTGCATGTTTTAACCAAGTGTCACAAAGGGGTACCTCTATGCCACCTGTACAAAGGTCCAAGGAGATAAATCGCATTTGATTTCTCGTTTTTGATAGATCTCAACTTTAGGACATCCATACCGGGACAACATAGAAAATAGATGATGGACTCCTCTTTAATGCATAAGCATATTCTCATAAGAGATTGAGGATTAAGTCCAAGCTAAAACTTCCACCATGATACATGGCTTTGGTTGGCGGCCCAATGTTCTTCTCTAACAATATGCATACTCATTCAACCCACGGCAAATCACCCTTACTTCAGACAAGACGAACATGCATAGCAACTCACATGATTTTCAACAAAAGTGTGACAGTTGATGGCGTCCCCAGAAACATGGTTACCGCTCAGCAAGCAAGTTATAAGAAATAAGATACATAGGCAACATATTCTTTACCACAATAGTTTTCAAGCTACTTTCCCATGAGCTATGTATTGCAAAGTTAGTCTGCTTAGTACAGGTGGAGGTTAGCAAAAGACTGGGAGCGACCAACTAAGAGAGCAATGACGGTCATAATCATGCAGAGCGACAAAGCAATATTGAATCAGGCATGGTAGTTATATCGCTACTTAGAAATAAAAGATCATCAAGGCTTGACAGACTTTCTTTACAGTCTTAAATATGCGTGAGCATATGCCAAGTCAATCAAAAAAAATTCTCGAAGGAAGATATTACTAAACCATACCACATCATCGGCAAACAAATCAAGTTGGTATTCCAATAACACATTGGGAATCCCCCAGCTATTTGAGACTAACCATAAGAAAACCTGAACTACTAAGCGCCATTATGCACGTAGCATCTTTATCATAGACATATTAACCAATGCAACGGAAGCAAACTCTCTTAATAAGGTGAGCATGATAATTAAAGAGAGTTCAAGCAACCAACTAAACAAAAGCTCTTTGAAAAGATAAGCACGAATACTAAGAGCAGAGCATGATAGTAGCTATTAAAAGATAAAGAACACACACAACAAAGATAGACATGAAAATTCTATGTTATGTTCTAGGTAGAAGTGGAGCGTGTTTCTCTCCCACATAAAGAACGCTGAGTTCCGACTCGTTATGAAAAACTAAAAAGAAAACTAAAAGCAAGACGCTCCAAGCATAGCACATAACACATGAAGTGATAAAAATATAGCGAAACAAAAGACGAACTGATAATGTTGATGGAGAAGGGGATGCACGGGGGCATCCCCAAGCTTAGACGCTTGAGTCTCCTTGAATATTTCTTGGGGGTGCACGGGGGCATCCCCAAGCTTGAGCGCTTGACACTCCTGAATCTTTTTTATCATCTTCCCTCGCACACTTGAAAACTCCCTTCATACATAACTCATTATAATCTGATTAGCGAGGTTAGTACCCTTAATAAAATAATTGCACCTTGCTGGAAATAAGGATATTCTTGAAGTTCTACTGTTTCTCAAGATTGCCAAAAGGTTTTTGCAAAGAAAAAGCAAGCTCTTGATTTGCAAAATGAAGGAAATGCAAAACAGGACAGAATCTGTGAAAAACAGAACAGCAGGTAGTAATTGATTTGTTCGGGGCACTTCTGCCACTCAAATAAAAAAACTCAGAAAATATGCACGAAAGACAATTATATATAGAACGCTGTCGAAAAAATTCAGACCAAAAAGATGATCTGGTGATTTTATACGAATTTTTCTATCCAAGGACAGAATCTGTTTCCTGGACAGCACCTCACAACTTTTGAACTTTCTAGCAATCAGAGGCTACACTTGGCACAAATATGAAAAGCAAAGAGACAATGATGATGCTACTGTAGTAAACAACATCAAGACACAACAAAAGCAAAATATAAAAATTTATTCATGTGGGCTGCCTCCCAAAAGCGCTTTCTTTTATGCCTTTAAGCTAGGCATAATGCATATAGATCAAGTTTTATCAAGAGTAAAAGAATAGCTAGCCCGTACAACGGACTCAAAAGGTAACTTGATCTTCTTTCGAGGGAAGTGTTCCATCCCTTTCTTGAGAGGAAACTGAAATTTTATATTACCCTCTTTCATGTCAATGATAGCACCAACGGTGTGTAAAAAGGGACGTCCCAAAATAATTGGACATGAAGGATCACATTCAATATCCATAATAGTAAAATCATCGGGAACATAATTATCATTGACAATGATAAGAACATCGTCGATCCTCCCCAAAGGTTTCTTTATGGAAGAATCAACGAGACGAACACCAAAAGAACAAGAATCATAAGGTTTCAATTTAAGCATATCATATATTCTTTTGGGCATAATAGAGGTACTAGCTCCAACATCACATAATGCATAGCAAGAGAAGTCATTCAATTTAATTGTTATCATAGGATCCCAACCATCTTCTAGCTTTCTAGGTATGGAGGCTTCTACTCTAAGTTTCTCCTCCCTAGCTTTGATGAGAGCATTAGTGATATGCTCTGTGAAGGCAAGGTTAAGCGTGCTAGTGCGGGGGTCTCTAGACATCTTGAGAAGGAAATCAATAACTTCGGTAAGAGTGCAATTATCAAAATCAAGGTCATTAGCATCAAGTAAAGTGGTAGTGGTGTCCTTTAGGTTCATTTGTTTGGTAGTTTCTATAGTCATAGCATCACCATTAATAGGTCCATTGGGACCAGGAGTACATTGGGTGCTAATGGTTTGGACATCTTTAACAACTTGGATAGTAGCAACAGTGTGGTGGGTAGGAAGGCTCTTAATTCTATCTTCTTCCTCCCTTTCTCTAGCCCATCTCTCTTTAAGTTTAGCCATCATCCTAATGTTTTCATTAATTTGCACTTGAATAGCATTTATAGGAGTGGCTTCCCTCTCCTCAAGAGGAGAAGTTTTAATTTTTAGCAATTTTACCTCATTGGCTAAATGGTCTACCTTAAAAGAAAGATCATCTAGTTTATGTAGTTTTTCTTCTACACTCCTATTAAAGGCTTTTTGGGTAGTGATGAAATCTTTAAGCATAGTCTCTAGTTCAGTAGTGGAGTTCTTGGTGATAGGATAAGCATTGTTGTTCCCATAAGAATTAGAGGGGAACGGTCTAGGATTGCTACCAAAGTTACTCCTATAAGCATTGTTGTTAAAATTGTTTCTAGAGATAAAGTTCACATCTACTTGTTCTTGAGCAATCAAAGAATTTAAAGGAACATCGCGAGGATCAACAGAAGATTGCTTCGAAAGTAGAGACATGATCAAGTCAACCTTTTCATTTAAGGAGGAAATCTCCTCGACAGAGTTTACCTTCCTACCTGTTGGAGCGCGTTCGGTGTGCCATTGGGAATAGTTGGTCATCATCTCATCGAGAAGCTTCGTGGCAGCACCAAGTGTAGTTGACATAAAAGTTCCTCCCGTGGCCGAATCTAACAAGTTCCGCGAGGTAAAGTTCAAGCCTGCATAAAAAGTTTGGATAACCATCCAAGTAGTCAAACCGTGAGTAGGGCAGTTCTTGATAAGAGATTTCATACGTTCCCAAGCTTGGGCAACGTGTTCATTATCCAATTGTTTAAAATTCATTATGTTACTTCTAAGTTGGGTAATTTTAGCAGGTGGATAGTATTTTCCAATAAAAGCATCTTTGCACTTGTCCCATGAATCTATGCTATTTCTAGGCAAAGACTGAAACCAAATTTTAGCTCCTCCTCTCAAGGAGAAAGGAAAAAAGCTTAAGCTTAACAACATTACCATCTATTTCTTGGTACTTTTGCATATCACAAAGTTCAACAAAGTTGTTTAAGTGTAAAGCATCATCATCTCCAGCACCGGAGAATTGATCTTTCATGACTAAGTTCAGTAAAGCGGGTTTAATTTCATATGAAGGTGCTGAAGTGGCAGGTGTAGTGATAGGTGTGCTGATAAAGTCATCGTTGTTGTGACTAGTGAAGTCACACAACTTAGTGTTCTCGGTGGAACCCATAGTAGCAAGCAAGCAAGATAACTATTTTTGTGATTTTCGATAAAAGGTACTAAAGCAAAAAAACTGAAAGGTAAACTAACAAGACTAAAAAGCAAAGGTAAAAGATAGCGTGCAACTCCCCTATCCTGAAGAGTGGAGTCCCCGGCAACGGCGCCAGAAAAACTCCTTGATGGGCCTCTAACCCCTCGTTGGTTACCCCAAGTGGAAGGTGTAAGATGCAGTGTTGTGGAAGTTTTTCCCTTAGCAAAGATGCCAAGGATCGAATCCCCAGAGACTCCTAGGTTCAACAAGTAGGTGTCAACTGCTAACGGCGCGGATTAGCAATCAACGTGGACCTGCACACAGATACAAATAACTTTGCTCCCAACGAGTACAGAGAGGTTGTCAATCCCTCCGGCCTTGTAGTTCACAAAGGGTTAAACGCAAATGATAGTAGTGATAGATAATGTTTGCAATAGTAAATAATAGCGAAAAGTAAATAGCGGATGTGATCAATGATGGTAATATGGACCGGAGTCTCATGATGTTCACTAGTGATGTCTCTCTCCCAAAAGACGATAAAACAGCTATGTGAGGTAAACGAATTACAGCTGGGCAATTGACAGGACCACGAACGCAAACCAATGTTGACTACATTGCAAGAATGGTTGAGGTTCAAAGCATGGGCGGTATGCCAAAGTAAGTAGACCGAAAACCATCAATATCTACTACTAATCATCCACCTTGAGATATCTATCCAGAACATCTCGCTGGTATTAAGTTGCGAGCCCCACCCATAGTGTAAACTCAAAGCAACAGACAACCGCATTAAAAGAACTTTGCGTAAAGTAAACAATCCTTGCACCCGCGGGCACAAGCACCGTTGTTTTCCCCCTTGTGGCAACAACACATCCCCTAAACTCATGTTTCTATCACTCAAGCTAGTCATCGAGGGGCATGAACCCACAATCAAGCATAACGTTCCCTCTTGGAGTCACTACGTATTACTTGGCCAAAGCAATAAATAACAACGGAGAACATGCAAGAATTACTTATGAACATAAATATAAAAGAGGTAGATCGAATATATTACTCAAGAACACTCTGAACATAATCTCATAATCCATCGGATCCCAGCAAACTCATCATAGCAACAGCATAAGGATTACATATGTGCCTCGATCATGTAGGGCAGCTCACGAGGACCAATTAGTGAAGCACAAGAACGGGAGGAGAACATCACATAGCTAGGAGGCGTCCATGGTGGTGGAGAAGCTCCCGATGGTGATCCTCCCCTCCGGCAGGGTGCCGGTAAGAGTTCTCCTGGTGCTCCCGATCTTGGAAGCGGCGGCGACGGCGGAACAGAGATGAGATCGCGAAAAAGAGTTCTCGTCCCGAGGGTTTCGAAGGACGCTCTAAATATATGCCGAAGGGGGGCACCAGACGGGGCTCGGGGGGCCCAGGCGCCCCCCCGGAGCGGCCCAGGGGGGCGCGCCGCCAGGGCGCCTGGAGCCCTGGTGCCCCCCCCGGCTGTCCTTCGGGCGCAAGGTAGGTTCTGGAACGCTGATTTTTTATATATTTTTTCTGGATTTTTCCTGGCAGTTCTCGTAACGTGAAAACCTGAAATACAAAAACAGCCGAAAACAGAAACTGGCACCGGGGTGCACTGGATTAGTAGGTTAGTCCAAATATGATCAAAAGTGTATGGAAGTGTATGAATATCATAGCAATATCACCCAAAAGTGGCATGGAGCAAGCAGAAATTATAGATACGTTTTGGACGTATCAGCGACCACGCGCCTTTCAACCCGGTCATCGTGCTCCGGTGCTCAGCGCTCAGCGCAGCGGCGGGGGACGAGAACGACGACGACGACCAACTGCCCCGCCGAGCTCCTCGGCGTGCACCCACTGTTTGCGGCGGTCGCAGTCGACTCTGGCCGTGCACGCCCTCGCGCTCCACCAGTCGGACAAGCCCGCCGTCCTGCGCTGGCGGAAGTGTGCTGAGGCGCTGCCGCCGAGCTGTCGCAGTTGTCCACTTCCGCGGGGAGTCTGGCGTGCTGGGCGGCGGGGCGGATCCTCGTCGGATCCGGGTGGGGCGGATGACAGGTAGCTGGAAGTGCGGTTGGAGTCCAGTGGCTTGTGGCGACGGATGGCATGTAGATGGGGCGGCGGGGAGGCTCGCCGGCGGTGGCTCGTCGGGCTAAGGCTCCGGCGGCGGCGCGGGTACGGCTGGCTGTGGTCGCGGTTGTGGGGAAGAAGATGGCTTGGAGGGAGAGAGAGAGGAATAAGAGAGAGGCCGACGGGTGGGCCTTCGACCAGCTTAGCAAATTATCCATGTAGGCATGCCACATCGGCCCAACAGGTGGGCCCAACCGGTCACTGCTTTCATGGCCAAATTCAAGCATCAGTGCTCCGCGGTACGTATTAGGCGCAATTCTGGTGATTTTTTGTGCCCTGCCTCAAATGTGATATCAAGTTGTTATCCTAACTCCAAATGTGATGGTTTTGGGTAAATAACTCTATACCGTAAGAAAATTATTCACATGCTTTCCTCATTTGTCCACGAATCAAAAGGCACCTAGGCTGCGTAGTCCATAGCTGATCACGAGCTCATATGCTCCCGGGTGAACACTAAACTAAAAAAAATCTGAAAATAGCAAAAAAAAAAAAGAAACAACAAATTTTCATGGCGATATGATGATCTCAGAGGAGCCCGGGATAGGATCGAAATTTCGATTTACTGTTCATCCTGCTCCACGCAGCCCGTGCCTCCGGCCTCACTCCACAGCCCGTGCCGTTGCGCCTCGTAGGGGCCTGCTCGGCCCACTTTACGGCAGCGAAGCGTCCTGAAGCCCAAAGCGTGGCGCCCACCGGCCTGTAACTGCTAGGAGAGGGGAGACCGACGACAGGTCAAGTGCGCAACCGCCGCCATCGTGCTCCTCGCGCCAAAACCCGCCGGCCGGATACCCGCGCTCCTCCCCCCTCCCGCACGAGCCGCTGCGGGCCGCCGGCTCCCATAGCGCTCCGATGGCGCAGGAGGAGAGGGAGCTCCAGGTCCGAGCCCTCGACGGGCGGTCCATCGCCGTAACGCTCGCCGCCGCCGCCTCCGTCCGGGACCTCAAGGCCGCGCTCCGGGGCTCCTTCCCTCCCGCGCAGATCTCAAACAACTTCCATCTCTTCCTCAAGGTGCACCATCCACTCCACCCTCCCCCGCCTCTCTGACCGTTCTGGTGAATGACGTTGCCATGGGTTTGTCAGTTGTCACGCTCCGTGGCATTGTTGCATTTGCCTTTTTTTTTTTCTGATGTCAGCATGGTTTCTCATGATGAAGGGTGCTAAACTGCGATTGGAGGCCGAGATTGGCAGCCTTATCACCGGCAATGGTGAATTCATTGTTCTTGTTCCCTTTACAAGGAAGTCAGCGCAGCCTTCTCCGGTGGCCATACCAGCCGAAGAGCAGAGTGCAAATATACCAATATCACAGGAAGTCGCAACTGGGGCTAATTCAGCCTGGCAAGATATTATGGATGACCTCTCATCAATACCGGATAGCCCAAATGCTGATGTTGCATTGAAAGATATGTATTCCTCTAGCATCCCCTGTTCGGGAAGCTATGCAGAGGATGGGTCGACAGATAAAAGGCCGTCAACTGGATGTTCAAGGAAAAGGAGAAAAGTATGCAAGGAAAATGGAAATGGTTCCAGTGATACACCTGGAGTGGACGGTGCATCGAAGCAGCCTAGCATGAATAAGAAGAGTGGTTTTGTCAGATCTGCTGCATCATCATGCCATGTAGGTTTCCATCGATTCAGTTTTCTGTTTTGCCTTGTCAATTTTAGCTTAGCTTTCACCCCAGGTAGCATAAATCCAAACTACGGCCTGGTGTAGTTTCCATAAAGAGGAGCCTTTAGGCACATGCTAAGCATTGGTTTGTAGGACAGTATGTTGACAATGCATTTGGATTGCAGGATAAACACCCTTTAGGGCCTGCCGAAATGGTTGAACATCTGAAAAATGGCCTTGGAAAGGAGGGGCAGGTTTTCACTCTGTTTCAATTCCTTGAAGTAATAATGCAAATAAAGCCATAATCTTTATGTTGTTGATTATTTGTTTCAGATTGTACATATTGAAGAGATTCCATGTAGACGGGCATCATATTCAGAACTTCCTCGTGATCTTTCAAAAGTTATGAGGAAATCACTAGAAAGTATTGGAATATCTAGATTGTATAGCCATCAGGTATAATGGGACATGCATCTACCATATTTTCCTATATTTTGTTGTTGAGGCAAATTTCTTATGTTGACTTGAACTCAAGTGCAGTCTGAAGCTATACAATCTTCCATTTCTGGGAAGCATGTTGCAGTCGCAACTTCAACATCAAGTGGAAAGTCTTTGTGCTACAATATTCCTGTTCTTGAATCTCTCTCTCAAGACTTGATGGCGTGTGCTTTATATATATTTCCGACAAAGGTCTAGGCAGAACCCACTATGTTGTAGGCATGGTTATGTGAAATTTTGTGAGAAACCCACTTGGCTATTGTATTGCAGGCTTTAGCTCAAGATCAGTTGAGGACTATAGTGGAGATGAAGAAAGCATTTCACACTGATATTAATGTTAGCATCTATGATGGAGATACCCCTAGAGAAGATCGTCTCTGGATCAGGGATAATGCCCGACTGGTAAATATGTGCTCCTGGGTCTATAGAGTTATGCTTAACTTCTATTTATTTTGGTGTGTCTAATCACTTACTCTCCTCACTCTCAGCTAATTACAAACCCAGATATGCTGCATGTGTCAGTCTTGCCATGTCACAGTCAATTCCAAAGGATTTTGTCAAATCTCAGGTGGAACTAAATGATTTACTTAGTTTTGTCAATGATTTTATTTAAACATCGAGTGTCAGTTCCTGAATGAACTGTGGTAACATTTTCGGGGTTTTAATATAAAGCAGGGGGACAGTATACCTCTTGTCTAAAAAAAGACTGATTCCTGATATTAAATGTCGGGTGGAAGTAGAGGAGAGTTTCCTTATTTTATTTTGTTAACGATGTTATTTCATCGTGTGGTGTCATATTTCTTTCCATTTATACTTTCTTATTTAGTAAACATATCATTTATTGTTCATTTGATAACGTGTCTCTGCCATAATCTACTCAGGTATATTGTCATTGATGAAGCTCATTCATATAAAGGAGTATTTGGCTGCCATACTGCACTTATACTTAGAAGATTGAAGCGTATTTGTTCAAATAGTATGTATACTTTGTTGAACCATTCAGTAGTTGTTAGTCCACTACGTCTGAAATGCTAATTAGCTTAAATTTTGTACTCCGTCTGATACATATTAATTGTCACAGCCTTAGTACAACTTTAACAAAGCTGTACTAAAGCTGCGGCATTTAATTTGGATCGGAGGGAGTACTTAATTTTATTAAATTGTGAGATATAACTTAGTAGATATACTTAGTTTAGGTATTACTGATACAATTCCTAAGCATCTTGGTCTTATATGCAGTTTATGGCTGTCATCCTACATTCACATTTTGTACAGCTACTTCAGCAAACCCACGTGAGCATGTTATGGTAGGTTATATCTTTTCACTATAGTTTTGAAAATATGTGGTTGTAACTAAATAAACCAGCTCCCGCTAACAATTTTGCTGTATGTAAAACTTGCTCCTCCCCGCAGTAGTTTTTTCAAAACATATCAGTTTTGGTCAACCTTTTATTATGTAGGAACACATTGATGAGTTGAACAAGACCTTACTGTGTTAGATAATATTATTTTGGGATGGCCATCTTAATTTACTATCTCTGCAGACTTATTCATATGGACTCTTTTGGGAATTGCATACATTTGTCTTCAAGCATTCCGTTTCTATCTCAGGAGCTGGCCAAATTGGATAACGTCGAGTTGATTCAGAATGATGGAAGTCCGTGTGGTTCTAAATATTTTCTTTTGTGGAATCCCCCATTACATATGAAAAAAGAAGGAGGCTCACAAGGTAGTTCAGTAACTAGACACTCAAGGTATTCACACCCTTTTTCTAATTAATGCTATTGTTACTTTTCGTTCATTGTAGTTCTACATTTCAACTTTGATAACTGCTTGTCTTTTTGTCCATCATGCATGATATTTAATTTGTAATGACCCATATATCATCATTCTTTGGTGTCTAGCATGATATTACAATTTCCCCAGTGTCATTTTTCACTTGTTTCAAAATGCTAAGGTCCCTAAGCAATCACTTTATGAAAAAGGAAGTTATCGAGTGATGAAAACCAGGAGGTGGACTTGGAAGCAGCCATCCTTTGAAGAAATTATTGCTAAAAATAACAGTTGTATTGCTGGGTAGACTCCTAACAGGATGGCTCAAGAGTCAAGAGTTCAAATGTAGTTTTACTTTAACACATCATATCACTTGTGGTTGAAACCTTTGTCAAGTCTCAAGTGATGCACTCCTAATTGTGACACCATCACTCTCAAGTCAATATGCTATGCTGCTATTTTCAAAGTAAGGCATCTTTGACTTTAGTATGGTGCTGTGATTACTTTACATAAAAATGTGCGACGTATGAGCTTAAGATACAGAAGATATCAAGTGGAAAAGCTTGAGCCATTATTTAGGATGCAGAATTTATTCAATCTCGAATGTATTCATTTTCATACTGCATGCCAGTTTTTATTTGTTCATATACCCTGCAATTATTTTCTGATAACTTCTTTTTCTGTAAAAAAAACTGATATATCATATTTTGTAATTGTTAGCCCAATAGTAGAGGTTTCTTATCTGTTCTCTGAGATGGTTCAACATGGGCTCCGCTGCATTGCATTCTGTAAAACGAGGAAGCTATGTGAGCTTGTTCTGTCTTACACGTAAGAGCACATTTTCATATCTCTTTTTTACTTTTCATTTTCTCAGTTTTTTGTTGAACTTTTTTTATGTGTAGCTTCTTACTTCTTTAGATGATCTATCTTGTAGGCGTGAAATTCTTGAGGTGACTGGAAAAGAATTGGTAGATTCTATCTGTGTATATCGTGCTGGCTACATTGCAGAGGTTGTTATTTTTTGCCATTTTCCCAATATATTCTGACATCCTACTTATGATTCTTTAATTCTGATCTAGGGTTTAGCATGAAGGTTGGCTTTAATCTCACTTGTGATTTGCAACATGTATTAATCTCTAATGCGTAGATAAAGGTATCCTCGCTACCAGCAGTTGCATCACATACACCTTAATTTGATGTTGTAGCAACTATGTTTGTTCATGAGAGAATGAAGCCCTTGTTTATGTTTTAATAGAAGCAGCCAACCAGGTACAGAAGAGAAGAAAACAATTATCTTTTATCGAAATGTATAATTTGTTAGGAAACATTATGACATGAATTCTACGATGCTTCTGGTGCCGCTCGTCCTTGTCTTAGTTTGTTTTCCGCTTGACCTCATCGTCGCGATGATCACTCGCATGTTCGTTGTCAGTGCTGGAGTCTGGAGATTCTCTCGAGCATGTCCACCACTTGCAGTCGCCGTGATCGCGCACATCGACCGAGTCTCTTTGTCATACTGACTACTGACTAGCTTAGTTGCCACAAGACTATGCAAGATGACACC
>LR738710.1:163363748-163374221 GCA_902687465.1 Secale cereale | reverse complement strand
CCCCCCCCCCCCCCCCCCCCGCGCGCGCGCGCGCGAGAGAGAGAGATCACCTATTCTTCTCATGCCCCCATGCATTGGTTGTGCCAATGACTTGATATTGTTACATTGTCCTCTCACTTCAGCCCGACCTGGGACACAGCTATGTATCTGTCCTTCGGTGCTCCTAATCATTTTTTGGAAAATCTGGGGCACTTATAATGCAAAAGTTTTCCGAAGCCAAGACATTGATGATGTTGATCAACTTTGTAGTTTGTTCGGTTCAGGAATCTGGTCCATAAGATAGCAGCCCCTTGACTATCTATCGTCGCGTTAATTGTAATCTTGCAAAATTCTTAATTTTGAAGTAATGAATTCAGGTGTCCCCTCCCTCCCCCTTTGATTGCTCAGTTTTTTTTTCTCTTACATGTGAGAGTCGAAAACAAATTATTGCAGGACAGAAGAAAAATTGAGGCTGACCTCTTTGAGGGAAAACTTCGTGGCGTTGCTGCCACAAATGCTCTTGAGCTGGGAATTGATGTTGGACATATTGATGCAACATTGCATCTTGGATTTCCTGGGAGTGTTGCGAGGTAGGTGAAAGAGATCAGTCTAGTAGAGTCTTATGTTTCTTTGTGAAGCCCACTAAGATACAGAATTTTAATTGTAGTTTATGGCAGCAAGCAGGAAGATCTGGAAGGAGAGCAAAACAATCATTAGCCATTTATGTTGCCTTTGAGGGTCCTTTAGATCAGTATTTCATGAAATCCCCAGATAAACTATTTGGCAAGCCAATTGAGCATTGCCAAGTTGATTCACATAACCCAAAGGTGCGTAGATCTGTGCTTATTAGAACTGACTATGTTGTTATATTTAAATGCTCGAGTATCTAACTCTTCGCTTGGTTTCTCGGGATATGAAATTCGCTGTAGGTTTTAGGACAGCACATTGCCTGTGCTGCTTATGAACATCCAATATGCCTGCAGTATGATGAGAATCATTTTGGTTCTACTTTGGATAGTATAATGACGACTCTAAAGGACAAAGGTTTTCTGGTCAACAACCCGTCTGGACCTTTTTCTTCAACTATGTGGAATTATATTGGACCAGAGGTTTGTTCCTTGTTCATTCTCAGTTATATAAAATAACTCCTTCTCTTATTACTTCAGTGCTCAGTAGTATTTGGATTTCTGCAGAAAAATCCTTCACAGACAATTAGCATACGAGCAATTGAGCATGACAAGTACAAAGTGATAGATAAGTTAAATAACAGATTACTTGAGGAAATTGAGGAAAGTAAGGCATTTTTCCAGGTAATATGTTCTAACTGTTCCAAAAGTACAAGTCCACTGTTATACTTTATGACTCTTTACATATTCCCCACTATCAGCAAAGCAGGTAGATAAATTCATGAATTTACAGTTAATGCACCATAACTTATTTTTTAAAGTAATTTATGTAAGCAAACTATACTTGAGCCATTAATGAGAACTGTGGATCTGCCGTTCTGAGCTCTGCTGTTATTTGCTTATTATCTCAAGGGCCCTTTTCTCAATTTCAGGTGTATGAGGGTGCTATTTACATGCATCAGGGTGTTAATTACTTAGTTGAGGAGTTTGATTTGTCATCAAGGACAGCTTTCTGCAGGAAAGTTGATGTGAAGTATTACACAAAGACACGAGACTACACTGACATCAATGTCCTTGGAGGAGATTTTGTATGTTCTGCTATTATGAAGTTATATCTGCTACAATATTGTTGAGCAATACATGGTTTATATCTCTTTTATCTAGATTTTCTAGACCCTAGCTAATTCACTCATTCTGAGGACTATTTACCATCTCCTTTTCCATTGGATGTCAATGACATCACCTTATACTATTCATTGATTTATTTGAACCCAGAGTTCCATGTCTTGTCCTTGTTTTTTCCTTTTCCCTTTTCGGGGAACCCCATAATTGCTTGATGTATAACATGAAATAGGATAATTGTTCCGTCTGAGATGCTTGATCATGCTTTTGATTCTTTTCAATACCTTTCATCTAGAAAAGTTAACGTCATTAAGTCCTGAGCTTCCCTTTAAATGAAATCTTTGTGATTTGTTAGTATCTGATATTTTCTTCTCAATGGTTAATTGTCTCTTGTAAAAACTCTTGAAGGCCTATCTTCCGGCATGCAAAACCAACCATTTGAAGACAACTGCGCAAGCAAATAGTTGCAAGGTGTCAACCAAATGGTTTGGATTTCATCGGATATGTAAATCGAGCAGTAAAATATTAGACACAGTTGAACTTAGACTACCTCCATACTCCTATGATTCTGAGGTTTGTGACTCAATTATAAATCTTAGCAACATTATGATGCATTTCTCATGATTTTTACACTCGTAATTTTTATATGATGCCACAATAGGCTGTTTGGATACGGATTCCGCGGTCAGCAAAAATAGCTGTGGAGGAAAGGAAACTAGAGTTTCGAGGTGGTTCACATGCTGCTTCACACGCACTCTTGAATATATTGCCTCTGTAAGTTCTCATTTACTGCTGTTATAATGATTTGTGGTAGACACTAAGTAAATTTTGAAGCACAATTGTTTGGCACTGGTCTTAAAGAAGAATACTGCAACTTTCATTTCATTATAATCTGCCAACCGCTTGTTTAACTGTTAATTCTATTGTTGCATTGAATTCTGTCGTAATTTTATCGCATCATTTACCTTAGTAATTTAGCTCTTTTAATTGGGGTTGCTTGTGCGATTTGCGCAGGCATATGATGTGTAGTGCTTCTGACCTAGGAACTGAGTGCGTAAATCCTCATCAAACCCGTGGTATGCCTGAAAGAATTCTTTTATACGATAAACACCCAGGTGGTATCGGCCTGGCAACGCAGGTAATTGCAGATAGTCGGCTATTTAGGCTATGTGAATGATCTTGGTGTAAACCGCAGTTTGTCTGTTCAATCATGCAGGTTCAAAAACTTTTTGGGGAACTTCTGCTTGCTGCTTTAGAGCTTATTTCGACATGCAGTTGCGCTAGTGCTTCTGGCTGTCCGAATTGTATCCAAGTAAGTCTGAATGCTACACTGAGCTCGCTATTAAGACTAAAACTTATGTTAGCATCTTAGAGCTGACGTGTTTCTTCTTCTCTTTTCAGTCATTGACATGTAGCGAATATAATGGGGTTTTGGACAAGGAGGCGGCGATTTTGATCCTGAAGGTATAATGATTTGTGCTTTACTACATTTACCCAGACACCCTCTATTCTGCTGCATTTCTGCATAAAACTTTCCTGCTCTGAGAGATGCGTTGTGTGTGCAGGGAGTGATTGAACACGAGAGATCGTATTTTGAAGTGGAAGAAGCTTCTGATCGAAGCTGACGTGCGAGCAAGGTACAAACTGCGTGTTGGTGGTGCATTAACTAACAATGTTTCTAGGCCTTCTCCTTTTTTTTTACGGGAAGGTTTACCAATTCAGAAATTCATTGCATGGACACGTTTTATTCACAGAATTGAGATCCGATTGTAATCCTCTCTGATTCACGCGTGCATGGGATTTCAAGGCATTCAGGAACCACCAGCTCCATGAACTAGTGTTTGTAAAACTCAAGGGCTTCGGTTCGTTTAAGCCTGCATTTTTTCATTTCGTTTTTCTGTGAACTAGTATTTGTATAGCTTTTTTTTCCTTTTCGAAACAGGTTTCCGTCCCGCTTTATATAGTACTCCCTCTTTTTCCTAAATATAAGTCTTTTTAAAATGGATTACAACATACGGATATATGTAAATATATTTTAGAGTGTAGATTCATTCATTTTACTTCGTATATAGTCACTTGTTAAAATCTCTAGAAAGACTTGTATTTGCAAACGGAGGGAGTATAAAGCAACAATGAAAGAAGTACACGGTGGCTTTATAATTTAAGGGCTTCAGATCATTAAAGTCAGACAAGAGCCGGATATGCAAAACGGTGCTCGAGCTCATATGAGCTCTTTATCCAGGCCCTTGGTGTGCTTCACTATTTGTGCATGTCAGTGTATATGGTAGTGTATATGTGTTGTATTTTTGCCTTTTGAGTTTTAAAAGTGCTACACCTGGCACATGGTCTAGTCTATGTCCTGACAGAAACAGTGCCACTGCTTAACTGTTCCGACATCAGCCCTCAGTGGTTCAGGAGAGTGATGGTCATGCACATCATTTATTTCTGTGAAGTCTTAGATCGGCCTAACAACAGTAGGCCCCGGTGGTTCGCGAGCGTGATGAGTACGTCGATATTATTACTGAAATTTGAAGATTACCGTGCATGTCACAAAGTCAGCGAGACTGGGAGCCAGAAATTAGCATTAACCGATTATCATTAAACCTGATTAGTATTCAGCATTGTTCGATCACAAAAGCACAAGAGATGTCATCATTCGACTTATGAAGTACTACTAACAGAGCCGCAATTAGCACTACCAACTGTTGTCTAGCCTGTCGCCCGAACTGAAAAAGAATCCGCAGGTTTGCTTCAGAAGATCAGAGTCTGCTGCCGGATCATGCGTTAATGACAGCGATGCACCACGTTGGACGCCGGCCGCCGGGTGTCGAAGAAACACCATATCTGCCTGCTCGTGCATGCAAGGGGCCTGCTAAGTGTGCTCCAGTGCTCCATGCTAGTAGTCGCCGTCGGCGCCACCGTGCAAAGGCACGATCTCGTTCTCCAGCGCCTGCTCCTCCTGCTGGACGTCGGCGGTGGCGACGAAGACAGTACCACCACTGCAAGCGATGCTCTCGCACGGAACGTCGCTCTCGACAGCCCACCGTTGGCGATGTGCAGACGACTACCCGAATTCCATTGAGACTCCCCCATACGGTGGCCAGCCGCCATTGTCGTGTTCGTCGTGGACGCGGTTTTCTTGCACTCCCACGCCAGAGCAGACGGAGAAGATGACACTGTTAGAGATTTTTGGATCCAGAGCTGCACCTCCCAACAAATAATATCAGCCCTGATTTGTAACAGAACGAGACACGATGAAGCTAGCTGTTGCTCGTCTCACAAGTAGGTGCAGCCTTGCCGGCTCGTCGGTGAAGCCGTGCTGCTCAGATGTAAGAGCATCTTCAGCCGCGTCCCCAACAGACCCTCCCCAGGCGTTTTTGCCACGTCGGCGTCGAAAAAATGGCCCAGTCGCGTCCCAGAAGCTCGTTTTTCGTCGGCTCGGGTCAAAACTGGTGTCGGCAGACTCAGGCCGAACCCGGCACCCTGGGGGCGCCTGGGGAGCCGGCACAAGCGAAAAGGACGCGTGGGTCCGCTCTGTCAGCGACTCGAGGGCCTCTTCCCGCCGTTTCTTGCCGCTTTTCCCCCACTTCCCTCCCGCTCGCTAGCCTTCCTCCCGTCATTTTCTTCCTTCCCCCCGCCAAACTCCCTCCCGCTCGCCTTCCAGTCGGCCGCCATGCCACCGAGGAAGTACGGCGCCCCACACGCGGCAGCAACCGCGACCGGCATCGTGGCCCAGCCGAAGCAGAGGAAGCCGAGGGCGCCGCCGTCCAAACCACCGGGCCAAATGCTGAGTGGAGGGCGGAAGTTCAGCGACGCGAGGCTGCCACCGCCGACCGGCGGAACAGGGCCATCGCCAAGAAGGCCCGCGACAACGCGGCGCGCGGCTGCGGCTGCGGCTGCCTCCTCATCGACGGACCAGGCGGGGATGATGAATCTACCCGGCAGCCACGCCAAGTACGCGCCCTGGGGACAGCAAAGCGTCGGTTCTCCGCAGCCATGGGGATCGCCCTCGCCGGGCTACACCGACGGCGACGCGCACGGTGGGTTCAACCCAAACGTGACCTTCCCCATGGCCACCCGGCCCAGCGCACACCCTCGCCCGCCTTCGCCGGCGTTCAGTACCCTCCATACAACTACTCGCCGCCTGCCTACGCGTCCTCACCGACGCCCCCTTTCCGCCGTGGCCCGCTGCCCTTCTCGCACCTCGGCGACACCGACGAGACAGAAGCCGACATGGACGACATCATCGCGGCAGGTTCGACCGCGGCCGCCGCGTCTCCCGGGTTCGTCACCCATGACGAGACGGTGGATCTCAGCGGCGGCATGGACGGCGAGCTCGGCTACGTCTACGGCGAGGACGAGCAGGAGGCGTAGGAGCCGGAGGAGGACGAGGAGGAGGAGCCGACGCCTGTTCCGACGAAGGGGCGCAAGAAGAAGAAGCGGGCGGCCAGGTCAGGCGAGCCGCGCTCTGTTTTTGTACGCCAGACCACATCCGATTGCGGATCGCCGAACTGTGACTTGTGATCGCCGAATTTGTGGCGTCTTTTGTGATGAGCGGGAACGACCAAGTTCGAATTTTCCGCATTCTGGGGCCGGCGCCTGGGAGCGTGACTGGGAGTTAGGTCGTCCCCAGGGACCGAGCTAGCGCCGGTTCGCCCCCAGGCCGCTTTTTTTAGGCGCCCTGGGGGGCTGAACGGCTAGAGATGCTCTAACACTACAGATATGTGAGAGAAGGAAAATGTGAGAGGAAGAGGATTTGAATCCATAGTGCCGATGCTCAATTTGTCCAACGTGCCGATGCATCTCAGCATGTTGTCGTGAATGTAATTGAATTCATCAGGACAATGGATTCAATCTTTCTTATGCTCGTGTGTGTTGCCGCAGCTGCTCCATCGCAGCACTAGCTTTGCCGGTGACAGGACGGTCGGCTGCACACGAGAAGGACAAATTCATTCCCGGATCTGGCACTGGAGCAGGTCAGCTTGGGAGGCAGCCCGGTAGCCATTATTGCGGAGAGAGAGACGTCGGGGGAGGACGTTGAGTACCTTACAGTTGTCTTCATGTACGCGGTACACGTCAGTCCACGATGTATTCATTTGCGTATAGGTTGTGGTATTTCCTCAGAAACTGAATTTGGCTCACATCACAATGCTCAATTGAATGGTACAGATAGCAGGAGCAGCTGGGCTCGGGAGCCAAAATGCTGCTCTCGACAAGAGCCTCCTTTCTACTCCCTCCGTCCCAAAATAAATGACTCAAAATTGACTCAACTTTGTATTAAAACTAGTACAAAATTAAGTCATTTTTAAGTCATTTATTTTGGGACGGAGGGATTAATTTTCTAAGAGTAGTTAATATCTGAGTGCTAGGGTGGGCATTCGGTTTATATGGTTAATTCGCTTCGGTTTATTCGGGGTTCTAGAATTTCGGTTTCTGGAAAATGACATTGGAAATAATCAAAATAAAAATTGCCACCGAACCTTATTAACCAAAATATATCGGTTCGGTTAACCGAAAAACCAAAATACATGTGCACCACCATCAGTTGAAGCAGCGTATGATGTAACGATTTGTCATACTTTGCACAGATATAGCCGTCAATCATTTTCAAAAATAGCTACCAATTAGTATTTGCATGCACGAGATCCTATAATCTATGCAGTAGACCGATGCTCTTGTGATTGCATGAACCTATGTATAATTTTCAAAGCGATACACAACTAGCTAACGACTTAGACTAATTGGCTATTTTATTGTGCTTGCGTCGGAGAGAAACAAGGATAGTGGAGTCATAATTCGGTTACTTCGGTGTATACGGTTTTTCTCAATGAAAAACCGATTTAAAATTAAACACCAAATAATTTTTATTTTTCAAACCAAACCGAATAATCAAAAACCGATTTAGCCTATATTTCGGTTAAAATGGTTCACCCCTATGCTAGACAATCTGGTTTTTTTTTTTGTGTGAATAGACTGTTCGTGTTGGTTAACCCAAAAGTATGGCAGCGTAAAACGACAGAGCAGGACGGCTGCTCTGCACGCGCGCTGCGCCGTCCCGGGCTCTCAGGATCACAAATGGCCGCACCGGTGGGTCACACACGACGCGCCCACGCCGCCGCGAGAGCGTCCACCGCCCGATCGACCTCGGCTGCCGGCTGGCGCGCGCGCGAGTCGAACGAACGACACGCCGGTGGATAAATATCTCGCATCGCATCCGCCCACTCCATTGCCCTCCAGTCGAGGCGTTGACATCCCACCCCCTCCCCACGATCATCCGTCCCGCCGCCCGCTCAACCTCCAAAATATCCACGCGCACCATCGTTGACGACGATGGCTTTCCTCCCCCTAGCCCGTGACTTCCGGCCGGGGAGCACGGCGCGGCTCGTCCACTGGCCAGGCGGTTCATCGTACGCAGCAGCAGCAGAACGCGGCGCGGCCCCTTTCCGCGAGAGGTGCATGCAGACGCATGGGGTTGACCGGGAGGCGGCGGCAGGCATGGACTTATCATACTCTCCCAGCCAGCTGCCACGCATCGTGCCGTGGTGGCTGCAGCCGCGTAGCCACTACGGTGTGTGTGTTCTGCGCACGCACGATACGGACGAGTGCTTTTGGCTGTTTTGGCTTTGGTGGCGTTGACCGCCGCGTAGCCACTTTCTTGTATTGCAAAGGCCGTTACCGTCTTTCTCTATGTACGAGAGTCGCTCGAGTTGACCCGCCACACAGCACAAACAGATCACCCTACCGGTGCCCTTGGTTGGCCGTCCATCCCGACGTATCTCCATTTCCGGCTCGCTCCGGGAGTTGCATCCCCTTCAGCTCCTGGGCTCGCCGGCGCTTTGTTGCTCCGGTCCCGATGGCCTTGATCCGCGTTCCTTTTTAGATCCTGATTTGTCTGGGGCTCTGGCCACTGTCACATTATGCTGCCTCTCATCTCGCTCAGCCACGCAACCCTACCCGTCTCCGAAACTCGCACGTCTGGCGGTGCCCGGTGCCTCCTTCGGTGTTGGGCGTGGCTCCCCTTCCTTCAATCAGAGTTTCAGCCTATACTTAACTTCCTCTTCTTCGATTCGTGCTCCAGCGAGCTTGGAATTGCTCGGAATTTGGCCGGGGAGAAATCCATGCATTCTATGATGGTAGCAACGACACTTGCGAGTGCCCTCCCCTTCTTGGAGGCGTTTCCATGGCCGCTATCTGGGCCCTCTTCGAGCACCGAGGGAAACACTAGGTTCGATTTTTCGGATCGGATGACGACGGCGTCTTGGTGTTGTTCTCCTTCGTGAAGGCGTTGTCTTGTTTGCTCGCAACGTCCTCGGTGATGTCGGGCGTCTAGTTGTTGGTCGGACTGTGCCTCTGGTCGGCGAGTTTAGCTGTGTTTTCCTTTGTATGGGTCAAGTATCTCATGTCTCTCTGTTTCGGGCACCATATTCACGCCTTTTGCGTCTGTGTCATGTGTTGTACCACCTTCTATTCACATTCTAACTTCTTCTCCTATCAATGTAATGATACGCACATAGTCAATTTTTTTTTCTCATAGTCAAAATGTAATGATACGCAACCTTTGCGCATTCGCGAAATAACATCTTTAGGACATCTCCAATGCTGACCTTCAAAACTGACTGTCTCGTTCGTTTTGAGGGGTCTTGTCGGGTAGTCCGCGGCGGAGTCTGATATCTACTACACAACATTTCTTCTTGTAGACTCATGTTGGGCCTCCAAGCGCAGAGTTTTATAGGACAATAGCAAATTTCCCTCAAGTGGATGACCTAAGGTTTATCAATCCGTAGGAGGCTTGGGATGGATGGTCTCTCTCAAGCAACCTTGCAACCAAATACAATAAATCTCTTGTGTCCCCAACACACCAATACAATGGTAAATTGTATAGGTGCACTAGTTCAGGAAAGAGATGGTGATACAAGTGTAATATGGATAGTAGATATATGTTTTTGTAATATGGAAATATAAAAACAACAAGGTAGCAAGTAGGAAAATTGAGCAAAAATGGTATTACAATGCTTGAAAACAAGGCCGAGGGTTCATACTTTCACTAGTGCAAAATCTCTCAACAATGATAACATAATTGGGTCATAAAAAAAATCTCTCAACGTGTAACAAAGAATCACTCCAAAGTTTCTATCATGGAGAACATAAGATGAAATTGTTTGTAGTGTATGAAACCACCTCAAAGTTATTCTTTCTGATCGATCTATTGGGCTATTCCTATAAGTGTCACAAACAACCCTAGAGTTTGTACTAAAATAACACCATATGACACACATCAATCAACCCTAATGTCACCTAGATACTCAAATGTCATCACAAGTATCCGTGGGTCAATTATACGATGTGCATCAAACAATTTTAGATTCATAATATTCAATCCAACATAAAGAACTTCAAAGATACCCCAATGTCACCACGGGAATCCGCAAGTTGATAACCAAAACATACATCAAGTGAATCAATAGAATATTCCATTGTCACCACGGATATCCCATCGCAAGACATACATCAAGTGCTCTCACATCCAAAAGATTCAATCCGACATAACAAAACCTCAAAGGAAAAGATTCAATTCATCACAAGAAGGTATAGAGGGAAGTACACCATAAGATCCAAATATATTAACAAAGCTCGCGGTACATCAAGATCATGCCAAATCAAGAACACGAGAGAGAGAGAGAGAGAGAGAGAGAGAGAGAGAGAGAGAGAGAGAGAGAGAGAGAGAGAGAGAGAGAGAGAGAGAGAG
>LR738710.1:163334869-163363636 GCA_902687465.1 Secale cereale | reverse complement strand
GGGGGGGGGGGGGGGGGGGGGTCCACGAGTCAATGACAAGCTCGAGGGGCGCGGCCCCAGGGCTTGTCGTGCCCTCGTGGCTCTTCTGACCTGGCTCCGATGCTCAGTGGGTCTCTTCTCGTTCATAAAAGATCATCGTAAATTTTCAGCCATTCCAAGAACTTTTATTTCTGCACAAAAAACGACACCATGGTAGTTCTACTGAAAACAACGTCAGTCCGGGTTAGTTCTAATCAAATCATACCAAAACCGTATAAAATTGTTGTAAACATGGCATGCATACTTTATAAATTATAGATATGTCAAAGATGTATGAGAGCCGGAGTCGCTTGCTCGAGGAGAAGGCGATGACGAGACATTTGCTAGCAACCTCGATGGTGTCCTTTCCTTGGTAGTGTGTGTAGGTCTTGTGGGTGCCAGGTCGACCGAGTTGTCCTTATCTTTGGGCTTGTTGTGACTGTTATCCACTAATTAACCGGGCAACTCTATTCTTTTTTTTAATAAACTAAGTTCCTTTGGGGTTGAATTTTCAAATAGAACTTTTCAAAACCAACTATTTTACCTATGCAAGTTTCTTGACAATGTTGAATAACTAATGGCTAGCAAAATCAACTATCATGGTGTGGCAAAATCTTAACGAATTTTTTGGCTAGCCAAATATTTGGTTTGACAATCAAACATGCACAAGAAACTTTGGTTCCCGGGTGTATATACACCCTATATAAAAAGAAATACTCCATCCGTCCTATAATGTAAGATATTTTTTGATACCACAATAGAGTAAAAAAACGTCTTACATTATGGGACGGAAGGAGTAATTAATAAAAATTCAAAAAATCTGAAAAGATTTTTGAAATAAACTTGACCTTCCATTGTACTTGTAAAAAATACAAGAAAAAAACTCGTTGAATTCAGGGAGCCAAAAAACAAAATATTAGGCCAAAATGGTGTGAATGTGTGTAGGGTTTCCCGAATGAGTGCAGTGGCCGCCGCCGGCGACAGAGAAATTTGGGCCACATAGCCTCCGGCTGCCATCTTGGCTCTGAGAGGTGGGGGAACCTTAGATCTTCAAGAGGTCTATGTTCTACATCATCGCGTAGTGATCATCGTGTTGGGGAACGTTGCATGGAATACAAAAAAAAATCTACGCACACGCAATTATCTATCCATGGAGATGCATAGCAATGAGGGGGAGAGTGTGTCTACGTACTCACGTAGACCGTAAGCGGAGGCGTTTAGTAACACGGTTGATGTAGTCGAACTTCTTCGTGATCCAACCGATCAAGCACCGAACATACGACACCTCTGCGTTCATCTTGGAAATATGCCCTAGAGACAATAATAAAGTAGTTATTATTATATTTCTTTGTTCATGATAATCGTTTATTATACATGCTATAATTGTATTGATTGGAAACTCAAATACATGTGTGGATACATAGACAACAACATGTCCCTAGTGCCTCTACATGACTAGCTCGTTGATCAAAGATGGCTATGGTTTCCTAGACATAGACATGAGTTGTCATTTGATAACAGGGTCACATCATTAGGAGAATGATGTGATGGACAAGACCCAAACTATAAACGTAGCATATAATCGTGTCAAGTTTATTGCTATCGTTTTATGCATGTCAAGTATATGTTCCTATGACCATGAGATCATGCAACTCACTGTCACCGAAGGAGTATCTTGTGTGTACCAAACATTGCAAGGTAACTGCGTGACTATAAAGGTGCTCTACAGGTATCTCCGAGGGTGTTTGTTGAGTTAGCATGGATCAAGAATGGGATTTGTCACTCCGTATGACGGAGAGGTATCTCAGAGCCCACTCGATAATACAACATCACAAGAAGCTTGCAAGCAATGTGACTAATGGTTTAGCCACGGGATCTTTTATTACAGAACGAGTAAAGAGACTTGTCGGTAATGAGATTGAACTAGGTATGGAGATACCGACGATCGAATCTCAGGAAAGTAACATACCGATAGACAAACGAAACTGCATACGGTTAGCAGAATCCTTGACATCGAGGTTCAACCGATAAGATCTTCGTAGAATATGTAGGAACCAATATGGGCATCCAAGTCCCGCTATTTGTTATTGACCGTCGAGTGTCTCGGCCATGTCGACATAGTTCTCGAACCCGCACGGTCTACACACTTAACGTTTGGTGACGATATAAGTATAGTTCAGTCATTATGGTGGTTACCGAAGGTTGTTTGGAGTCCCTGATGAGATCCCGGACGTGATGAGGAACTCGAGGATGGTCTGGAGGTGAAGATTGATATATTGGACGAATGGTATTGGAGTTCGGAATTGTTCCGAGGGTATGGGGTGGTGACTAGCATCACAGAAAGGGGTTTCGGGGGGGGGCAAGTGTTGGGGGGCCCATGGTCCAAGGGGAGGGGGCAAACCAGTCCACTAAGGGGATGTGCACCCCCTCACCCTTTCCCATGTAACCAGAAGAGGTGTGCGCGCTCCCCTAGGGGCAGCCACCCCCTTTGCCTTGGGGGCCAAGGCTCTTGGGGGGAGGCGCACCAAAACCCATCTAGGGTTTTCCCCTGGTGACCGCCGGCACTCCCTAGGGAACCCTAGGGCGCCCCTCCTCCTCCCTTCCCATATATATAGAGGGGTAGAGGGAGGGCAGCCGCACCCATCTATGGCACGGCGCTGCCCTCCCTTTCCCTCGTAGTCTTCTTTCTCCCCGTAGTGCTTAGCGAAGGTCTCCTGAGATTCCACCACCACCACCGTCACCACACCGTCGTGCTGCCGGAGGACTCGAGCTACTACTTCACCATCACTCGCTGGATCGAGGAGGTGAAGGCATCATCAAGCCGTACGTGTGTTGAATGCGGAGGTGCCGTCTGTTCGACACTTGGATCGGAGTTCGCCGAACGGATCGTGATTGGATCACGAAGACGTTCGACTACATCAACCGCGTTTCTTAACGCTTTCGCTTAGCGATCTACAAGGGTATGTAGATCTAATCTCTCCTCTCGTCTCGTAGATGGTCATCTCCTAGATTGATCTTGGTGAGCGTAGGAATTTTTTTGTTTCCCATGCAACATTCCCCAACAGTGGCATCACGAGCTAGGTCTATGCGTAGATGACATCATGAGTTGAACACAAAGGAGTTTGTGGGCGTTGATATTCAGATTGCTTCCTTCCCTAGTCTTATTTTGATTCAGCGGTATTGTGGGATGAAGCGGCTCGGACCAACTTTACATGTCCACGTACATGAGACCGGTTCCATCGACAAACATGCAACTTGTTGCATAAAGATGGCTGGCGGGTGTATGTCTCTCCCACCTTAGTTAAATTGAATTCGACAAAGGCGGTCCTTGTAGAAGGTTGAATAGCAATTTGTATATCACTGTTATGGCTTTGCGTAGGTAAGAATCGTTCTTGCTAGATACCCATAGCAGCCACGTAAAACATGCAACAACAATTAGAGGACGTCCAACTTGTTTTTGCAGGGTATGATGTGATATGATATGGCCAAAGACACGATGAGATATATTTGATGTATGAGATGATCATGTTTTGTATAGATTATCACGACTTGCATGTCCATGAATACGGCAACCGACAGGAGCCATAGGGTTTTCTTTAATTATTGTATGACATGCGTGTGATACGTCTCCAACGTATCTATAATTTTTGATTGTTCCATGCTATTATTTATGAAGTCTTGGATGTTTAATGGGCTTTATCATTAACTTTTATATCATTTTTGGGACTAACCTACTAACCCAAAGGCCCAGTCCAGATTGCTGTTTTTTTTGCCTATTTCACGGTTTTGCAGAAAAGGAATATCAAACGGAGTCCAAACGGAATGAAACCTTCGCGAGAGATATTTTTGGAGGAAATCACGCAGGATAGACTTCGGGGCCAAGCCGGGAGACAGAAGGGCCACCCTCGAGGGTGGGGGGCGTGCCCCCCTTCCCAAGGCGCGCCCCCCTGCCTCGAGGGCAGCCCCGGTGGCCCCTAGTGCCCCTCTTCTTCCTATATATACCTACGTACCCCAGAAACTCCAAGAACAGAGAGAAAACCCTAATTCCACCGCCGTAGCTGCTGTTCCTGTGGAGATCCCATCTTGGAGCCTATTCCGGGAGGGAGATCCATCATGGAGGCCTTCATCATCATTATCATCACCCTCACCATGAGTTGTGAGTAGTTTACCACAGACCTTCTGGTCCATAGCTAGTATCTAGATGGCTTCTTCTCTCTCCTTGGATCTCAATACAAAGTTCTCCTCGGTCTTCGAGGAGATCTATTCGATGTAATCTCTTTTTGCAGTGTGTTTGTCGAGATTCGATGAATTGTGAGTTTATGATCAAGGTTATCTATGAAAGATATTTGGTTCTTCTCTGAACTTTTTATGTGTGCTCATAATATCCTTGCAAGTCTCTTCGAATTATTGGTTTGGTTTGGCCTACTACATCTATAGTTCTTGTAATGGGAGAAGTGCTTGGCTTTGGGTTCAATCTTGCGGTGTCCTTTCCCAGTGACAGTAGGGGCAGCAAGGCACGTATTGTATTGTTGCCATCGAGGATAAAAAGATGGGGTTTTCATCATATTGCTTGAGTTTATCCCTCTACATCATGTCATCTTTCTTAAGGCGTTACTCTGTTCGTATGAACTCAATACACTAGATGCATGCTGGATAGCGGTCGATGTGTGGAGTAATAGTAGTAGATGCAGAATCGTTTCGGTCTACTTGTCTCGGACGTGATGCCTATATACAATGATCATGCCTAGATAGTCTCATAATTATTCGCTTTTCTATCAATTGCTCGACAGTAATTTGCTTACCCGCCGTAGAATACCGCTATCATGAGAGAAGCCACTAGAGAAAACTATGGCCTCCGGGTCTATTCTCAACATATCAATCTACATCTACTTTACTTTTCTTGCTTTTATTTGTTGTTTTATTAAACCAAAAATACCAAAAAATATAATTATCATCTCTATCAGATCTCACTCTCGTAAGTGACTGTAAAGGGATTGACAACCCCTTATCGCGTTGGCTGCGAAGTTCTTATTTGTTTGTGCAGGTGCGAGGGACTCGCGCGTGGTCTCCTACTGGATTGATACCTTGGTTCTCAAAAACTGAGGGAAATACTTACGCTACTGTGCTGCATCTCCCTTTCCTCTTCGAGGGAATACAACGCAAGCTCAAGAGGTAGCAAGAAGAATTTCTAGCGCCGTTGCTAGGGAGGCTTACGCAAAAGTCATATACCAAGTACCTATCACAAACCCTTATCCTTCGCATTACATGTATTTGCCTCTCGTTTTCCTCTCCCCCGCTTCACCTTTGCCGTTTTATTTGCCCTTCTTCCGCCGAGTGTTTTTCGTTCGCTTGCTTTTTGTTCGCTTGTGTGTGTTGGATTGCTTGCTTGTCACTATGGCTAAGAACAATACCAAATTGTGTGACTTCTCCAATACCAACAACAATGATTTTATTAGCACTCTGATTGCTCCTATTACCGATGCTGAATCTTGTGAGATCAATGCTGCTTTGTTGAATCTTGTCATGAAAGATCAATTCTCCGGCCTTCCTAGTGAAGATGCCGCTACCCATCTAAACAACTTTGTTGATTTGTGTGATATGCAAAAGAAAAGGGATACAGATAACGATATTGTTAAATTGAAGTTATTTCCGTTTTCCCTTAGAGATCGTGCTAAAACTTGGTTTTCCTCTTTGCCTAGAAATAGTATTGATTCGTGGAATAAGTGCAAATATACTTTTATCTCTAAGTATTTCCCTCCTGCTAAGATCATCTCTCTTAGAACGATATTATGAATTTTAAGCAACTAGATCATGAGCATGTTGCACAATCTTGGGAGATGATGAAATTGATGATACGTAATTGCCGTACACATGGTTTGAATCTATGGATGATTATTTAGAACTTTTATGTTGTCTTGAATTTTGCTTCTAAAAATCTTTTAGATTCGGCCGCCGGAGGCACTTTCATGGAAACTACCTTAGGAGAAGCTACCAAACTCCTAGATAATATTATGGTTAATTATTCTCAATGGCACACCGAAAGATCTACTAGTAAAAAAGTGCATGCTATCGAAAAAATTAGTGTTCTGAGTGGAAAGATGGATGAACTTATGAAATTGTTTGCTGCTAAGAGTGCTTCTTCTGATCCTAATGATATGCCTTTTTCCACTTTGATTGAGAATAACAATGAATCTTTGGATGTGAATTTTGTTGGTAGGAATAATTTTGGTAACAATGCTTATAGAGGTAATTTTAATCCTAAGCCTTTCCCTAGTAATTCCTCTAATAATTTTGGTAATTCCTACAACAACTCTTATGGAAAGATGCCTTCTGAATTTGAAACTAGTGTTAAGGAGTTTATGATCTCGCAAAAGAATTTCAATGCTATGCTTGAAGAGAAATTGCTTAAAGTTGATGAATTGGCTAGAAGTGTGGATAGAATTACTCTTGATGTTGATTATTTGAAACTTAGATCTATCCCACCTAAGCATGATATCAATGAGTCTCTCAAAGCCATGAGAATTTCCATTGATGAATGCAAAGAAAGAACCGCTAGAATGCGTGCTAAAAGAGAAGATTATATTAAATCGTGTTCTTCTAGTTATCGTGAAAATAAAGATGAAGATCTGAAAGTTATTTATGTGTCTCCTATTGGATCCTTGTTTTCTAGTATTAATCTGGATGAGAATAGGATTGAAGATGATTCTGCTTTAAGGTGTCCCAATAATTCGGAATTTTTAGATCTTGATGCTAAAATCGCTAAAAGTGGGATTGAAGAGATTACAACTTTGCATAGTGATGAACCCACTACTTTGGATTTCAAGGGATTTAATTATGATAATTGCTCTTTGGTTGATTGTATTTCCTTGTTGCAATCCGTGCTAAATTCTTCGCATGCTTATAGTCAAAATAAAGCTTTCACTAAACATATAGTTGATGCTTTGATGCAATCTTATGAAGAAAAACTTGAGCTGGAAGTTTCTATACCTAGAAAGCTTTATGATGAATGGGAACCTACTATAAAAATAAAAATAAAAGATCATGAATGCTATGCTTTATGTGATTTGGGTGCTAGTGTCTCCACTATCCCAAAAAAATTTGTGTGATTTGCTAGGGTTCCATGAGCTTGATGATTGTTCTTTAAATTTGCATCTTGCAGATTCCACTATTAAGAAACCTATGTGAAGAATTAATGATGTTCTTATTGTTGCCAATAGGAATTATGTGCCCGTAGATTTCATTGTTCTTAATATAGATTGCAATCCTTCACGTCCTATTATTCTTGGTAGACCTTTCCTTAGAACGATTGGTGCAATTATTGATATGAAGGAAGGAAATATTATATTCCAATTTCCGTTAAGGAAAGGCATGGAACACTTTCCTAGAAAGAAAATCAAATTACCATATGAATCTATCATGAGAGCCACTTATGGATTGCCTTCCAAAGATGGCAATACCTAGATCTATCTTGTATCGTGCCTAGCTAGGGGCGTAAAACGATAGCGCTTGTTGGGAGGCAACCCAATTTTATGTTTTTTGTTTTTGTTGCTGTTAGGGAATAAATATTGCATCTAGCCTCTGTTTAGATATGGTTTCATGTATTGTTTAGTGTTTGTGCCAAGTAGAACCTTTGGTAAGACTTGTGTGAAGTTTATTTGATATTGCTGTGAAAAACAGAATCGTTAGCGCTTGCTAAAGTAGTCTTCATATTTTACTGGAGCGTGCTTTTTAGTTGATTCCTTTTGCTGCCGATTTGTAGACAAATTGCACAAATTTACCAATTTTGTTTAAATTTTTGGAGTTCCAGAAGTAGGCGAACCCATCAGATTACTACAGACTGTTCTGTTTTTGATAGATTCTGTTTTTCGTGTGTTGTTTGCTTATTCCGATGCATCTATGGGTAATATTGGAGGATATGAATCATAGAGAACTTGGAGTACAGTAGGTTTAACACCAATATAAACAAAGAATGAATTCCTTGCTGTACCTTTGAGTAGTGGTTTTCTTTCTTTTACTAACGGAGCTCACGAGAATTTTTGTCTAAGTTTTGTGTTGTGAAGTTTTCAAGTTTTGAGTATTGCTTTGATGGACTATGGAACAAGGAGTACAAAGGCCCAAGCTTGGGGATGCCCATGGTACCCCAATTAAAATCAAGATAATCAAAAGCCTAAGCTTGGGGATGCCCCGAGAAGTCATCCCCTCTTTCATCTTCATCCATCGGTAACTATACTTGGAGCTATATTTTTATTCGCAACATGCTATGTGTTTTGCTTGGAGCGTCTTGTATAATTTGAGTCTTTGCTTGTTAGTTTGCCACAATCATCCTTGCTGTACACACCTATTTGAGAGAGTTAAATATGGCCTAGAAATTATTAGAACACTCTATCTGCTTCCCTTATATATTTTGAGTTGAATAGTTTTTGCTCTAGTGCTTCACTTATATCTTTTAGAGCACGGTGGTGGTAATATTTTGTAGAAATTGCTGAACTCTCATTCTTCACTTATATCTATTTGAGAGTCCATTAAAACAGCATGGTAATGTGTTTAGGCTAAAGAAACTAGTCTTCACATGATAAACATCCAATGTCAATGTAGTAAAAATTTCACACCAAGTGCATTGAATAGAATGAGACGTTGGATGCTTGATAATTGTTTTGAGACATGAGGATAGTGATATTAGAGTCATGCTAGTGGAGTTATTATGAAATTGAAGAATACTTGTGTTAAGGTTAGTGATTCCCGTATCATGCACGTATGGTGAACCGCTATGTGACGAAGTTAGAGCATGAGGTATTTGTAGAGTGCCAACCTTTGTGTGGAGGTCGGGGGCGCGCGATGGTTAACTCCTACCAACCTCCCCCCTGGGAGCATGCGTTGATTACTTTGTTTTTGATGACTCGTAGATTTTTGCAACAAGTATATGAGTTCTTATGACTAATGTTGAGTCCATGGATTATACGCACTCTCACCCTTCCACCATTGCTAGCCTCTCTTGTACCGCTCAACTTTCGCCAGTACCATAAACCCACTATATATCCTTCCTCAAAACAGCCACCATATTGTTCCTCAAAACAGCCACCATACCTACCTATCATGGCATTTCCATAGCCATTCCGAGATATATTGCCATGCAACTTTCCACTGTTCCGTTCATATAACACGCATCATATTGTCATAGTGCCATGCATGATCATGTAGTTGACATCGTATTTGTGGCAAAGCCACCATGCATAATTTTTCATATATGTCGCTCTTGATTCATTGCTTATGCCGGTACACCACCGGAGGCATTCATGTAGAGTCATACTTGTTGTAGTATCGAGTTGTAATTTCGAGTTGTAACAAAAAGTGTGATGATCATCATTATTAGAGCATTGTCCCGTGTGAGGAAAGGCCAATATAAAAAAAGGGGCCCAAAAAAAATAGTGAGGGGCTAATAAAAAAAAGAGAAAAGCCCCTCCAAAAAAATGAGAGAAAAGAGAGAAGGGACAATTGCTACTATCTTTTTCCACAGTTTTGCTTCAAAGTAGCACCATGATCTTCATTGTAGGGAGTCTCATGATTAGTCACTTTCATATACTAGTGGGAATTTTCATTATAGAACTTGGCTTGTATCAATGTTGGGGATATCGCTTATCGGGAACTTATCGGTCGACCCATGATAAGGGGTAAATCGGATAGTTTGTCGGCATATCGGCTGATTTATCGCCATATTGGCTGATTTATCGGCCAATTTATCTTATCGGTCAGACAGTGGTAAGCGATAAATCGACCGATTTCGGCATATAGGAAGATATCTTGAATAGTGGCTTGTATATTCCAACAATGGGCTTCCTCAAATGCCCTAAGTCTTCGTGAGCAAGCAAGTTGGATGCACACCCACTAGTTTCTTTTGCTGAGCTTTCATTCATACTTAGCTCTAGTGCATCCGTTGTATGGAAATCCCTATTCACTCACATTGATATCTATTGATGGGCATCTCCATAGCCCGTTGATACGCCTAGTCGATGTGAGACTATCTCCCTCCTTTTTGTCTTATCCATAACCACCTCTATTCCACCCATAGTGCTATATCCATGGCTCACCCTCATGTATTGCGTGAAAGTTGAAAGGTTTGACAAAAATAGAGTATGAAAACAAATGCTTGGCTGAAATCGGGGTTGAGCATAATATGAATATTTTGTGTGATGAAGAGGGAGCATATCCAGACTATATGATTTTGTAGGGATAACTTTCTTTAGCCATGGTATTTTGAGAAGACATGATTGCTTTGTTAGTATTGCTTGAAGTATTGTTATTTCTTATGTCAATATAAACTTTTATCTTGAATCTTTCAGATCTGAACATTCATGCCACAATTAAGAGAATTACATTGAAAAACTATATTGGTTAGCATTCCACATCAAAAATTCTTTCTTTATCATTTACCTACTCCAGGACGAGCATGAATTAAGCTTGGGGATGCTTGATACGTCTCCAACGTATCTTTAATTTTTGATTGTTCCATGCTATTATTTTTGAAGTCTTGGATGTTCAATGGGCTTTATCATTCACTTTTATATCATTTTTGGGACTAACCTACTAACCCAAAGGCCCAGATCAGATTGCTATTTTTTTGCCTATTTCAGGGTTTTGCAGAAAAGGAATATCAAATGGAGTCCAAACGGAATGAAACCTTCGCGAAAGATATTTTTATAGAAAATCACGCACGAAAAACGTCAGGACCAAGTCAGGGGACAGTTGGGCTACCCTCGAGGGTGGGGGGCGCGCCCCCCTGCCTCGAGGCTGGCCCACAGGACCACCGGTGCCCTCCTTCTTCCTATATACCTACGTACCCCAGAAACTCCATACGCAGTGAGAAAACCCTAATTACACCTCCGTAGCTTCTGTTCCGTGGAGATCCCATCTTGGAGCCTGTTCCGAGAGGGGGGTCCATCACGGAGGCCTTCATCATCATCATCATCGCCCTCACCATGAGTTGTGAGTAATTTACCATAGACCTTCGGGTCCATAGCTAGTATCTAGATGGCTTCTTCTCTCTCTCTGGATCTCAATACAAATTTCTCCTCGGTCTTCGAGGAGATCTATTCGATGTAATCTCTTTTTGTGGTGTGTTTGTCGAGATCCGATGAATTGTGAGTTTATGATCAAGGTTATCTATGAAAGATATTTGGTTCTTCTCTGAACTTTTTATGTGTGCTCATAATATCCTTGCAAGTCTCTTCGAATTATTGGTTTGGTTTGGCCTACTAGATCTATAGTTCTTGCAATGGGAGAAGTGCTTGGCTTTGGGTTCAATCTTACGGTGTCCTTTCCCAGTGACAGTAGGGGCAGCAAGGCACGTATTGTATTGTTGCCATCGAGGATAAAAAGATGGGGTTTTCATCATATTGCTTGAGTTTATCCCTCTACATCATGTCATCTTTCTTAAGGCGTCACTCTGTTTGTATGAACTCAATACACTAGATGCATGCTGGATAGCGGTCGATGTGTGGAGTAATAGTAGTAGATGCAGAATCGTTTCGGTCTACTTGTCTCGGACGTGATGCCTATATACAATGATCATGCCTAGATAGTCTCATAATTATTCGCTTTTCTATCAATTGCTCGACAGTAATTTGTTTACCCGCCGTAGAATACCGCTATCATGAGAGAAGCCACTAGAGAAAACTATGGCCCCCGGGTCTATTCTCAACATATCAATCTACATCTACTTTACTTTTCTTGCTTTTATTTGCTGTTTTATTAAACCAAAAATACCAAAAAAATATAATTATCATCTCTATCAGATCTCACTCTCGTAAGTGACCGTAAAGGGATTGACAACCCCTTATCACGTTGGCTGCGAAGTTCTTATTTGTTTGTGCAGGTGCGAGGGACTCGCGCGTGGTCTCCTACTGGATTGATACCTTGGTTCTCAAAAACCGAGGGAAATACTTATGCTACTGTGCTGCATCTCCCTTTCCTCTTCGAGGGAATACAACGCAAGCTCAAGAGGTAGCAGCGTGTCAATCATTAAGCGCTATGCAATGCTTTACTTTATCGCTAAACTATGGCAATAGTTGTAGAAGCATGGTTGGTGTGACAACCCTGATGGCGACACGGTGATGGATATCATGATGGTGGATATCATGGTGTCATGCCGGTGACGATGGAGATCATGCCGGTGCTTTGGAGATGGAGATCAAAAGCACAAGATGATGGCCATATCATGTCACTTATGATTTGCATATGAATTTAATCCTTTTATGCATCTTATGTTTCTTAGGACGACAATAGCATTATAAGGTGATCCCTCACTAAAATTTCAAGATAAAATCGTGTTCTCCCCAAGTGTGCACCGTTGCGGAAGTTCATCGTTTCAAAGCACCACGTGATCGGGTGTGATAGACTCTACGTTCGCATACAAAGGGTGCAAGCCAGTTTTGCACATGCGGAACACTTGGGTTAAACTTGAAGAGCCTAGCATGTACATGAATGGCCTCAGAACACAAGAGACCGAAAGGTCGAGCATGAGTCATATAGTAGATATGATCAACATGGAGATGATCACCATTGAAACCACCTCATTTCACATGATGATCGGACTTGGGTTGGTGAATTTGGATCATGTTACACTCGGACAACCAGAGGGATGTTGATTTGAGTGCGTGTTCTTAAGTAATATGATTAATTGAACTCATTATCATGAACAATGGTCTAAGTTGTCTTTGCAAATTATGTTGTAGATCAAATGGCTCGCGTAGTAGCTCCCCTGAATTTCAATGCGTTCCTAGAGAAAGCTAAGCTGAAAGATGGTGGAAGCAACTTTGTGGACTGGGGCCGTAATCTGAGGATTATCCTCACGACTGCCCAAAAGGTTTATGTCCTTGATGCACCGCTTGGTGCGCCACCCCCTCCCGCGTCTATAGACGTTAGGAACGCCTGACAATCGCGTGTTGATGACTACTCAATAGTTCAGTGCACCATGTTGTATGGCTTAGAACCTGGACTTCAAAGGCGTTTTGAACGTCATGGAGCATATGAGATGTTCCAGGAGTTGAAGTTTATTTTTGTGAAAAATGCCTAGATCGAGAGGTATGAGACCTCTGATAAGTTCTATACCTGCAAAATGGAGGAGAACAGTTTTGTCAGTGAACACATACTCAGAATGTCTGGGTACTACAACCGTCTGGCTAAGTTGGGGATTGAGCTCCCACCCGAGACGATCGCTAACAGAGTTCTTCAATCGCTACCACCTAGCTACACGAACTTTGTGTTGAACTATAACATGCAAGGGATGAATAGGTCTGTCTGCGAGTTGTTCGCAATGCTGAAAGTCGCTGAGTCAGACATCCAGAAGGAGCATCAAGTGCTGATGGTCAATAAAACCACTAGTTTCAAGAAGAGCAAGGGAAAGAAGGGAAACTTCAAGAAGAGTGGCAAAGCAGTTTCCCCTCCCGTGAAGAAACCCAAGGCTGGACCCCAAGCTGAAAACTGAGTGCTTCTTTTGCAAGGGAACTGGCCACTAGAAGCGGAATTGCCCCAAGTATCTGGCTGACAAGAAGGGGGACAACAAAGGTATATATGATATACATGTTATTGATGTGTACCTTACCAGTTCTCATTGTAGTGCGTGGGTATTTGATACCGGTGCGGTTGCTCACATTTGCAACTCTAAACAGGAACTACGAAATAGACAAAGGCTGGTGAAGGATGAAGTGACGATGCGCATGGGAAATGGTTCCAAGGTTGATGTGATCACCGTTGGCACGCTCACTCTTCGATTACCATCGGGATTAGTGATAAACCTGAATAATTGTTATTTAGTGCCTGCGTTGAGCATGAACATTATATCTGGATCTTTTTTAATGCGAGACGGTTACTCATTTAAATCAGAGTATAATGGTTGTTATGTTTACATGGGTAATATATTTTATGGCCATGCACCCATTGTGAGGGGTTTATTCTTATTGAATCTCGATAGTGATGATACACATGTTCATAACATTGATGCCAAAAGATGTAGAGTTGATAATGATAGTGCCACTTTCTTGTGGCACTGCCGCTTGATACGTCCATTTTGCATCATGCTTTTATATTGATATTTATTGCATTACGGGCTGTTATTACACATTTTGGCACAATACTTATTCCCTTTCTCTCTTATTTTACAAGGTTTACATAAAGAAGGAGAATACTGACAGCTGGAATTCTGGACCAGAAAGGAGCAAATCTGAGAGACCTTTTCTGCACAACTCCAAAAGTCCTGAAACTTCACAGAGAATTATTTTGGAATATATAAAAAATATTGGGCGAAGAAATCACTTGAGGGGACCCACGAGGCATCCACAAGGGTGGGGGCACCCTACCCCCTAGGTGCACCCCTACCTTGCCGCCAGCCTAGCAGGCCTCCGGTGCCCATCTTTTTCTATATGAAGGGTTCTTACCTAGAAAAAATAAGGAGGAAGCTTTCGGGACGAAGCGCTGCCGTCTCGAGGTGGAACTTTAGCAGAACCAATCTAGGGCTCCGGCGGAGCTGTTCTGCCGGGGAAACTTCCCTCCAGGAGGGAGAAATCGAAGCCATCGTCATCACCAACGACCCTCTCATCGAGAGGGGGTAAATATCCATCAACATCTTCACCAACACCATCTCCTCTCAAACCCTAGTTCATCTCTTGTATCCGACCTTTGTCTCAAAACCTCAGATTGGTACCTGTGGGTCGCTAGTAGTGTTGATTACTCCTTTGTAGTTGATGCTAGTTGGTTTATTCGGTGGAAGATCATATGTTCAGATCCTCAATGCTATTTAATACACATCTGATTTTGAACATTACTATGCTTTGTGAGTAGTTACGTCTGTCCATGAGGACATGTGATAAGTCTTGTTATAAGTAATCGTGTGAATTTGGTATTCGTTCGATATTTTGATGAGATGTATGTTGTCTTTCCTCTAGTGGTGTTATGTGAACGTCGACTACATGTCACTTCACCATTGTTTGGGCCTAGGGGAAGGCATTGGGAAGTAATAAGTAGATGATAGGTTGCTAGAGTGACACATGCTTAAACCCTAGTTTATGCGTTGCTTCGTAAGGGGCTGATTTGGATCCATATGTTTCATGCTATGGTTAGATTTATCTTAATTCTTCTTCCATAGTTGCGGATGCTTGCAAGAGGGGTTAATCATAAGTGGGAGGCTTGTCCAAGGAAGGGCAGCACCCAAGCACCAGTCCACCCACATATCAAATTATCAAAGTAACAAACATGAATCATATGAGCACGATGAAAACTAACTTGACAACAATTCCCATGTCTCCTCGGGAGCGCTTTGCTTTATATAAGAGTTCATTCGGACTTGTCCTTTTCTACAAAAAGGATTGGGCCACCTTGCTGCACCTTAGTTACTCTTGTTACTTGTTACCCGTTACGAATTATCTTATCACACAACTATCTGTTACCTATAATTTCAGTGCTTGCGGAGAATACCTTGCTGAAAACCGCTTGTCCTTTCCTTCTACTCCTCGTTGGGTTTGACACTCTTACTTATTGAAAGGACTACGATTGATCCCCTATACTTGTGGGTCATCAACACTCTTTTCTAGCGCCGTTGCCGAGGAGTGAAGCGCCGAGTGGAATTTGGTAATGAAAAATTTATATTACGTGCTGAAATGTACTGTTACTTGTCACTATGGAAAACATCCTTTGAGAGGCTTGTTCGGTGTATCTTCACCCCAAACGGAAGAACGAAGAGTTTCTCCTAAACCTACTGCACCTACTGAAAATATTTATTATGAAATTTCTTCGGGTATGATAGAGAAACTGCTAGCTAATCCTTATGCAGGAGATGGAACATTACATCTTGATATGCATCTAATCTATGTGGATGAAGTTTGTGGATTATTTAAGCTTGCAGGTTTGCCCGAGGATGATGTCAAGAAGAAGGTCTTCCCTTTATCTTTGAAGGGAAAGGCATTGATATGGTATAGGCTATGCGATGATATTGGGACTTGGAACTACAATCGATTGAAATTGGAATTTCATCAGAAGTTTTATCTTATGCATCTAGTTCATCGTGATCGGAATTATATATATATAATTTTTGGCCTCGTGAAGGAGAAAGTATCGCTCAAGCTTGGGGGAGGCTTAAGTCAATGTTATATTCATGCCCCAATCATGAGCTCCCAAGAGAAATTATTATTCAGAATTTTTATGCTCGGCTTTCTCGTAATGATCAATCCATGCTTGATACTTATTGTACTTGTTCTTTTAAGAAGAAGACTATTGAATTCAAATGCGATTTATTGGAAAGAATTAAACGCAACTCTAAAGATTGGGAGCTCGATGAAGGTAATGAGTCAGGTATAAACCTTAAGTTTGATTGTGTTAAATCTTTTATGGATACCGATGCTTTTCGTGAATTTAGCACTAAATGTGGACTTGACTCTGAGATAGTAGCTTCTTTCTGTGTCAAAAGAGGATCAAGGGCTTGTTTTGAAACACAATTTTCCTATTGAAATCCTCGGGGATCCTCCTCCACCCAAGGGTGATCCCGTGTTTGAGCTTAAACAATTACCTGGTACCTTGAATATGCTTATCTTGATGAGAAGAAGATATATCATGTTATTATTAGTGCTAACCTTTCAAAGCATGAAGAAAAGAATTATTGAAAACTCTGAAGAAGCACCGTGCCGCTATTGGATATACTCTTGATGATCTTAAGGGCATTAGTACCTCTCTATGTCAACACAAAGTTAATATGGAGCCTGATGCTAAACCAGTTGTTGATCATCAACGGCTGTTAAATCCTAAAATGAAAGAAGCGGTAAGAAATGAAATACTAAAGCTTCTGAAGGCAGGTATAATTTATCCTATTGCTGATAGTAGATGGGTAATTCTTGTTCATTGTGTCCCTAAGAAGGGAGGTATTACTGTTGTTCCTACTGATAAGAAAGAATTGATCCATCAAAGAATTGTTACATGTTATATAATGGTAATTGATTTTTGCAAATTAAACAAAGCTACTAGAGAAGATCATTACCCTCTACCCTTTATTGATCAAATGCTAGAAAGACTGTCCAAACATACACATTGTTGCTCTCTAGATGGCTATTCTAGATTTTTCTCAAATAGCTGTGTCAAAAGAGGATCAAGAAAAACCACTTTTACTTGCCCTTTTGGTACTTTTGCTTATAGACGTATGCTTTTTGGTTTATGCAATGCACCTGCTACCTTTCAAAGATGTATGAATGCTATATTCACTGACTTCTGTGAAAAGATTGTTGAGGTTTTCATGGATGATTTCTCCGTTTATGAAACTTCTTTTGATGATTGCTTAAGCAACCTTGATCGAGTTTTACAGAGATGTGAAGAAACTAACCTTGTCTTGAATTGGGAGAAGTGCCACTTTATGGTTAATGAAGGTGTTGTCTTGGGGCATAAAATTTTTGAAAGAGGTATTGAAGTTGATAAAGCTAAAGTAGATGCTATTGAAAATATGTCGTGTCCTAAATATATCAAAGGTATAAGAAGTTTCTTTGGTCATGCTAGTTTATATAGGAGGTTTATTAAAGACTTCTCTAAAATTTATAGGCCTCTGACTAATCTCTTGCAAAAAGATGTTCCTTTTATTTTTGATGATGATTGTGTAGAAGCATTTGAAATACTTAAGAAAGCCTTGATTTCTGCACCTATTGTCCAACCACCTAATTGGAATTTACCGTTTGAAATCATGTGTGATGCTAGTGATTATGATGTTGGTGTTGTTCTAGGGCAAAGAGTTGATAAGAAATTGAATGTTATTCATCATGCTAGTAAAACTCTAGACAGTGCTCAGAGAAATTATGCTACCACTGAAAAATAATTCTTAGCAGTTGTTTTTGCTTGTGATAAGTTCGGATCTTATATTGTTGATTCCAAAGTAACTGTTCACACTGATCATGCTACTATTAAATATCTTATGGAAAAGAAATATGCTAAACCCGAGACATTACTTTTGGGATGATCCACATATTTATAAAGAAGGAGTAGATGGTGTTATTGGACGTTGTGTACCTGAGCATGAACAGAAACAGATCCTACGCAAGTGTCACTCCGAGGCCTACGGAGGACACCATGCTGGAGATAGAACTGCACACAAGGTATTACAATCTAGTTTTTATTGGCCTACTCTCTTCAAGGATGCTCGTAAGTTTGTCTTATCTTGTGATGAATGCCAGAGAATTATCAATATTAGTAGACGTCAGGAAATGTCTATGAATTATTCACTTGTTATTGAACCATTTGATGTTTGGGGTTTTGATTATATGAGACCTTTTCCTTCCTCTAATGGGTATACACATATTTTGGTTGATGTTGATTACGTTACTAAATTGGTAGAAGCTATTCCAACTAGTAGTGCTGATCATAAAACTTCTATTAAGATGCTTAAAGAAGTTATTTTTCCGAGGTTTGGAGTCCCTAGATATTTTATGACTGATGGTGGTTCACATTTTATTCATGGTGATTTCCGTAAAATGCTTGCTAAATATGATGTCAACCATAGAATTGCATCTCCTTATCATCCTCAATCTAGTGGTCAAGTAGAATTGAGCAATAGAGAGATTAAATTGATTTTGCAAAAGACTATTAATAGATCTAGAAAAAACTGGTCTAAGGAACTTGATGATGCATTATGGGCCTATAGAATTGCTTATAAAAACCCTATGGGTATGTCTTCATACAAAATGGTTTATGGAAAAGCCTGTCACTTACCTCTTGAATTGGAACATAAGGCTTATTGGGCTATCAAAGAGCTCAACTATGATTTCAAACTTGTCGGTGAGAAGAGGTTATTTGACATAAGCTCGCTTGATGAATGGAGAACCCAACCCTATGAGAATGCCAAGTTGTTTAAAGAAAAGGTTAAAAGATGGCATGACAAAAGGATACAAAAAGCGTGAGTTTAATGTATGTGATGATGTTTGGCTATACAACTCTTGTTAAAGATTTTTTGCAGGAAAGCTTCTCTCTAAATGGGAAGGTCCTTACATTATCGTGGAGGCCTATCGTTCTGGTGCCATCAAAATCAAGAACGCCGAAGGCACAAATCCGAAGGTGGTAAACGGTCAAAGAATCAAACATTATATCTCAGGTACTCCCATAAATGTCGAGACCAATATTATTAATACCATAACACCGGAGGAGTACATAAGGGATACTTTCCAGAATGTTTCAGACTCCGAAAAGGAATAGGTATGTGGTAAGGTATGTAAACCGACTCCAAAATGTTTCCAATGGCAGTTTTTCTCCATTTTGGAATATTTAAAAAATAGGAAAATTAAAAGCAGTCCGAAGAGTGCACGAGGAAGTGGCAAGGCAGGTTACCCCCCTAGGCGCGCCCCTGTACCTTGCCGCCACCTCCTGTGCCCTCCAGACTCCGTTTTCTTGCACAATACTTCTTTTGGTCGGTAAAAAATCATTATATAATCTCCCAAAGGTTTTGACCAGTGTACCACGACAAAATCCTCTATTCTTGTTTCAAGCCGTTTTTCTGACAGATCTAGATGACCATGACGTCTCCAAGCGCCCCCAAGGACAAGTTTTTTGAGAAGGTCATCAACCCCTACCTTGCGGAGGTGCTGTAAGACCCTCAAACCATTGAGATGTGTGAGGGGTGCTGCACATCCGCAATGTTAAAGGGCCAAAGAAGACTGGAAGCGTGGATCCAAGACTCAAAGCAATGGAGAAGCAAGTTTTCAAGTGTCAAGGGATGGTGGAACATGGACTCAACGCCAATCACTTGATGATTGCGAAATTTAGCAATAATCACAAGCTGGATGCCAAGAACATTGGGGAGGCCATCTTCAATCTTCACGATAAAATCGAGCACCTCTAAGGCCAGATCTATGACCTGCAAAACCAAAACTGTGAGTATGAATACATACTTAAGAGGATGAGTTTGGCTGCAGATTTGAGAATTCCAGTGACTGTCTCATCCTTCTATGATGGTGAGCCTATGCCCTGGAAGATGGATGACAAGCCTACAACGTCAACAACTTCATAATCACCACCTCCGAAGGAGACATAAATACAAGAGTATGGGCACTCCCCTTGGCAACTGCCAAGCTTGGGGGATGTGCCCCGGTATCGTATCTTCATCACACATTTACCTTTATCATTTTTCTTAGTTCGGTCCTCTTGGTTATATCTTTATCTAGTAGAATAAAGTTTTTAGTATGATCTATCTTTGAGTTTTGTTTTGATCTCTATCTATGTAATCGAGTCCGTGAGTTATATATAATAAAGAGTAGTTTTGAGTTGAGGGCTTTGCTTTCTTGCGATGATCTTAAGAGAAATAAATAAAAGAAATAGAAGGATCATATAATGATCGTATGGAGAGTGATGGCTTCACATATAAAGAGTATGATGAATGAAATTTGTTGAGAGTTGACAAACATAGTTTTGGTCATTGTTGCAATTAATAGGAAGTGATAAAGGAAGAGAGGTTTCACATATAAATATACTTTCTTGGACATCTTTTGTAATTGTGAGCACCCATTAAAATATGACATGCTAAAGGGTTGATGTTGGACAAGGAAGACAACATAATGGGTTATGTTTTCTTATATCCGAATAGAAGTTATATTGTTATGTATCCTCCAACATGTTGAGCTTGCCTTTCTCTCTCTTTTAATAGCCAAATACTTTGCACCACGTAGAGATACTACTTGTGCTTCCAAACATCCCTTAAACTAGTTTTGCCATGAGAGTCCACCATACCTACCTATGGATTGAGTAAGATCCTTCAAGTAAGTTGTCATCGGTGCAAGCAATAAAAATTTCTCTCTAAATATGTATGATCTTTTAGTATGGAGAAAATAAACTTTATACGAACTTTTGATATGGAAGAAATAAAACCGACGGACTGCATAATAAATTTCTTTATCACAAGCGGCAATATAAAGTGACGTTCTTTCGCACTAAGATTTTGTGCATCCAACAACAAAAGCACATGACAACTTCTGCTTCCCTCTACGAAGGGCCTATCTTTTACTTTTATCTTCTACCCTTATACAAGAGTCACGGTGATCTTCACCTTTCCTTCTTACACTTTTTATTTTTGGCAAGCACTATGTGTTGGAGAAAGATCCAGACATATGTATCCACTCGGATGTAGGTTTTCATAAAGTGTTATTGTTGACATTACCATTGAGGTAGAAGGTTGGGAGGCAAAACTATAAGCCCCTATCTTTCTCTGTGTTTGATTGAAGCTTTGGACCCATAAATATCGTGCTAGTGTTAGCAATTGTGAAAGATTAAATGATAGTTGAGTATGTGCACTTACTGAAAAGCTCTTATATTAACTCTTTCCAATGTTATGATAAATTGCAATTGCTTCAACGACTGAGATCATAGTTTGTTAGTTTTCAATTAAGTTTCTGATTCATACTTTACCTTGTGAACGAATCGTTACATTGGCATAAGAAATTATATGACAATATATGTTGTTGTTCTAAAGATGATCATGATGCCCTCATGTTCGTATTCTATTTTATCGACAGCTCTATCTCTAAACATGTGGACATATTTTTCGATTTTGGCTTCCGTTGAGGACAAGCGAGGTCTAAGCTTTGGGGGAGTTGATACGTCCATTTTGCATCATGCTTTTATATTGATATTTATTGCATTATGGGCTGTTATTACACATTATGGCACAATACTTATGCCTTTTATATCTTATTTTACAAGGTTTACATAAAGAGGGAGAATGCAGACATCTGGAATTCTGGACCGGAAAGGAGGAAATATGAGAGACCTATTCTACACAACTCCAAAACTCATGAAACTTCACAGAGATTTATTTTGGAATGAAAAAATATTGGGCGAAGAAAGCACTTAAGGGGACCCACCAGACATCCACAAGGGTGGGGGCGCGCCCTACCCCCCTGGCGCAGCCCCTACCTTGCTGCCAGCCTGGCAGGCCCCCGGTGCCCATCTTTTCCTATATGAAGGGTTTTTACCTGAAAAAAATAAGGAGGAAGCTTTCGGGACGAAGCGCCGCCATCTCGAGGTGGAACTTGAGCAGAACCAATCTAGGGCTCCGACGGAGCTGTTGTGCCGGGCAAACTTCCCTTCGGGAGGGGGAAATCGAAGCCATCGTCATCACCAATGATCCTCTCATTGAGGGGGGGGGGGGTTGATCTCCATCAACATATTCACGAGCACCATCTCCTCTCAAACCCTAGTTCATCTCTTGTATCCGATCTTTGTCTCAAAACCTCAGATTGGTACCCGCGGGTTGCTAGTAGTGTTGATTACTCCTTGTAGTTGATGCAAGTTGGTTTATTCGGTGGAAGATCATATGTTCACTCAATGCTATTTAATACCCCTCTGATTTTGAACATGAATATGCTTTGTGAGTAGTTACGTTTTTCCTGAGGACATGGGATAAGTCTTGTTATAAGAATCATGTGAATTTGGTATTCGTTCAATATTTTGATGAGATGTATGTTGTCTTTCCTCTAGTGGTGTTATGTGAACATCGACTACATGACACTGCACCATTGTTTGGGCCTAGGGGAAGGCATTGGGAAGTAATAAGTAGATGATGGGTTGCTAGAGTGACATAAGCTTAAACCCTAGTTTATGCGTTGCTTCGTAAGGGGCTAATTTGGATCCAAATGTTTCATGCTATGGTTAGATTTATCTTAATTCTTATTTTGTAGTTGCGGATGCTTGCGAGAGGGGTTAATCATAAGTGGGAGGCTTGTCCAAGGAAGGGCAACACCCAAGCACCGGTCCACCTACATATCAAATTATCAAAGTAACGAACGCGAATCATATGAGCATGATGAAAACTAACTTGACAACAATTCCCATGTGTCCTCGGGAGTGCTTTGCTTTATATAAGAGTTCTTTCAGGCTTGTCCTTTGCTACAAAAAGGATTGGGCCACCTTGCTGCACCTTAGTTACTTTTTTTACTTGTTACCCGTTACGAATTATCTTATCACATAACTATCTGTTACCTATAATTTCAGTGCTTGCAGAGAATACCTTGTTGAAACTGCTTGTCATTTCCTTCCGCTCCTTGTTGAGTTCGACACTCTTACTTATTGAAAGGACTATGATAGATCCCCTGTACTTGTGGGTCATCACCGCTTAGGTCATATTGGTGTAAAGCGCATGAAGAAACTCCATGATGATGGACTTTTGGAGTCACTTGATTTTGACTCACTTGACACATGCGAACCATGCCTCATGGGCAAGATGACTAAAATCCCGTTTGCCAGAACAATGGAACGGGCAAGTGACTTGTTGAAAATCATGCGTACTATGTGTGCGGTCTGATGAGTATTGATGCGCGCGGAGGATATTGTTATTTCCTCACGTTTACCGACGATTTGAGTAGATATGGGTATACTTACTTAATGAAGCATAAGTCTGAAACGTTTGAAAAGTTCAAGCAATTTCAGAGTGAAGTTGGGAATCATCGTAACAAGAATATTAAATTCCTACAATCCGATCGAGGGGGAGAATATCTAAGTTATGAGTTTGGCAATTACTTAAGACAATGTGGAATTATTTCGCAGCTGACGCCACTTGGAACACCACAGCATAATGGTGTGTCCAAACATCATAATCGTACCTTATTGGATATGGTGCGTTCTATGATGTCTCTTGCCGATCTGCCACTATCGTTTTGGAGTTATGCGTTAGAGATAGCTGCATTCACTTTAAATAGGGCACCATCTAAGTTCGTAGACACGACACCGTATGAACTATGGTTTGGCAAGAAACCTAAGCTTTCATTTCTTAAGGTTTGGGGCTGCGATGCTTATGTCAAAAGGCTTCAGCCAGAAAAGCTCGAACCCAAAGCAGAAAATGCATCTTCATAGGATACCCAAACACTAGTACGCGTCGGTGCTATACAAACAGTTTTTAACCCCTTTCCGCGACGGCATTTGGAACTGTCGCCTAGTGAGTGACGACGATAGGTGGGGTCCTTCCCACACGACCCAGAAACCGTCAGGGATAGGGACCCTACATTACTCCTACTCGTTTGTGCTCGCATTGCCATTGCAGTCGGTATTCTGTGGTGCTACGTTTACGATGCGCGGCCCATCACAAATGGTTCACTGTTATAGAACATGTATGATAAGCATACAATCACACACATTCGCTTTTCCCAAATCGTATGCGATAACTAATTAAGAAATTAGCTAATCGTCGTACGAGTGTCGGACAGGATTACGCAACGTCGGACCATCGTAACATTGTCGTACACGACAACTATCGCACACACTATTCTGTGGTGCAACGTTCACGATGCATACTTCATCAGAAATAGTTCATGGTTGTGAATTGTGTATGATAAGGAAACTAATACAAACGTTTAGTTTGCCCGCACTGTTTGTGATATTGTCTAACATCGCACACGCTTTGCAAACGGCAACTATGTGCATGCTTGCACATGTTTCCTCTCTGTGAACCGTCTTGGATTATGGTGTATATCGCAAACATTTGTGTTTTACCAACCGTGTGTGCCGTAACAACCTGGAGAGCGTAATTTCACCATAACTTAATTGATGTTATTTCAAATTGTACCGGATTTGAATTTGAATTTGAATGTATGCTACAGCTTTATTCATATCCATCAGGTACAAACAACCAACATATTATTCGATTCATAGGTACATATGTTCAAGAATTACATAAGAACCAAAAAAAGAATGATGAACCATAGTTGTATACTTGTACTATTAAATACGGTAAAGAAACATGAGAAATACATTCTGGTTGCTGAACAAGGTGAAGCGGAATGCCCATATTGTGCCCTCCTCCATGCAGAAGGCATGCACGACTCTAGTCCAACCCCCTATGATGGTCGACCACCCATCCTTCACGGTCTTCATGAAAACATCTAGATAATCACCATGTTCTGGTAGAAATACTTTAACCTTTGCATGCCAACCAATCATGTAGTTTGAGAGGTAATCTTGAATAAACTGCTTTGGCAACCACTGCAAAGGAAAAAGATTCAGACATTGTCATCTAACACAACTCATTATGGGCAGTAAAAAGAAGGCCGTAGAGTTCTTACTTACCATCCTGCAGTTCGTTGTTGTCTTGGATAAAGTGTAAACAAATAGTTGAATTGCCATATTTGGACCCATTTTACTAACAATCTTTATCAGCTTCCTCATTTGATGGTGGTTCATCAATATCTCATTGCCCCATATGCAGAAAGGGTCGAAGCACGGATCTTTACCAATGACATATGTACCTAAAAGCACCAAGTTAATATTAGAAGCTAAACAGCAATTGCACAATGATGTAGTACAAAACTCTTTTATAGTACTCCCTCCGTTCCTAAATATTTGTCTTTCAAGCGATTTCAAAAAGTGACTACATACGGAGCAAAATGAGTGAATCTACACTCTAAAATATGTCTATATACATCCGTATGTGGTAGTCCATTTGAAATCTCTAAAAAGATAAACATTTAGGAATGGAGGGAGTATCTTATAACATACAATATACACACATATTAGATGAATTAACATCTTATATTATGGGCCGGAAGGAGTTTAGTGCATTCTTACAAATTATCGGTTGATTAACTGTTGCTGTATCCATGGGTTACGGTTAGTTCGAGCTAGTTCGGGCTCAAATAGCCCTAAAGTATATCTAAAAATGAGGGCTAGTTTGAGCTAGTTGCATCTATAACTCACCCACAAAAACTATCCAACCCAAGAGGTGCTAATTGGAGCTAGTTCTCCTAGTAAATTTATTGTCAATCTAACCCTACGCCATCCAAACAACTCTTTGGATGGAGTTAGTTCAGGGTTAGTCATGAACTAGGAATTAACTCTAACCTCTAGCTAAGTTGAGTATCCAAACAAGGCTGTGTTGTTGTTGCTGCTGCTCTTCTACGTATATCTGGACATCATTAGAACATTAATGTAACACTCTTCCTTTTTGCGATGTAGCCTAGGATTACATATGTAGACATTAAGTACAGTGCATGTTGCTATGTAGCCTCAGATATATTACATATGGCCCTAGTTAACATAACGATAAATGGGTTGCAGATATATTTAGTTAAAACTCTGATCCACCGATTAGTCCCTTATCAGCCCCCGACCTATATGGTACTAGCTACCGTTATCCTGAACAGTGAGCAGATATAAGCCATTGGATGAAACTAACCTCGATGGAAAACAACACTCGTTCCCAAAATTGTCCTGTGCAGGTACATCGAGAAGAATGTTATGCACAACATGCTAAACATCAACCAAAATTATCCATGGCAGACAAAATAATCTCCCAAAGATAGCTTCAGTGTGCAGGTTTAAGCACGCTAGTAAAGCAAAACAAGTGGAAAGGTGTGTTAACTGCAACAGGCCTAACATTTAACAACAAGCAAACATAGTCATTCAAACTGGTATTATGCCGGTCTATGTACACTGGTTATTGTTAAAAAAGGAAAGGCGTGTTAACTACAAGATGCATCAACCAAATGTAGTCATTCATAGTGGTATTGTTGAAACTGGTACTGATGAAATTGAACTGCACAGTTCATCCTTGCACATATAGAACATCATGTTGTGAATAACTGGAATAAATAAGGCATACTACGAACAACCAAAGATAGCATTTGAAGCTGGACATATGCTAACTACAAACAACCGAACAATCAAAAAACTTTAAAAGAGGCATATGCTAGCTATAATAGGCTTAACAGCAAGCAAATATGTGCATTCCTATCGGTATGTTTAAAACTGGATTGTTGAAATGTATTGCACAACAAATAATTGCACATATAGAGCATCACATTGTGAACAACTAAAATAAAGAAGGCATACTTCAAACAACCATATATAGAAATTAAAACTGGACATATTCTCACTACACTACAAAAGGAACTCGACAAAACAAATCATGGGTTTCCTCCTGTGAAGAGGCACGACAAAACAAATCATGGGTTTCCTCACTTGTCACAGATGGGCTCGTTCCCGTGGGAAGAGCGTGGACCCTGGATGCGCTCCATGTTGTCGCAGATGGGCTCCTTCCCCTTGGAAGAGCACGACTGTAGGGTGCCCTCCCTGATGTCGCAGACGGGCGCTTTCCCTTGGAAGAGCAGATGGGCTCTTTCCCCTTGGAAGAGCCGAAGAGGGTGCCTTCCTCGTGGTCGCCGTCGATGAGGTCTGTCTTGGAAGCTGTGGATCCCATGCCAGCGTCGCAGAACGTGTCCTTCAGAAATGACAAAAGGGGCTCGATGGCGATGTAGGATGGCAAATTGTTGACAGCGAGCTAGAGGAGTTCAGCGGCGGGGACATGGATGAGATGGACGACGGTTGAACCCGCGGGGTTGGAGGTGGGCCACTTAACATGAGACATAGCCCACCTCACGCTGTCGTTGTCGATGACCTCGATGTCGTAGCCGGCGGCTGAGACATGCCCGCATACTCTAGCCTGCTGCTTGACTGTCTGCTGCCAGTAATGGTCGTCAGCTTCCTCGGCGACGTCGGGCGAAGAGACCCTGATACACCTCTTTTGGGCCAGTCACTCCTCGAGCTCCACGGGAAGCGTAGCCGGGCTTAGGCTGCGACGCTCTAGAGTGGGGGATGGGGATGGGGATGGGTATCTGTGGGAAAGGGGGCGTTTGGCAGGCGTCATCTAAGAAACTCAGGGCGGTGGGGTATGGAGATCGATGGGTAAGCTGCACGGGCAAACCGGCAGATGTTGACAATGGAGGCCTTGCGGTGGCGGCGGCATCGACGGCGGGGACCTTGCTAGGGTTTCGAGCGAGGGAGGGTGTGTGTGTGCGCGCATGCCCGGGGAGGTTTTAGTGTGTGTGTGTGTGTGTGTGTGTGTGTGTGTGTTTGTGTGTGTGGAGGGGGGCGGGGGGTGTTTGAGGAAATGACGCGGGTACTGAAAATTTTACTACACGAGAGTCAAACACATGAGTGAAATGCTGGGGCTATTGAAATATTTTATGATAGTGCATCGCACACGGTCCGGAGATAACAACTGTGTGTTATGAACAGAAAAACCTCAAGGCGGGAAGATATTTTCTAGGGATGCAGACGAGATTGGGAACAAGAAACATCGCACACGGTCCGGAAATAACAACCGTTTGTTATGAAACAGAAAAACCCTCGAGGCGGGTAGATATTTTCTAGGGATGCAGGCGGGATTGGGAACAAGTAACACCACACATGGTCCAGAGATAACAACCGTGTGTTATGAAACAGAAAAACCCTCGAGGAGGGCAAATATTTTTGAGAGGGGGAGCCTCATGGAGCCCAATGTACTGTGTGGATGTGTGCGTGACACGGGCACCAGCGTGGCACATGGTTAGTTTGAGTGAACCGTGTCTGTTGCGTCATTCTACTTGTCTAATGTTCATAAATTTGGCGAAAAATGACGCGGGAGAGGGTTAGAACACGAACACACTTGCATGTGGTCCAAATTTATGTATGAAAAGGGTGGTTTAATTTTCACATACCAAATGCAACTTCGATGTGGCACCTATCTCGCAAAGCGCACGGTATTGCTTGCCCCACCCCCTCGTGTCGGCATGAAGGGAATCCTAAGCTAGGAATGCATGCCCCTCCCCCCAACCGAGGTTCACCTAGCAAAGTGAGAAGTAGCTAGCAGCCCCCTCCTCCCTCGTGTCGGCACGAAGGGAATCCTAAGCTCTGAATGCATGCCCCCCAACCGAGGTTCACCTAGCAAAGTGCGAAGTAGCTAGCAGCCCTCCTCCCTCATGTCGGCACGAATGGTAT
>LR738710.1:163302158-163333971 GCA_902687465.1 Secale cereale | reverse complement strand
CCGGAGAGGAGGGAGGAGGAGCTCACCGGAGAGGAGGGAGGAGAAACCGTGAGGGGAGGGGAGGAGAGGAGGGAGGAGGAGGTCGCCGGAGAGGAGGAGGGGAGTATGGTGGAGGAGAGGAGGGGAGATGGAGTGGAGGAGAGGAGGAGATGGAGTGGAGGAGAGGTGGAGTGGAGGAGAAAAATGAAGAGGTAAGGAGGAGAGGACCCCGCCCAGCCATATATACGACATAGTAATGGCGCACCGTGGGCAGGTGCGTCATTACTAACTTTTTTTTGAATTTTGAAGGCGGGAAGATAGTAATGGCACACCTTGGGCAGGTGCGTCATTACTAACGTTTATTTTTTATTTTTTTGATATAGTTTGAATTTTGAAGGCGGGAAGATAGTAATGGCGCACCATGAGCAGGTGCGCCATTACTGAGTTTGATTTTTTTTTGATTTTTTTGCCTCTCCAGATCTTGAAAGCCCCGTAACTTTTTTCTGTTAGGTTTTTGAGGATTCTAAAAATCTTCAACGGGATATCCCCCGTTGAATTTGGATATAACTTTTCGAGTGGATGATTTTTCATATAAAAAACTTTTTCATCGGAGTTCGTATGCAAAAGTTATGCCCATTTTAAAATTCTTGAGAGATTTTGCAAAAAAATCGAAAATTCATGTTTGTAAATTTTGCTAACAACTAGACCACATATCACATGGGGGGGGGGGGTTGCATTTGGTGAATTTTTTGTAAGACTCAGATGTGTGATGTGTAAATGTTAGTAGTGGCGCACCAATGGATAGTGCGCCATTACTAGTTAAAACTAGTAATGGCGCACTATCCCCTGGTGCGCCATTACTAGTTAAAACTAGTAATGGCGCACTATCCCCTGGTGCGCCACTGCTAATAATTTTTTTATCTTTTTTTTCAAAACTAGTAATGGCGCATCACACACCAGGTGCGCCATTAGTAATGTGGCCAATAATGGCGTACCTGTATCTGGTGCGCCACTGCTATATAGCACTGGCCCACCACATACATGGTGCGCCATTAATGTCCATATTAGGTATAACCCTTTTCCTAGTAGTGCACCCACACACACACTTTCAGTCGGCGGGCCAGATAGGCATATCTCACCAAGATGCATCGTAAAACGGACCAATAATAATCCACCTTGGTCGTACAACCTCTCTCTTGTTGTTGGTCAAAGTGATGGCCGTCCATGCGACCCCGAAGATGGGCTAGCTCGCCAATAATCATGCAAGTAGCTAGTCCCTGAAGACAACCACTACATGCGTGTGGCCCAAACATATGTATGGAGAGGTGTGTTTTTAGTAACAATAGTGAGGGTTAGGTTGACGATGCATATGTATGTTACACCACACTTCAAGCCAATGACGGGGATTCATGCATGCATGCGTGCATAGTATATGCGCTCAAACTTAAGGTCTAAATCTCACCATGACCTATACTACAATAACACTAACCAAAATGAAGAATTCGCCATGGTAACCTATCTTGTTGTTGGTCAAGGTGATCATGGATGTCCACGCGGGCCCACGAATATATAGGCTTGTTGCCGATAACCACACGAGGGAGTGTACTGTTCGAAGGCAAGCACTACATGCATATGTATGGAGGTGATGCGTTCATGCATGTTTGAATACCATTTCACAACATTGATGTGGCGCGTGCGTCAAAAATTGTACACTAGCTCTCCACATAGAGCGAGATCGGTTCGTGACGTGTCGTTGTACTAGCCACTTCGACTTGATGGGAGGGATTCATGCGTATACATGCATGTGTGTGTGCTCAAACTATATCATGCATGCATGTCATCCCAGAGCATGACCTATATATATACCGTAGTACCAGCAAAAATAATAATCCCCTCCTAAGTCAAATTAACCTTTCTTGTTGTCAGGCAAAAAGTAGTGATGGACCAAGTGGGCCCATAGATGGAAAGCATTGATATCGGTGATAACCGCTTAAGTGGGTGCAAGAGGACAACCACCACCGCTTTGCATGTGGGCCAGACATATATATATGTTGAATACAAAAAATGCACAACTTTGATGTGCCACATGCCTCAAAAACCGTAAACCATGCACCCACACAGAGTGAGGTTCATGAAGCGTACTACATATGATGGTCCCCTTCCCCCCTCTTCACCGCATACTATATGCTCCTGCCGTAATATGTACAACCCAAAATAATCCTCATCGATGGTGAAATTAATTAATCTCTCCCGATGTAGGTCAAGGTGATGCATGCATGCATCGACGATGGCCTCGTGGGCCCACAAATGGAAGCATCACACGTGAGTGTCCTAGCTAGGATAACCACTGCGTGCGTGCATGTGGCCCAAAGAGGTGTTGTGTGATGTTTGAATAGCCAATTTCACAATTTTGATGTGGCACGTGCCTCAGAAACCAGCGGCGGAGCCAGCGTTATGGCGTTGGGTTCAGTTGAACCCAACGATTTTTCCTGGCCGAGTAGATGTACACGTATACGTACTTGCATGAACCCAGTCAAAAATAGGGCTTGAACCCATCAAACTTAAAAAGCTGGAATGCAACGCAAGAAGCCCAAAAGCCCGTAAAGTGAAGTCCATTAGTGACAGCCTGCCAGGCAAGTTCGTGGCTTCGTGACCCTTCTATGTATTCCTATTCTCCTGTAGACATGTACGCCTACACAGGCAGCCGCCAGCAGCACGATCTTTCGCCGTTCGCTTCGTCGACTCTCTCCAATCTCCTCCATGAGCCGGCGACGAGCCCCGCCGACAAGGGTAGGACTGATCTCCTCTCCGTTAAACATGGTGTAGTTTTCTAATTGTTATTCCCTGTATTTTGATTGATCTAGGCTAGTATTTTTCAGATATAAACTGATCACTAGATTGAGGTCATCCATTAGAGGTAGGCAAAGTGCACCAAATACGACTCCAAGTAGTCTTCTGAAGCATTCTATACAAATAGGAATTAATTAAGACAAGTTGCCTTATGATCTGATTTATAGGGGAAAAAAATTGAGTACACGAGAAATTCTAAGGAACAAGATGAGATATATTTATAACTATATATAAGGGGCTTCAAATGTTACCGCTTAATTTGGATTATCCACAAAGAGAAATTGGAGACACTAAAGTTAGATTTAGTCCAAACTAATGATGCGGACAAATAAGATATTACTTTTTCTCTGGGCTATCAACTTCTAAAGCTAGTACTAATACTGCTTGTTGTCACAACATCTGTGGATCGATGCTTTTCAGCTCGAATGTTGTGCACAAAAAATTGCACAATAAAATCTATGATTGGCTCATCAGTGATTGTTTAATTTGCTATGCGGAGAAATATATGTTTTCTGCCACTAGTAATGATCTGGTGTTTGATCCTTTTTAGTAGATGAAAATCAAAAGCGGACGCTCTAAAATTTAAGTGACTTTAAAACTTCTTTCGCTTGGTGATACTTGTTTTTAAACTTCTCAAACTAACTTATCTTTTTTAATGTTTTTAGGAAGATGGGAACTACAACTGGAGCTGCAATCTATTTTTGGTATTACTCTATTTATAATATGCAAGGAACTCAATTTATAATTTCATCCGACAGGTATGTCTTCCACTCTTCAGCTTTCAATGTAACACAATTTGCGATAAGTAATAGCATATGTATGTTATTTTTTAGTGCTATCCTCGCTTAAACTTGTGTAAAATTAGACTTTACACTTAATTATAGCATACCAAATCTTTGTAAGGAGTTAATGAGTGAACCCAATGACAAAAATTTCTGGCTCCGCCCCTGTCAGAAACCAAAAAGTCCCGACACTGAGTGAGGTGTACTTGTTCACAGACGCGTACATATAGTATATATGATAGTCCCCTCCCACCTCTTCGACGCGTACTATATACCACCATGACACAAACAAAAAAGATTCTACCTTGCTGGTCAAATTAACCTCACTGCCGGCTGTTCGTCAAAGTGATGGACGATGACCTCGCGAGCCCACAGAAAGCGTCACATGCGAATATCAAGTGTCGTGTAGGAGAACCATCAAGTGCATGTGGCCAAAACATGTATGTATGAAAGGTCGTGTAATGTTTTAAATAAAGATTTCATGACTCTCATGTGGCACGGCCTGCCTAACAAAACGGCCAACCCACACGGTGGCTCACAACTCGTAGTGTACTCCGAGCCACCCGCCAACCCCAGATGCACACACCCCCCCACACACACCGCGAATCCACCGCAACTATGATGCATGTTAAATTAACTATCCCGCGGTGAACATATGTTACCAAAGGAGGCACATTTTCATTTCAAGAAAATCACAAAGATCATTAAGACGTTTTAGTACATTAATCAATTGATTTTCTACGGGTATAATGTGCAAAAATCAAATTTGAGATACATGCACACGTGATAGTGCACCTAAATGGATTGCAAAAACACATGTGTCTCACTGGCTGCATGTTTACTCCCCGTGCAACAAATTTCAAACATTGAGAATCTTGATTTTTAAATTCTAGTACATCCAAAACTTATTTGAAATTCATGAAACTTATCGTGTTGTCATATGGACACCAATACAAAGTGGCATTGTACTTTGTTTTGTCAAATTTGAGACCAGTTCTGATGTAATCTTTATCCAATTACAAATGGGAGATTATTAATAATTGGGAACCGGTATCTCAAACGGATTATTTATTAGAACCGTAAGCGTTAGGCCAACAATGGATATGTGCCATGCTTCGGTTAAGCAATAAAGCGGCAGCATTAATCATCCAAATAGAAAAACAATATACATGCCACCATGCGACCCGTGTGCCATGCGAGCAGACATGAGTTGACGGGACGCATGAGAGCAGTCCTCCGCGCAGGCAGACGGGGAGGCATGCTCGCTGCACAGTGTCATCGAGAGGCATGCGAGTAGTTGTGTGAAACTTTGGTAGGCATGCCAACAGTCCGGTGCGCAGGCTCACCGGGAGGCGAGCCATTGGTTTGATGGCCGCCCGCCTCTCTCCCACAACTCCATATTAATGATGCACCCGAGCGGCCGCACCCCCCATCCTCGCCACACATACACAATCCTCTCTCTCCGCTTGAATCCTCGATGCCGCTCTCAGTCCTCAAAGCCGTCAGTGTATGAGGATGCCGCCGAAGCGCCCTATCGGAGGGAGTGGCGATGCCGGGGCTGCTAAAGCACCAGAGTACGACATGGAGATGGAGACAGAGGTTGCCGTCACCGCCCGTGAGTTATCGCTACACCCTAACATCGCCGACGGCGTCGAGCTTCCATAGCCGGAGGCGGAGTTCCACACCGACTCTAGTGACAACCCCGATGACAACTCCGACGACCACTCCGGCGATGACTCCAACGTCGGCAGACAGCTGGTTAGTCATCTATACCCATTTATGTGTCAAATAGATCATAGGGTTTCTTTGGTTACTCCTGCCTCCCCCCTTTTTGGAATATAAATCCTATGGTTATGTTCTCCCAATCCATGAAATCTGAGTAAGTTTCGTTAGATTCGTGCAGTGTATTGATTGTTTGAATAGTACAAGTGATAAGTGATTAGTTGTTTCATCTGTGCAAATGATTTCTGCTAGTAATCTGACTAGGGTTGGTGTTGGTGCTAATAATTCCTAGCCAAGACTTGACAATTCATTTTGAATGAACTACATATGTTTGTGCCATTATTTTCTTCAAGATTGTTTTGTACATAGACGACTGTGCTTAAAATCAAACCATAATCTCTGGATATGTATAAATAAATAGCTATAGATTCCTAATCCTACTTCACGACATGTAATCATTGCTTTGATGCCAAATTTGTTTTACTATTTGTATAGGTGCGGTCTGACGATGTGGACATCGAGGATGAAGATGGCCATAGGAGGTACACGAGGCAAATCCTGAGGGAACTTTATGCGGGAATGCATAACAGGCGTATTAGGACTTGGAACGGCGGCTATCGATGCCTATTTTGCTACCACAAGCTTCATGACGTGTATCAAAGTGTTCTGGCGCATGCAAGAGGATGGTCCATTGGCTCCTTCAAGTAGAAGTATTCTCGCAGGGTGGAGCGTGACGCGTACGTCGAGTACCTTGAGAAGCTTCAGGATCGTGCCGGTATGTGAGATGAGATGTGGGATCAAACTATGTATGCTTGAGCAATGTTTAATGACGGTTGAACTATGTACTTATGGTTGAACTATGCTTGTGTATGTGTACGCTTATTATCTATGTCTAAGTATATTTAATCTATGTTTACTTATGTCTAACCGTGGGATATGGATGCAACCAGTTCAGTTGATGGAATCTACCTCTGTCTCGGTTTATTGGTCCCCTTTGTAATTTGTGTTAAATTTTAACCAAAGGTGTCGTGGAATTAGCACGGCAGATGTCCGGTTTAACGGACTTAGTTGAGGAACCATCGCACGGGTTAGCTTGAAGGGGTTAAAAGCACACAAAGGACATAGAGGGTTTATACTAGTTCGGCCCCTTCGATGAAGGTAAAAGCCTACGTCTAGTTTGGTTTGGTATTGCTTGGGCGTCGATGAACATGGAGCTGATTGCTTGCATGCGTCTCGACGGTTGTTGCTTGTCCTTGAACCGTCGCCGGGTCGTCCCTTTATATAGAGGTGACGCCCGGTCCGGTTTACAGAGTCCCGAGGCCGGCTCATATTTGTGTCTGCCTCGGTCTCTGCTCTTTCTTCCTTGTCTCTCAAGTTTACATGACAGGACGGTTTACAAACCGTGAACTCTACACTTGGGCCTTAAGCCTTCATGGGCCGTAACCTCTACTTAACTTACAATTATACAACTATATTATCATAATCCGGTTTACTCTAGACGGTTTACACCTGCTAGCAGTATCCCTGACATTAGGCCCCAGAATGATTTGAACTTGTTCATGTCAGTCTTCTCAATCTTGCATAATCTTATTTCTTGTATCTTCTCAATTTTGGTAAACCGGCACTGACGTCATCCCTGGAAATCAGTTGATTCGATCGTGACATCACTTCCACATTTATCGCGCACAGCTATTCACTACCTTTGTTTTAAAGGCCATCCCGAGAATCGAGGCGACAGGGAATCTTTATCCAATCTCTTTCTTCCTCAAATCCCGCGCTTACCATTTCGTTTCTCCTCGGCCTATAAATACTGCTGAGGCCCATCTCTTTCCCCTTCTGCTTCTTCTTCCTCCGTCTCCGCACCCAAGCTTCCGCCATCGTCCGTCGAGCTCGCCGTCGCCAGCAAGTCCGGCCGCTACATCAACCTGAACGCGACCAGATAACTCGCCGCCTGTCGTTTCTTTCTGTCTCAGGTACTTCTTTTTCCCTCGCCGTAGATCCGTAGCTTAGGGTTCTTCTATGCCTCCGCCATTAGACTTCAAAAGCTTCGGCTGTTCATCCTATACGCCATGCCCGTAGTAGTTTTAACCTTAGATTTATCTTCGAAACTTGCTCCTGCTCCGTAACTTTATGCTTAGATCTATACTTCTCAGTTCACCCTTAGATCCATTTGCTCTGTATAAGACTCCCGCAGTTCTTCTGTAATAGACCTACATAAATTTCCTCTTTTCCTTACCGCTTAGATCCTTTTTACCTTAGCTTTCTGTAGAAACCAGTTTCTTCATCCTCATAGATCTGTAAGATACTCGCCGGTTTAGTCAATCATGCATTGCTTCTACAATGTATCAACCATGAATCCGACGGTTTAGCTTCCTTCTTTTTTGTTGTCATAAACCGGTAGCAGCTCGTTTCCCACTTGCTTCCGGGTTGTCAATTCCATTAGTCCCTTGTCTAAACCGTCGTTGTAATTTTGCATATGTGATCCGTTTTGTGCCTTTGTACTTGAATAATCCGGAATTTATACTTCACCTTTTCAGCACTTTCCTTCTGCTACTATGTCTGCCAAGCAGTTTGTTTCTTGCGACTGGGTCCCTTCCGTCATTACGGAAGAAGACTTAGTTAATGCTGCTGCAATTGGCACTCTGGGCCCTCAAGCAGTTCTAAAATGGCAGGCCCCAGGAAATGAATGCCCCCCTACTCCCAAAGAAGGAGAAGTTATTGTCTTTTTTGACCACATGGCCCGGGGCTTTAGTCCTCCCGGTTCAAAGTTCTTTCGGGACGTGCTTGCCGCTTTTCAACTTCACCCTCAGGACATAGGTCCAAACTCCATATCAAACATCTGCGATTTCCAAGTTTTCTCCGAGGTTTATCTTCAAGAGGAGCCATCAGTCGACTTGTTTCGGGATTTTTTCCATTTGGGGTTAGCATTCAAAAGAGAACAGATGTGGTCTTTCCTCACGCCGCTCTCCATACACACCCCAAGGATTGGAACAAGTCTTGGTTCTATTGCCACGACACTTCACCTGAAGGAGAGAGCCCACTGCCGGGTTATCGTGAACATCGTCTTCCTGAAGATCATCCTCTGCCGCAGTGTCTTAGCTCCTCAGAACGGCCCCGGTTTGCCTCTCAACTCGCCAAACTCAAAGCCTTTATGGCCAACGGATTGTCTGGAGTTGATTTTATGCGTTGCTGGCTTGCCTGGAGTATCCTCCCTGTGAGCCGGCGCTCCAGTTTGATGTATCAGTATTCCGGAAAGCCGGATGATCCTCAATGGTTTTCCGATGTAACACTTTCTGAAACGGAAGTTATTGAATCTGCCAAGAAAATGCTCAACATCTCCCTGGAGGAATGTAGACAAACCGGATTGGCTCCATACTATAAGAAGAACAAACTGCCTGCGGTAAGCCTTAATCTCTTCTGTTTGTTTCTAATCCGTTCATTTAAATTATCTTCCATTAATCTCTCATCTTTTGCACAGGCCAACGATCCTTTATGGAAATGGAAACCTCAGGATAAGTCAGGCAAGCAGCCGCGCCGGAAAACCTTCGTCATTAAGAAGAGAAAGGCGGCTGCTGGCTCCAGTTCACATGTTGAAGAAGATGATCCGGACTCTGAGGTATGAATCAATCCTGATATACTTCATTATTCTTTTATCCCGGTTTATGTTAATAGTGTCTTTTTCACAGGATTTGGCTGAAGGGGATAAAGCGACAGAAACTGAGGTAATCACTCTTTCTTCAGATTCAGAACCACCTCCACCAAAAATTCGTCGGGTAGTCCGGAAATATCAGTTTTCTCATCCTTACGCTCAACTGGACCCCAATTGTTTTTGAAGAAGCAGCAACACGAAGCCCGCCGGACTACACGCCATAGTGGCCATGTAGTCGAGTCTTCCGGAATATCTCTTACTCCGACCCGGAGACGCCGCTCTGAGGTTTTACTTTCCCCAACTCTTCTTCATCCCAAGGCTGGACTTATACGCAAACCACTTAAACCGTCTGACCCTAATTATCAGGAGACTCCTTTATCCTCTTCTGGCGAATCCACTACCACACAGGTCCCAACTCTGAAGACGGTCCCTAGGTAAGTCCTTTATTTCATCCGGTTTATCTTTGTATTTGCTTTTGTGACTCTGATTTCTTTTCCAATTCTTTTCAGCAAGCCTAAGCCTAGCAAAAGGGCAAAGGCCAGCAAAACGGCTGCTGAGACTGCCACTGATGATCCGGCGGCTGATCCGGATACAGTCATCCCTCCGAAAAATGAGCCTACAGTTCAGCTGGAAGATCCCGCTCCCATGGGTCATAATTATGCCACTGCTCCTGAGAATCTCAACGCTGAAGATGTCCATGAACCGGCGAGTCCTGCCCGGGCCAACCCTCCTCGGACTAGCCCGGCTCCCGCTAGTCCGGTTCATACTGCCACTCCACAACCGGCCGCTGCTTCTTCTCCGGATATTCAAATAACCGGTACAGGTTATACCGCTCCTGCTGAGCCCGTTGTTTTAGCCAAGCATACTGCTAAAGCGGAGAAACTCCAGCAAGAGAAGGGCAAATGGAGTACAAACTTGTCTAGTTACGCCGAGCTGAGTGCCCAGGAGCTTTATTCCGGGTATTTGAACTGGCTTCATACTAGTCGGGACTATGAAGCGGGCTTGGTCAACATGATGAAAGACAAATATGAGGTATCTTATTTGTCTTTTGCTTTTGCCTTTGTTGTATTTCTGTCTATATCATGGTAGCCCCCAAGTTCCGGTTTAGCTATGTTAAAAGGTGAACCGGTACTTCCAACTGTGAGCAAATAATCTTACATTAGCCCCCAAGTGCCAGGGACATAACTCGGTTTATGTGCCTGGGACTTGTCTGAATCTTTCTTTCGATGTTTCAACTGCCCATTAGCCCCCAAGTGTCAAGTAGACAACTTGTTTGTGTGCTTGAGACTTGTCTTTAATTGTCACTCTTTGATACTTCAATTGCTCATTAGCCCCCAAGTGTCAAGTGGATAACTTGGTTATGTGCTTGAGACTTGTCTGAACTTTGTCATTTACTCCTCTTGATTTCCTTTGCAGGCTGACTTGACCCGGAGAGCTGAAGAAATAACTGAACTCCGGAATAGACTTGCTGAAACTGAATCTGCTGCTGCCAAGGCCAAAAAAGATCTGGCGCTGAGCTTAACCACTGCTGAACAATTGAAGAAATACTTTGAATCGGAACGGGCAACCTGGGAAGTGCAGAAAAATGCTCTTGAAAAGAGAGCGAAGGATGCTGAGGAAGCTCTTAACCCGGTGACAGAAGAACTGTCCGGTTTAAAGCGGCAAATAGAGCTTATGACTTCTGCCGTCTTTGGTAAATACTTAACTTGGACATGCTTTCATCTTTGCAATCTTTATTCCGCTCCGGTTTAACTGTGATAATCATATGCAGGGCGCCGCGTCACCCATCTTGGGAATGATTTACGGAAGAAACTCAAGGCCTCTTATACTCTGGTTGAGCAGCTGTATTCCGGTGCTCAAAGGATTATAAGCGCAATGTCGTTTAATAAACCGGCCCCCACCACTATCCAAGGTACTCTGGAGAAGTTGTCTATCTTGCCTGCACGCTTGGAAGAGGTTAAGAACTCTGCTGCCCGAGCCGGTTCTCTTGTGGGGCTCACCAGAGCCAAAGCGTGGGTTCCAGATTTTGATCCGGAAGAAGCCCTGAACGGGTATCCCAGCACCAAAGAAGACGGATCGGCCTTCACTGGCAAAGACCTTCATGCTTTGACTAAGGAGATGCGTCCTCTCTCTAACAAGCTTGCTATCGAATCAGATTTGACCAGGTATCATCCGGCGTACGATTTAAAGAATGAGCGGGTGGATCGACCGGTTTATGATACCGAAAATCTAATCCCACCAGTGCGCCCCCACACTTTCGCCCCAGATGTTGATCCGTCTGACCTTATTACGGAAGAGATGTACTTCCGTGCTTTATCAAAAATCGGTTGGCGTGTTCCTGACTTTCAGCCGCTTCAAGAAGATGAAGAAGCTCCGGAACAAGTCGATCCTCAGCCGTCGCAGCAGGAGGAAGCATAGGCCACAAAATTTAACTTTGTAGCTGCTGTATTCTGTTTGTCGAGAAAAAACTTTAATCCGTTCAGGCTTGTGATGCCTTGTAATAGGATAGCTCGAAACATTGCTGTTTTGATCCGGATGTTCCAACTTTTGCTTTGGCGTTGGCCAATTTAAATTCTTTGCCTGCTATGGTTTATCTTTCATATTGTCTGTATCTGCATAGACAACACTAAAAAAGATGTCCTAGCGGTTTTACCGCCGGACCGATTAAATCGTTCTCATATATATCAAACGAACGTCTGCGTTATACCGAAAAGAATTTCATACCTTGGATTAAGTATGCTTGATATCCTAATCTGGCGAACTTTGCAGTTTTTTGAGGGAGCTCTTGGCTCTGTTGGGATAGACCCAATAATAATTCTGGGTTAACAGAAGCTACCGGTTTAAATTTGAAGAAATGTGGTCAACTTTGAAGTTGTCCCACTCCGGATCAAAAAATCATAGAAACACATGAGAACACAAACACAAAAACACAGGTTTGCAAATAAAACCATGTAGTCGAGGCTTTTTTTGCGAGCTGCCAGGCTCCAAATCGAGACTTCTGATTCGAATACGATCAGTAAACCGGATCACCAGGGGCTAAGCTAGGATTCGAATACGATCCGTAGCCCCCTAGTGACCGCAAAATTTTAGCCAAGCAATGGATTCGAATACGATCCAAGGAGCTTATGATTCGAATACGATCATATAAACCGGATCATAGGGGCTAAGCTAGGATTCGAATACGATCTGTAGCCCCTAGTGGCCTTGAAACTTTTAGCCAATCAATGGATTCGAATACGATCCAAGGAGCTTATGATTCGAATACGATCATATAAACCGGACCATAGGGGCTAAGCTAGGATTCGAATACGATCCGTAGCCCCCTAGTGGCCTTGAAACTTTTAGCCAATCAATGGATTCGAATACGATCCAAGGAGCTTATGATTCGAATACGATCATATAAACCGGACCATAGGGGCTAAGCTAGGATTCGAATATGATCTGTAGCCCCTAGTGGCCTTTTCTATGTTCTCTTTGGTTCGAATACGTCCTATGTTTGAACAGGAATGGCTATGTTCTCTTTGGTTCGAATACGACCTATGTTTGAACAGGAAGCCCTTTAGTGATCACAGAGGTAGAGTACCTATATGGGAGTTGTCCTGCATAACCAGATAGACTGATCAAAGCATCTTATTTTCTTAATGAAAATGATATATAGTAAGAGAAATAAACTTTAGATGGATATCACCATAAGATATTTATATTGGAAAAAGGCTGATCCCCCGGTTTATCGAGGGTGCCGGTTTATTCATTATTCATAATATATACATAGGATACAGCAGAGCTCATGGCTCAGGTATAGTAGGGCCGCAAGAGGGCGATGTTCCACGGCCTCTTTGTCTCTTCCTCCGATGTCCGTGAGTCCTTGTGTTCTCGGACGTCCACTAGGTAATATGAACCATTGTGTAGATTCTTGCTGACCACGAAGGGCCCTTCCCAAGGCGGGGATAGTTTGTGCATATCTGTTTGGTCTTGGATGAGCCGGAGTACCAAATCTCCCTCCTGGAACGTCCTGGTCTTGATCCGGCGGCTGTGATATCTGCACAAGTCCTATTGATAAATCGCGGATCGTGCTGCTGCTATGTCACGCTCTTCATCTAGCCGGTCTAAGCTGTCTTGTCTTGCCCGCTCATTGGCCGCTTCAACATAAGCCGTCACCCGTGGTGAATCATGACGGATATCACTTGGAAGGACCGCTTCAGCACCATACACCATGAAGAAAGGTGTATAACCTGTGGACCGGTTCGGCGTAGTATTGATGCTCCAGAGGACAGAAGGTAACTCCTCAACCCAACACCCTGGTGTTCTTTGCAAAGGAGTCATAAGCCGGGGCTTCATACCTCGCAAAATCTCTTGATTTGCCCTTTCAGCTTGACCATTATATTGAGGATGAGCTACAGAAGATACATCTAGGCGAATATGCTCTCGTTGACAAAACTCTTCCATCTCTCCTTTAGATAAATTGGTGCCATTGTCCGTGATGATACTGTGTGGAAAGCCAAGCCGGAAAATTACCTTTTTGATGAATTTAACCGCTGTTGCCGCATCACACTTGCTCACATGCTCTGCCTCAATCCACTTTGTAACCTTATCCATAGCAACCAGCAGATGAGTTTTTTAATTTTGGGATCGTTTGAAAGGCCCAACCAAATCGAGCCCCCAAGTCGCAAACGGCCAAGTAATCGCTATCATCCGGAGCTCCTGTGCCGGAACAAGAACACGTCGTGAAAATTTCTGACAAGCATCGCATCTCCGGACTAGATCCGCCGCATCAGCATGGGCTGTCAGCCAATAGAACCCATGTCGAAAAGCTTTAGCCACCAAGGATTTTGAACCGGCATGATGACCACAATCCCCTCGATGGATCTCACGAAGGATATCACAACCTTCCTCAGATGACACACACCGCTGAAATGCTCCAGAAACACTGCGATGGTGAAGTTCTCCGTTTACAATTGTCATGGATTTGGAGCGCCGGATTATCTGCCTTTCTTCAATCTCATCATCCGGCAACTCTCCCCGGCTTAGATATGCCAAGTAAGGGAGTGTCCAATCCGGGATATCATGAAGTGCCGCAACTAGCTGTGCTTCCGGATCAGGAACATCTAAATCCTCCTCCGACGGGACCTGAACTGATGGACTGTGTAGCTCATCCAAAAAAGTATTTGGTGGCACCGGTTTACGTTGAGAACCGAGCCGGCTTAGAGCATCGACCGTTTCATTTTTTCGCCGGTCTATGTGATCCACCTGATATCCTTTGAAATATCCTGCGACTGCTTCAACTTCTCGCCTGTAAGCTGCCATGAGGGGGTCTCTTGAATCCCATTTGCTGGATACTTGCAGTGCTACTAAATCTGAATCGCCAAAACACTTGACCCGGCTCAGGTTCATCTTCTTAGCCATCCGCAGGCCATGAAGCAATGCCTCATATTCTGCTGCGTTGTTAGTACAAGGAAACATTAGACGGAGGACATAACAAAACTTGTCTCCTCGCGGGGAAGTTAACACCACTCCAGCCCCCGAGCCTTCTAATTGCTTTGAACCGTCAAAGTGAATCGTCCAGTATGTAAGATCCGGCTTCTCCTCTGGTGCTTGCAGTTCTGTCCAATCATTGATGAAATCCACCAATGCTTGGGATTTGACAGCGGTGCGTGGCACATACTTCAATCCGTGTGGGCTAAGCTCAATGGCCCACTTCGCCACTCTGCCAGTAGCTTCCCTGTTCTGGATTATATCCCCCAATGGTGCTGAACTGACAACAGTTATTGGGTGGCCTTGGAAATAATGCTTCAACTTCCGGTTTGCCATAAACACGCCATATACCAGCTTCTGCCAATGCGGGTACCTTTGTTTGGATTCAATGAGAACTTCACTGACATAATAGACTGGATGTTGAACCGGATATTCCTTTCCTGCTTCCTTGCGCTCAACCACGATTGCCACGCTGACTGCCCGTGCATTGGCGGCGACGTATAACAGCAATGGTTCATTATCAATAGGGGCAACAAGGACCGGCGGCTCTGCCAGTTGCCGCTTCAAATCCTCAAACGCAGCGTTCGCCTCATCACTCCATATAAACCGGTCCGTCTTTTTCAACATCTGATAAAGTGGAATCGCCTTCTCTCCCAGACGGCTGATGAACCGGCTCAACGCTGTGATCCGTCCAGCGATACGCTGAACATCATTGATACAAGCCGGTTTAGTCAAGGACGTGATTGCCTTGATCTTCTCCGTATTGGCTTCTATTCCTCTGTTTGACACCAAGAACCAAAGGAGTTTGCCCGTCGGAACACCGAAAGCACACTTTTCCGGATTAAGCATCATTTTATAGGCTCGAAGGTTGTCAAAGGTCTCCTTGAGGTCCTCTATCAGCGTCTCCTCCTTCCTTGATTTCACCACAATATCATCCACATAAGCATGAACGTTTCTCCCTATCTGCCCCTTAAGACAATTCTGTACGCAACGCTGGTAAGTTGATTGGGCACTCTTGAGCCCAAAAGGCATAGACACCTAGCAAAAAGCACCAAAAGGAGTTATGAAGGCTGTCTTCTCCTGGTTCTTAACTGCCATCTTGATCTGATGATACCCTGAATATGCATCCAAAAAACTTAGCCGCTCACATCCTGCCGTAGCATCAATGATCTGATCAATACGGGGGAGAGCAAAAGGATCGGTTGGACAAGCTTTGTTTAGGTCTGTGTAATCCACACACATCCTCCACTTTCCATTTTTCTTTAACACCAGCACCGGATTAGCCAACCACTCCGGATGAAAAACTTCAACTATGAATCCTGCGGCCAAAAGTTTGGCCACTTCTTCTCCTATAGCCTTGCGCCTTTCTTCGTTGAAGCGGCGCAGATATTGCTTGACTGGTTTGAACTTTGGATCAATATTAAGACTGTGCTCAGCGAGTTCCCTCGGTATACCTGGCATGTCAGAAGGTTTCCATGCAAAGATATCCCGATTCTCACGGATGAACTCGATGAGCGCGCTTTCCTATTTAGGATCAAGGTTAGCGCTGATAGTGAACTGCTTGGATGAATCACCTGGCACAAAGTCAACTTGCTTGGTTTCCTCTGCAGACTTGAATTTCAATGCCGGATCATGCTCTGTAGCTGGCTTCTTCAACGGGGACATATCTTCCAGATCAACATTGTCTTTGTAAAACTTCAACTCCTCCGTAGCACATACTACCTCTGCATAGGCAGCGTCTCCTTCTTCACACTCTAATGCAATCTTGCGACTCCCATGAACCGTGATGGTTCCTTTGTGACCCGGCATCTTGAGCTGTAGATAAACATAGCACGGCCTAGCCATAAACTTGGCGTAAACCGGTCGTCCGAACAAGGCATGATATGGGCTCCGGATCTTGACAACTTCAAAGGTTATCATCTCCGACCTGGAATCCTGTTCATCTCCAAAGGTAACTTCTAGGTCAATTTTCCCAACCGGGTAAGCTGATTTACCTCGCACTACTCCATGAAACACCGTGTTTGACTGCCTTAGCTTCTTATCTGTCAGCCCCATGCGACGGAAAGTCTCATAGTACAATATATTGATGCTGCTGCCGCCGTCCATGAGAACTTTGGTGAATTTGTAGCCACCCACCTGTGGTGCTACCACTAAGGCCAATTGGCCCGGATTATCAACTCGCGGCGCGTGATCCTCTCTGCTCCACACAATAGGTTGCTCCAACCAGCGCAGGAACCGTGGTGTCGCCGGTTCAACCACGTGGACCGCCCGTTTTAAGATTTTTTTGATCCCGTTTGCACAAACTCGTAGTGAACACATGATACTGTCCACTACTCAGCTCCTTTGGATAACTCTGATATCCAAGATTGCGGCTGCTGCTGACGCTGCTGATTGCCTTGATTGTTGCTATTACCCTGGCCTTGCTGTTGGTTGTTCTGGCTATTGTAACCACCCTGACCATACTGATGGTTGCCTTGGTTATTGTAACCGCCCGGACCATACTGATGGTTGCCTTGGTTATTATAACCGCCCTGACCATACTGATGGTTGCTTTGGTTATTATAACCATTGTTGTTGCCACGATATCCTCATCCGGAGCCATTCCCCTGGTGACCCGGACCGTGAAACCCGGGGCCTGATCCGCCGCCTGGTGGCCTGTTGTTAGATCTGACCCGGTTCAAGGCCTCCATCATGGCCTTGCATTCTCCCTAGGTATGTTTAGCTGGATGTTCCTTTGATCCGTGTTTCGGGCAAGGCTCATTCAACTCTTGCTCCCAACTAACGAACCCCCCGCCGGTTTGCGGGGGGCGGTTTACCCTTGTTGCGTTGAAAACTCCCTTGGACTTGGGTGTTGGCGACGAAGTCAGAGCCACCTTCTGCCTTTCGCTTGCCTAAGAAGCTTGTTCCGACCGGATTAGTCTGCGCCGGTTTACCGGGTTTATTTGCCTTTCCAGGTTTATCTCCATCCGCTTCTGGGTACTTGGTGTTGTCGGAGTCCCCATACTTTACCAAAGCGCTCATGAGAGTTCCCATGTCATTACAATCCCGTTTGAGCCGTCCCAGTTTCAACTTCAGAGACTCGAACCGGCAATTGTTTTCCAACATCACTATTGCTGTACTGGGATTGATACCGTTCGAAGAGTGCAAGATTTCTGACACTCGCCGGACCCATGCACTAGTGGGCTCCTGCTCTCCTTGTATACATGCCGCTAGGTCTACCACTGACATCGGCTGCTTGCACGTGTCCTTGAAATTTTTGATAAACTGGCGGCGTAACTCTCCCCATGATCCAATGGAATTAGGTGGTAAGCCCTTTAACCAGGTCCGGACTGTACCCTCAAGCATCATGGTAAAGTACTTCACGCAAGCCGCTTCATCCACATCTAGCATCTCCATGGCCATCTCGTAACTCTCAACCCAAGCCTCTGGAGCCAAATCTGCTGTGTAATTAGGCACTTTACGTGGACCCTTGAAATCCTTGGGTAACTTCACGCTCCGTAGAGCGGGAACAAGACACTGCACCCCAAAGGAACTCGTCGTGACTCCTGTTTCTGCTGTGGTTGTGTGAACCAGCGTCGTTTGGCGGACCTCCTCGCGGGCCGTAGATCTAACCCGGTTTGCTGCCTCCTGAGCTTGCGCCTCTACGCCCGCCGGATTATCCTGTCTGTGATGGTGTCGCCTCCGTTCACTACTGGACACCTCCGGTTCATCCCAATGCCTAGTATAACTCCGGCTGTGGCGGGGTGTTGAATGAAGCCTCTCCCTGCTATAAGAATACGCTTGCTGCTGTGTCAACGCTGTGTTAAGCAGATCCTTGACCCTGCGTGCCTCCATTGCCACGGGGGATGTCCCCTCAATGGGTAAAGCGGCCAGACGTGAAGCGGCAGCAACAATGTTATCCAAAGGGTTTGAGTAATGACCAGGAGGAGTGGGGATGTGAGGCGTGGATATAATCCGCCGATCTTGCTCCGCAGTGGGCTGTTGAACCGACTCACCCCTCACTAGAGCTGTCCTCCTGTTTACCCCCGGATCATTGCTGGCTCCCGCTCCTAGCGTCCCGAAGAGATTCATCGCCTCATAGACCGGCCGTAGTCGAGACTGATACCTCCGACTTCTTACCCCCTGCGCCGAGGCCTGATCCATCCTCAGCTGGAAGGCCTGAGAATCTAGCTCTGCCTGCCTTGTTGCTATCATAGCTTTCTCTGCCTTCAGATCCTCTCTTGCTTGCTCGACCCGGCCCCTCAGCTGAAGGAGTTCTGCATCATGTTGCGCCTTGTCTGCTAGAGCCACCTCTGCTACTGCCCGGGTTGTGAACTCCTCGACCAAAGCAGATAGAGCGTCAGAGGGCGAGAGGGCCTGGCCGCTCCCCCCTACACCAGCTTCTGCTGTGATCGCCCTGTTCACCGTGGATTGCGGCGTAGGTTGTGATCCGGCCATAAAGACAGCCACCCGGTTTGGCAGATCAAAGGGGTCCGGAATACTGTCTCCGTCGGACACACCCTCAGATCGGCCGTCCCGCAACAGATACAAGGATTCAGTCTCTCCGGATGAGGATTCATCATCGGAATAAACAACTGTCTCGCCACCCGAATCCGATCCGTCCTCGGCTTGGACTCCGTGAATTGCTCCGACGAAGACACGCTTCATGGCAGGCTGAATCCGGGCCGATCTCGCACGCTGAGCCGGCTCGACGATGTTGGGGAAGACGTCCGGCTCAGGTCCCGGTTCACCAATCTTGCCGATGAAAACGTGGATGCCGCCGAAGGGAACCCGGTACCCGTATTCGATTGAATCGGCCTCCGGGCCCCAGCCAGCGTCGTCAATATAGATCCGGCCGCGGCGACTCTTGGTCATCCGGCCGACCGCGAAGCCCTTGAGTCCTTCAAAGCTGCCCTTCAAGAACTCGAAACCATCGTGCGGAGGCCCCACGGTGGGCGCCAACTGTTGTGGAATTAGCACGGCAGATGTCCGGTTTAACGGACTTAGTTGAGGAACCATCGCACGGGTTAGCTTGAAGGGGTTAAAAGCACACAAAGGACACAGAGGGTTTATACTAGTTCGGCCCCTTTGATGAAGGTAAAAGCCTACATCTAGTTTGGTTTGGTATTGCATGGGCATCGATGAACAGGGAGCTGATTGCTTGCCTGCGTCTCGACGGTTGTTGCTTGTCCTTGAACCGTCGCCGGGTCGTCCCTTTATATAGAGGTGACGCCCGGTCCGGTTTACAGAGTCCCGAGGCCGGCTCATATTTGTGTCCGCCTCGGTCTCTGCTCTTTCTTCCTTGTCTCTCAAGTTTACATGACAGGACGGTTTACAAACCGTGAACTCTACACATGGGCCTTAAGCCTTCATGGGCCGTAACCTCTACTGAACTTACAATTATACAACTATATTATCATAATCCGGTTTACTCTAGCCGGTTTACACCTGCTAGCAGTATCCCTGACAAAAGGTTTAACTGAAAAAATGTTAGTGCAGGTCAACAAAAATTATATTGTTGGATGGGTATTTGAGCATAGTGTTAATGATATAATTTTTGATGACATGCATAAACATTTCTTAGTTAAATATTTGGTCAAAATTGGGTAAAAATTACAAAGGGGGACCAATAAACCAGGACGGAGGTAGTACGTCAATCACACACGGTTCCCAAAATTGGAACCGTGTGCAATGACTTTAATATTGCTTGTTGCGTCAATCACACACGGTTCCCAAAATTGGAACCGTGTGCAATGACTTTAATATTGCTTGTTGCGTCAATCACACACGGTTCGCTCTAGCAAACCGCTGCCTCCAAAATTCTTTGTGGGACAGAAAACCCTCACCACCCAATTCAAAAAAGAAAAAAGAAAACCATCACCATCCCACGTCACAAAAACCCTCACCCGCCCCGCCACCCCCTCCGGTCCCCATTCACATATGCACAAGCTCCTCCACGTCTATGCCATGTCATCGCCTATCGCGGTGGTAAACACTTAGCTCGACGCCTGCCGCCGTCGCGAGGCTGCCGGCAAAGCCCACCGCATTTCGTCACCTCCGCTTGTCGCCGCCTATCGCGATCAACTTTCTCGACGCTGCTCGCGGTCGACCCAGCTCCACTCAGTTGGAGAATCTGTCGTACTGAGGGTTCTTTCTCATGGACGACAATGTAACTAATTTAATGAGATATTATCTCATCTCTTATCCAGGTTCATCTGCCTCCTTTAATCACCCAACGGAAATCACCGTGAATTCATTTTTATTCGAGCTGATTTGAGGGTTTTCTTTCATTCATAGAATGTACAGTGCGCCGACACATCATGACTCTGTGACCTCCGCCAGAGATTTCATCTCACCGTACCAGATCACTTGAGGACACGCGTGGTATGTTCAATCTCACCCTAAATCGGTTGTCATGACCTACTTTCTTGAACATATTCTAAATATTGCTACATTTGGATAAAAGATGCCACATGCACCATATATGTCAATGGGGATTTCCCCCCTCTTCTTTATATATTAGGAAAATTAATGATGTATTGTTCTTTCGATTACTCTCATATTTCCATGACATCATGTTTACCCTATCTGTTTTATTATAGATTTTTGTCCTTTGATTTCAAGTGCAGTACAGTTCTTTCAATTTGGGCCCATATTTGCATGTTACCATATTTTCTTTAACATTCCTACCATTTTCTACAGCGCGTCCCTTGCCATGCAACAGATTATGTAGTGCACAATCTTTCCCTTTACATAGATCAAGACTGCATGGATGTCATACTGCACACAAACCATGGATTTACAATCGTTGCTACTGTAAGACTAGATGAACGTGGTGACTCCTATTTTGCCACTGGCTTTTGGAAAGAAATTTCTATGTTTTATGTACTGAAAGCTTGCACTAAAATTGCACTGCACATAAAAGGGCCTGGTCATGAGATATATGCTAACTTCCCTGACAAAATCATCCGTCCATACTTTGTTCGAAGTAAGTTTTCTTTTCAACTATCTGCATGTTGACTTACCCAGCAATGTCAAATGAATTGTGTAGTATTTAAGCAACCAATTGTTATTCCCTTTTCTTACTATATTCCTACCTAATAACTTCTAGTTACTAATACACTTTTTTTGCCCTGTTTTAACTAAATATTCCATGTACTCCCATTTCTATCAGAAAGTGCCGCTGACAAGGAGACTCCGGAGGTGGTGAACGGGGCTGCCAACAAGCGGAGGCGGGGCGAGCTAGAATCGCAAGCGACTCCAGCAGGCCTAGACTTCATCAACAGCCTCCCCGATGATATGTTGACAGTCATCATCTCCCTCCTCCCAATCAAATATGGGGCGCGGACAACCGTCCTTTCCCGATGGTGGCACCCCCTATGGAATTCCAGCCCTCTCGACCTCATCGACACCCACGAGCTCTGCCATGGCTACCGCAAAAGCTTGGATGTGTTCCCCAAGATCCTCGGCAGTCACCTTGGCCCAACCAGAGGCCTTAGAATGGGCAAGTTCGATTCCAAAGGCAAGGACCGAGCCGAGCTTGACGACTAGTTTCGATCCCCCGCTCTAGATTAGCTCGAGGAGCTCACTTTTGATGATGGGCATATGCGGTCGCTGCCAACGTCCGCACTCCGCCTCGCGCCCATTCTACGCGTCGCCAAGTTCAGGAACTGCCACCCCCCTTAATGTTGTGCCCGCTCTTATTCTACCATGATTGAAGCACCTCGAGCTTGTCGCCGTCTTCCTCTCAAACGGTGACATGGAGCGCCTACACCATGGTTGTACTGCACTTGAGTACCTTCGTCTTCAGGCGATCAATGGGTTGAGTACCTTCTACATCACCTCCATGACTCTCCGGACTATTTATGTGTGTTGCTGGTGCGGCAGGAAGACATCACAAGATGTGTACCACGATATGGTCATTGAGGATACACCTACACTTGAGAGATTACTTGTAGTTGATCAAGAAGGTCCAACAAGAATCAATGTCATTTCTGCTCCGAAATTGACAGTGGTGGGCTACTCGTCTGACAAATACTCCGAACTTGTTATTGGATTCACACCCGTTCAGGTACAACAGCCGCCTTCTACCTCTCCTTCTACAAATTCACATTATTTGTAATTTTGAAGATGTTTGTTCGTCTGTCATTCAGAAAATGATTCCGACAAGCTTGACCTCGAAACTATGCACAGTGAAGGTCTTGGCACTAGAATCTATCGGCCCTAACCTGGAGCAAGTTTTCAGTTTCCTGAGATGCTTTCTATGCCTGGAGAAGCTATATATCGAGGTGATGTCCCTTTCCTGTTAAATGTTAACCATAAGGGAGTTCAATTTGTGACACTTTTTTCCAAGTTTACAATGACAATGTACTACGATTTCTGAAGGATTCTTTTGCAGGATTTCAGCACATACATGTTCCACCCCCCATATTAGTTGCTTGATCCATATGGTTACAATCAATAAGCATTTCTCCTTTGGATTCATATGTACTAGTTTTCTCAGGGAACTTTTCATCCACTCAAACCTCTTGTGAGGAAGGCTACATTTTTCTAGAATGTAATCAAATGCACATGTTAATCATGTCAGATCGAAGATGGCATGTTAGTGCATTTTACAAATCCTGCAACCAAATAGGCATGTAGTAATGTTCAAACTGCATGTAGGCACTAACACATTTTCTTCTTTTGCAGATAAGATTAGGCCCAGTGGTGGATAATGTGATACAATATAACAATCATGTCGAATGCCTAGATATGCATCTCTCAGAAACTACTTTGAGCTCCTATCGAGGGACCTTACTAGAGATTATATTCGCCAGGTTCTTTGTTCTCAGAGCAAGGGTGCTGAAGGAAATGAGGTTTTCCCTACATTTATTTCTCAAAAATGAATCATTTGTTGATCAGCACCAGCGCTTGCGGCAGAATGGAATAGGCTCCAAAAATGCTGAATTTTACTTTGGAACTTCAGATGACAGAGTAATCGGAAGTCGTCATGTCAACCCCATACATGACTTCTCAGTGGCTCACCCCTTTGCAAAAATTGTGAGTTTTCAAAACCAGACTAAGAAGTGGTAATATTTGTTTGAACCTCTCTGATATCCATGTTCAGCGGATCAGCATGGGCGTTTGCAGCTGATGAGCTGAATTTCGTTTCTAATATCAGTTTGAACCTTGTAATCTTAGAATTTGAGCCATATAACTCTAGAATTTGAACCTTGTAATATTTTGAGCTTTTGTGGTACAATCATTGAAATGGCATTGTACGAGACTTGTATATTGGTAGCACTATTTTGACCTTAATATGCAATGGTCTTAGATTTTATTAACCATTCTCGAATCTGTTTACCTTGTCGATCTCACAACACACGGTCTGTATAGCTAACTCGACTGCGATCTTCGACATTATTGCACACAATTGGTTTCTTCCACCATGTGCCCTATAGAGCGCATAATTAATTATCGCACTCGAGTGTCCATCATCACCCTTCTATGTAACTTTGACCTTATCACCCACGGGTAAACTTATGACCGAAGTCATTCCACACACTTTGTTTTTACAAAGCTTTTTGCCAATAAACGCCCACGATTTGTCCCTCTTCCAGCCGACGCGTGGCCAAACTAGTCGGGTGGGAACCTTGCGCGGTAAACTGCACAATAGTGCGGGAACAGGCTCACCAATGATACATTTGGCGCCTCTTCGAGCCCACATGTGTGGTGCAGTGTTGTCAAGCGTGCACTGGAATCCTCCGCTATGAACACCGTGACAAGACGTGGCAATTACAGGCCGGACGACCCCCATTTATTACAGCGGTCAACCTTTCGATCGCAGCCCACCATTGCAAGAAGCACACCCACCACGAGAAATTCTTAGAGGGTATCCTGCACGGCTCCAATGGCGCTATGAGCGGCTGCCGATGACGAGCAGCAGTTCACCATGCGTGCCGTGGTGGATACCCACAGAAGGTTCATGGACCTCTCGGTGATGTACACCCACGACCTGGTCTGGGTGGAGCACTCCATCCACATCATGGAGTTGTTGCTTGCCGAGGAGAAGTGCAAGGTGGTCGGGTTCGACCTTGAGTACACCCGCGCTCATGCCCGGTCTCATCCCAAGGTCGCCGTCACCCAGATGTGCGTGCGCCACCACATCCTTGTCTACCACTACTGCCTGGCCACAAGGCCTTGTGAGAATTTCGATAGGTTTGTCAATAGCCCCCACTACATGTTCGCTATGGTGGACATCGCCAACGATGTAAAGGCGCTCGAGAATTCAGGCATCGCCTGCCAGAATCTTGTCGACATCCAGAGGCAATACAAGATCTGGGGCAGCAAGGAGCATGAGAAGGACTCACTGGTTCACGTCGCCGAGGCCATCATCGACCCCTACTACAGAGACATCAAGGATTTGTGCAACAAGGACAAGCGTGCCTGGCACTCGTCCTGGATGGAGAAACTTGACAAAGCTCACGTCGTGTACACGGCCAAGGAGGCATACACGAGCTACAACATGTACAGGCGGATCGTTGACATGACGAAGTGCCTCCTTCCCCAAAACGGCCAGGGATCCAGCCGGAAGCAGAGCAATGGCAAGCGTCATCGCAACAATAAGTAGATGATTAGATCCTCGTTTCTCCTACTTTACTATGCATGTAATTGCTTACTTTGGTGTGTGGAAATGTTATGTGTGTAGTCACTTGTGTAATTGTATGCTTAATTTGGTTATGCAATGCTGTCATTTTAAGTATATATGTTGATGCTCTGTAGACAGAGCGTAGATGTTGTGCGGACAAAGAAAATCACCTCGCACATGGACTAAACAATGGAACCCGTCGGTGATGTTTTCATCAATCACTCACAATTGTATACCAGCAACTCACAAGACACACGGCTTGTTAGCAGTGATTGTCTGTGTTGTTATCGGTCTTCGCACATGTTTCCGATTACAGACCTGTTTTCCGCGTAACACACACATCTTGTTAAGTTGAACCATTTCTATTCTCATGTCTCAACGCAAATAGTTCATCCGAGTGAATCGCATGCCGTATATCGCACACACCTTGATCTGGATGACCGTTTCTTTTGTGTTGCCTAATCACAAACAGTTCATCCGAGTGAACCGTATGCTGTATATCGCACACCTTCATCTGGCTACCCGTTTCTTTTGTTCATCCTCGTCACAAACAGTTAATTGAACTAAACCATTTGCCCTGCATCGCACACGCAACTAAAATCTGAACCGTGTTTGATGCATCCTCCATCGCAAACGTTTTGCACCTTTTTTGACGGTTTTTTACACCACCATTTGCGATTATGGCATCGTACACAGTTTCTCGAAGGGTCTCTGATCGTAGTGTCGCGTTAGCAGCATCCCGCTGTAGTGAAAGGAGACGGTTGGGTATACCATCTATCTCAGATCTGAGGGCAAAGTGTTTGTCGCTAAGAATGTGTATTTCTCGAGAAAGAGTTTCTCTTGAAAGAATTGAGTGGGAGGAAAATAGAACTTGATGAGGTTGTTGAACCTTTACTTCAACCAAAGAGTAGCGTGGCGCAGAAAGATGTTTCTGTGGCACCTACTTCAGTTGAAGAGGAAGCTAATGATATCGGTCATGAAGTTTCAGATCAAGTTACTATCGAACCTCGTAGGTCAACAAGGGTGCGTACTGCTCCTGAGTGGTACAATAACACTATCTTAGAGGTCATGTTGTTGGACAACGATGAACCTACGAGCTACGGAGAAGCGATGGTGTCACACCCTGATTTTCATATCACATTGCTTAAGCTAATTTTCATGTTAAAAATGTGGATTTGCAAAAACTTTTGAGTGTTGTTGACTTTGCTTGATTTGACTTTTGTCTGCTGTTTGCTAGTGCTCTAAAAATCAAATAAATCCTCCAACTCTTATACTTCATCTCCTTGACCCAAAACCTTTTCCCAATGATCATTCCATGTGTATAGACCAGTATAGAATTTTCTTATAAAAATATTTTGGCCAAATGGTATTTTCTAAAATTAGTTTTTCCAAAAACCCCTGAATTGAGGTTTGCACTGCAAGTACCTTATTTAGGGTGTGAAAAATCTTTCAAAAAGTATATTTGAATCCTATTAGGTATAGGACTCCCAGAAACCACAAAAGTATAATTTTAAAAGTTATTTTTATATTTTATTTAAAAGCTTTTTCTTAAGGCCAGAAATGGTCTTTAATAAGGAAAAATTATTTAATTATTTCAAAAATATTTGCCAAAATTCAGGGAAACTCATAGGACATATATTGTCCATATATAAGAGTTTCAACACATGGTCATGTTCAAAATATTGGACAAATCCTTCCAAAACCCTTTCTGGACATTTCAAGCTTTTGAAATATTTACAAAGGAAATATTCTCCAAAAATTCCAGGGAAATTCTGTCATGTCAAATATGACATATTTGACAATCCTGCAAAGCCTCATGCCTTGAAGATCAAGGGAACATCATCTAATCCCCTCAAAACCATTCTGTCCATATTTGAAGTTTGAGCAACTTTACATTGCCAAACTTGTCCAAATGCTCTAAAACTTGGTGTACATGCTAAAATGATGTAATTATGCATCTATGCCAAATGGCACAAGTTTTGGAGAAGCATAACTTGGTCTAAGTGCCCCAAAACCACTTCAGTTCAAATTCAAATTTGAACAACTTTACATTACCAAATTTTTACCTAGAGCCTCAAACTTTGTGGGCATGATCATAACCCCAAATTATGATGCTACACCAAGTGGTGCATCAAGGGGAGATGATTTTCTTAACTCAAACATGGTGAAACCATTTCTGTTGATTTTTAGGGTTCACCAAAGTTACATTCGCCACTTTGCCCAAATGAGCTCAAATTTGGTAGAGGAGCCTAATTATATGTGACATTCCATCCTGTTAAGTCCCATGCCAATTGGAAGTCATTTGCCTCTCCAAAACCTGATCAAACACCTTCTGTTCATTTACCAAAACCGGTGTTTGGACCCCTTTTACTATTTCCCTTTACCCCAAATTCTTACCACAGCTTCCCCTGATCATCCTCTACCCCCAGTATCTTCTCTATGGCCTCAGCTCAATCATTGGAGGGTGTAAAACCCCAATTCCTACTGCTGGACAGCAGTTTTCACCCTCTTCTTCACCTCTCTCTTCATTCCAGAGGCTCCCCAGGGCATCCAAGACCTTCACACTATTGTTTACTACTCCCTAGCACTGCTGGACACAAGAGGACACGGCCAAGGAGCAAAAGGCACGGCCATGCCGGCCAAAAGCACGCTCTGGAGCGCGCTACAGTGCTTTGGAGCACTGCAGCCGCCCCCAATCGGCTGCTTCCGACAGCCTTGGGCTTCCCCCTCGTGTCCTCCGAGGCGGCCTCGACGTCCGCAACACGCCGGGTGGTCGGCCCCCTCCTTTCTCCTCCTCCCTCACCCCTGCTCGCACGCGCACCAGCCGACCCTGAGCACCAGTGAGCAAGCTCACATGCGCGGCCTCTCTGGCGCCTTCCAGCTCCTCCTCTCTCTTCCTCTAAGCGTGGACCAGCCCCACGAACGCCCTGGACACGCCCACTGCTACCCCCGTGGCCTGCAACGACAGCAACGGCCTCGCCGGCGCACGGCGCCTCGGTGGACCGGCGCCCACCTATATATAGGGCACCCCCGAACCCCCTTGCACCTCCTTTGGCCTCTCCCTTCTCTCCTACGCCTCCCAAGCCGTCCCACTCCTCCTCCCGTGCCCTCTTCGCCCCTCCATGGCCGACGAGCCGCCGTCGGTCTCCTCTCGAATTTTCTCCCTGTGGCCTTCCTCTTCTCTGTTGGCCACCAGGAGGAGAATGGCCACTGGTCTGCGGAGCTCTCCATCCCCTCTTCGCCTCTTCTCGTGCCCCGTGGTGTCCGCTCCACCATCACCCGACGAGGCCGCCGCCATGGCCGGTGCTGGAGGTGCTCCAGTCCATCCCCTGCCGCCCCAAGGGCCTTCCCCGACGCGCCGTACCCTGGGGGCCCCTCCGGTGGCCGTAGCTTGGCCCGGGATGGCCTGTGCCGCCGGGGACGGGCGCCGGCGTCGCGCGGCCCGAGCCTCCCCTCCCCTCTGTTGCAGGAGCGGGAGGAGGAAGAAGACCCTGCGGGGGGGGGGGGCACCTGGCAGCGACCCGGCCAGCAGGGCCCAGCTGTTTAAGTGGAGGCGGCAACGGCACAGCCCGCCTCCCCCGCGCGGAAGCGTATCCCCGAAAGCCGCCTCCGGCGTGCCCCCCCTGCACACGTGCGGCCGAGCCGCTGGGCTGGCCCGCGAGCTATCCTTCGCCCAGAGCACCGTATAAGGTTGAACCCTTATTCCTTTTCTTTTTCTTTATTCTGCCAACTTCAAATATTCCTAGATAATTCAAATGAACTCCAAATTGCATGATTCAAATTTCCTATGGCTCCATAAATCATGCTCTATCACATGGTGCAACATGCACATTATTCCAGAAACATTTCTTTCACAAATATTTATCAAATGCCTTTATTTCATTTCTGTGATGAACTTTAGAAAATCACAGAGAGCTCAATCTTGATCCAAATGCAGTGGTTCAAATTCCTAGATGCTTGTCATATCCAAACTTAGTTTTGGAACATTTTTATTAATACTTTCTGTACCCCACCAAATATTGAGCCAATTCTTCATATTTATCAGCTTTGCAAAATCCTAGGAAATTCATTTGAATTCCAAATCTAGTGAAACCAACTCCTAGATGCTTCTAAAATCATGACTTGTTGATGGGTGCCTTTGCTCATCATTCAAGAAAATATGTTTGTATACTTCTTTCAAATCCATAAACCCCTTGGTTCCATCATATTGGAATGTTCCAAACTACCTATTGATCCAACACCTATGAAACCACCTTGGTTATTTTTCATATGACCAAAGGTATCCCAGAAAAGTCCAACTCCTATTTTTAGAGCACTTTTATTTTTGCTTTGATTGTGTTGCTTATTATGATTGTTTCCATCGTTAGTTGACGAAATAAACGAAGTACTCGGAGATGGACCAGAAGGTTTGAAGACTCAGAAGAATAAGGCAAGCAGCCCTTTGACCATGTTCAAGAAACCTTTTTATGCATGTCTCATAGCACCTTATTATTCAATGCATCGGAATCATGTTGAGGTGGAAACCACTTTGGTTGCTACCCCTGTTCATTTACTGTTGAAACTTGCATCAAACATGACCCTACCTTCCTATGAGGGTTATGTGGGTGGGAGTAGATAGATGTATGCTATAGTAGTTGGCTACGCAAAATGAGTCGGGGTTATGCATTGAGTGAAACAAGTGTGGTCTGACATACTTGCAAATGACCCAGTGGGTGCCACTAATGCCCCTGGGAGTTGATAAGAAACTAGGGCACTACTTGGTGGAGAAGTAGTGTGCCGAGGCTTGACGAAAGTGTTGTTTACAGAGATGGATTAGATTTATGTGTGACTACCGTCCCAACCAAACATGCGCAACCACTCTACCCTTATATGGGAAGGGCATTATTGATTACCTAGGTCGATACTAGCATGGTGCCCACATTACTAGTGACGGGGGTGACATGAGGTCACTCTCGGGACGGGGTCGTGCTTGGATAGGCGGCCATGACTGTTTTCACAGGGCACCGAACACACCGTTGGTACCCCGTGGCAGTGGTATGTGATGAATATGGGAGCGAGTCTCCACAATCTTGAGATGTGAATGTGGGCACGGGGATTACTACCAATCGAGTGGACTCTATGTTTGTGTCGTCTAGGGAAAGATAGTGATCGGGTGCTTACCCCGGGTACTTGAAGTACCGCGGGTCGTGGATGACACGGAAGTTCCCCGGATCTTGTGGGTAAAGTGTGCAACCTCTGCAGAGTGTCAAACTATTCGAATAGCCGTGTCCGCAGTCAAGGACAGTTGGGTGGTGCTACTTAGACTATGTCCATAAGTTTCTGGGAAACAACACGATTCTGTGATGTTGATGATGTGATTGTGAGAAAGTCACAATGAGCTTGTGCATGAGTTGATTACAACTCTTTCTTGATAATGATGTCTGTGTCCCCCTGATACTTGTTACAGACACATGCATGCCCTTGTTATATGTTGATCATAATTGCATATGAAAAACTAGCTTTCCGCAAAACTGCCAACCTAGCAGTAGAGCCTTGCATAATTATTCTGTTATCACACTTGGGTTGCTTGCGAGTACATTCAAAGTACTCATTGGCTTGCCACTGGTTATTTTATTGGCCAGGCATGAGAGAACAGGTTATGATGAAGATTTCTTGGTGACGAGCATGCGAGCTAGGACGCTTCCCAGTCAGAATGCCTGTAGGGTTAAGGCAGATGGCATGGGTCCCGGTTGTCTTTGAAGATTTCTGCTGCGATGATATACTCAAGACTTGACCATTATGGTCCTATTTGTGTAACACGGTATGTAAGGATGTAAGACTCTTGTTATTCAGCTTCTGTGTATTCAGTGAGCATTGATCTCTGGGATCACTGTACACGTGCATTCGGTGATCTCGACTTATGAGTCGGGGTCCCCACAGATGGTGGGCTCGGATTCCCAAAAATGGTCAGAGCCCATGAAATCCGAGATGAGATCGATGTATGAAAACAAAGTGTGGACTTTGGAAGTATTACCCGGAGGGCAAAAGGCCATTCAGAATAAATGGATCTTCAAGAAGAAGATGGACGCAGACGGTAATGTCACCGTCCATAAAGCTCGACTTGTGGCAAAGGGGGTTTCACAAGTTCAAGGAGTTGACTACGATGAGACTTTCTCAGCCTTAGCGATGCTTAAGTTCGTCAGAATCATGTTGGCATTAACTACATTTTTTGATTATGAAATTTGGCAGATGGATGTCAAAACAACGTTCCTTAATGGTTTCCTTATGGAAGAGTTGTGTATGATGCAACCGGAAGGTTTTGTCGATCCAAGAATGCTGACAAAGTATGCAAACTCCAGCGATACATTTATGGACTGGTGCAAGAATCTCATAGTTGGAATCTTCGCTTTGATGAGGTGATCAAAGCGTTTGGGTTTATACATTTTTTCAGAGAAGCTTGTATTTACAAGAAAGTGAGTGGGAGCTCTATTTATTATTGACCGTAGAGGTGTCTCGGCCTTGTCTGCATAGTTCTCGAATCCTTAGGGTCTACACACTTAACATTTGGTGATGATATAATTATAGTTCAGTCATTATGGTGGTTACCGAAAGTTGTTCGGAGTCTCGGATGAGATCTGGGACATGACGAGGAACACCAGAATGGTCCGAAGGTGAATATTGATATATTGGATGAAGGGTATTGGAGTCCAGAATTGTTCCAGGGGTACCGGGTGATGACCAACATCACCGAAAGGGATTTCGGGGGGGGGG
>LR738710.1:163284508-163302015 GCA_902687465.1 Secale cereale | reverse complement strand
GGAGGGGCTCGGCAAGTGTTGGGGGGGCATGGGCCAAGGGGAGGGGGCAAACCAGCCCACTAAGGGGCTCTGTGCCCCCTCACCCTTTCCCACATAACCTGAAGGGGTGGGGGCGCTCCCCTAGGGCAGCCACCCCCTTTGCCTTAGGGGCCAAGGCTCCCGGGAGGAAGGCGCACCAAAACCCTTCTAGGGTTTTCCCCTGGTGGCTGCCGGCCCTCCTAGGGTTCCCCTGCTCCTCGCTTCCCCCTATATATAGAGGGGTGATACGTCTCCAACGTATCTATAATTTATGAAGTATTCATGCTATTATATTATCCATCTTAGATGTTTTATATACATTTATATGTTATTTATATGATTTTTGGGACTAACCTATTAACCTAGAGCCCAGTGCCAGTTTCTATTTTTTCCTTGTTTTCTGAGTTTGACAGAAAAGGAATACCAAACGGAGTCCAATTGTCATGCTAATTTTTCATGATTTTTTATGGACCAAAAGAAGCCCCTGGAGTAAAAGAGTTGGGCTAGAAGAGTCCCGGGCTGTCCACGAGGGCGGGGGGCGCGCCCACCCCCTGGGCGTGGGCCCCTGTCTCGTGGACGACTCAGAGACCCCCTGGACGTGATATCGACGCCAAAAATTCCTATAAATACATAAACCTCCAGAAAATAACCTAGATCGGAAGTTCCGCCACCGCAAGCCTCTGTAACCACAAGAAATCAATCTAGGCCTTCTTTGGCACCCTGCCGGAGGGGTCCATCATCACTGGAGGCCATGAAGGAGGATCTCGGAGGGGCCATCATCGCCATGAAGGCCAAGGACCAGAGGGAGAAACTCTCCCCATCTAGGGGGAGGCCATGGAGGAGGAAGCACAAGGGGGAGAATCTCTCCTCCTCTCTCTCGGTGGCGCCGGAGTGCCATCGGGAGGGGAATCATCGCCCGGTGATCGTCTTCATCAACATCACCATCATCGTCACCATCCTCATCTCTTTTACGCGGTCCACTCTCCCGCACCCCGTTGTAATCCCTACTTGAACATGGTGCTTTATGCCACATATTAATGATCCAATGATGTGTTGCCATCCTATGATGTTTTGAGTAGATATCCTTTGTCTTTGGGTTGATTGATAATCTAGATTGGTACGAGTTGTATGTTTTATTTTGGTGTTGTCCTATGGTGCCCTCCGTGTCACGCAAGCATGAGGGATTCCCGCTGTAGGGTGTTGCAATACGTTCATGATTCACTTATAGTGGGTTGTTTGAGTGACAGAAGCATAAACCCGAGTAAGGGGATTGTTGCGTATGGATAAAGGGGACTTGATTCTTTAATGCTATGGATGGGTTTTACCTTAATGATCTTTAGTAGTTGTAGATTCTTGCTAGAGTTCCAATCATAAGTGCATATGATCCAAGAAGAGAAAGTATGTTAGCTTATGCCTCTCCCTCATATGAAATTGCAATGACGACTACCGGTCTTGTTAACAATTGCCTAGGACAATTCCGCATGCCGATCCATCATTATTCCACACTCGCTATTTATAATATTTAGTAATATATTCTAACTTTACGATAACAACACCTACTTTTATATTTTAGCTCTCCGATATCATGCGAAGTTATCCTCTTCAGTTTTATTTCTCATTTCTAGTAGGAAGCAAACATTCGGTGTACGTAGAGTCGTATCAGTGGCAGATAGGACTTGAGAGAATATTGATCTTACCTTGAGCTCCTCGTGGGTTCGACACTCTATACTTATCACTTCCACCATTGGGAATTTCTATGATGATTCCCTGCACTTGGGGACCATCAAGGGGCAGAGGGAGGGCAGCCGCACCCATCTGTGCCACGACAGTGCCTTCCCTTTCCTTCTAGTGTTCTTCCTCTCCGTAGTGCTTAGTGAATCTCTGCTGAGATTCCACCACCACCACCATCACCATGCTGTTGTGCTGCCGGAGGACTCAAGCTACTACTTCACCACTGCTTGCTGGATCAAGGAGGTGAAGGCGTCATCAAGCCGTACATGTGTTGAACGCGGAGGTGCCGTCCGTTCGGCACTTGGATCGGAGTTTGCGGGACATGTCGTGATTGGATCGCGAAGACGTTCGAATACATCAATCGCGTTTCTTAACGCTTCTACTTAGCGATCTACATGGGTATGTAGATCTAATATCTCCTCTCGTAGATGGTCAATTCCTAGATTGATCTTGGTGAGAGTAGGATTTTTTTTTCATGCAATGTTCCCCAACAGTTCAGCACACGTTGAGCTCGGTGACGTCATCACCTTCTTGATCCAGCAAGATGGACAGAGTAGTAGATGAGTTTTGGCAGCACGGCGGCATGGTGACGGTGATGGTGAAGTGATCTCCGCAGGGCTTCGCCAAAGCACTACGAAAATATGACCGAGGGACGAAACTGTAGAGACGGGTACCACACAAGACTAAGACAATGTTCTAGGGTCATATATATGTAGATGGGAGGGAGGGGAGGTTGCAAGGGCGCACCCTTGGGCTGGCCGCCGGCCACTAGGGCACCTACCCTGCCCTGTGCCCCCCTGCCATATATTCCCCAAGGGGGAGGAAAGAGGAGGAGAGGGAAGGAAGGGTGAGACCTAGTCCCCCGTTTCCTTCTCTCCCCCAGGGCTGGCCATCTATAGAAGGCTCACAAGCCCCTTGTGGGCTGGTGTATTCCCTCACTTGGCCCATTAGGCCCATTACTTTGCCGGGGGTGCCCAGAACCCTTTCCGGTGACCTGACAAGTACCCGGTATCACCCGAAACAGTTCCCACGTCCAAATACAATCGTCCTATATATTAATCTTTACCTCTTGACCATTTCGAGACTCCTCGTCATGTCCGTGATCTCATCCGGGACTCCGAATAACATTCGGTCACCAAATCACATAACTTGTATAATACTATATCGTCATCAAACATTAAGCGTGTGGACCCTACATGTTCGAGAACTATGTAGACATGACCGAGACACCTCTCCGGTCAATAACCAATAGCGGAACCTAGATGCCCATATTAATTCCTACATATTCTACAAAGATCTTTATCGGATGAACCATTATGACAACATATGTAATTCCCGTTGTCCATCGGTATGTTTCTTTCCTGAGATTCGATCGTCGGTATCTTCATACCTAGTTCAATCTCGTTACTGGCAAGTCTTTTTTACTCATTCGGTAATATGTCATCTCATAACTAACTCATTAGTCATTTGCTTGAAAGGCTTCTTATGATGTGTATTACCGAGAGGGCCTAGAGATACCTCTCTGATACTCAGAGTGACAAATCCTAACCTCGATCAACTCAACAAACACCTTCAGAGATACATGTAGAGCATCTTTATGATCACCCAGTTACGTTGTGATGTTTGATAGAACACAATGCATTCCTCCGGTATCCGGGAGTTGCACGATAACATAGTCAAAGGAATATGTATTTGACATACAAGAAAGCAGTAGCAAAAACCTATACGATCAAATGCTAACTAACGGATGGGTGTTGTCCATCACATCATTCTCCTAATGATGTATTTCAAAAAAAATTTACCTACGATCATGCAAGATCTATGTAGGAGAAGCATATCAACGAGCGGGGATATTGTGTCCACGTACCCTCGTAGACCGAAAGCGGAAACGTTTAGTAACGCGGTTGATGTAGTCGAACGTCTTCGCGATCCAACCGATCCAAGCACCGAACGTACGACACCTCCCCGTTCAGCACACGTTCAGCTCGATGACGTCCCATGAACTCTTGATCCAGTTGAGTGTCGCGGGAGAGTTTCGTCAGCACGATGGCGTGGTGACGGTGATGATGAAGTTACCGTCGCAGGGCTTCGCCTAAGCACTGCAACAATATGACCGAGGTGTGTAACTGTGAAGCGGGAACCGCACACGCCTAGGAATAACTGATATGTCTCCAAGGGGTGCCCTCCACACGTATATAAAGGAGGGAGAGGGAGGAGGCGGCTGACCTAGGAGGAGGGCGCGCCAAGGGAGTAGGACTCCCCTTTCCTTGTAGGAGTAGGAGAAGGGGGAAGGGAAGGAGAGGAAGAGAAGGAAGGAGGGGGTGCCGCCCCTCCCCCTAGTCCAATTCGGACTAGGCTTGGGGGGCGCGCGGCCTAGCCCTAGGCAGCCCCTCTCTCTCTCCCCTAAAGCCCACTAAGGCCCATTAGCTCCCCGGGGGGTTCCGGTAACCTCCCGGTACTCCGGTATTTATCCGGTGACCCCCGGAACCCTTCTGGTGTCCTAATATAACCTTACAATATATCAATCTTTATGTCTCTAGCATTTCGAGACTCCTCGTCATGTCCATGATCACATCCGGGACTCCGAATTCCCTTCGGTGCATCAAAATAAATAAACTCATAATACCGATCGTCATCGAAAGTTAAGCGTGCGGACCCTACGGGTTCGAGAATTATGTAGACATGACCGATACTCATCTCCGGTCAATAACCAATAGCGGAACCTGGATGTTCATATTGGCTCCCACATATTCTACAAAGATATTTATCGGTCAAACCGCATAACAACATACGTTGTTCCTTCTGTCATCGGTATGTTACATGCCCGAGATTCGATCATCGGTATCATCATACCTAGTTCAATCTATTCACCGGCAAGTATCTCTACTCTTTCTGTAATACATCATCTCGTGACTAACTCATTAGTCGTTTGGTTGCAAGGCTTATTATGATATGTATTACCGAGAGGGCCCAGAGATACCTCTCCGACACTCGGAGTGACAAATCCTATTCTCCATCTATGCCAACACCACAAACACCTTCGGAAACACCTGTAGAGCATCTTTATAATCACCCAGCTATGTTGTGACGTTTGATAGCACACAAGGTGTTCCTCCGATATTCGGGAGTTGCATAATCTCATAGTCATAGGAACATGTATAAGTTATGAAGAAAGCAATAGCAGAAAAACTAAATGATCAAGTTGCTAAGCTAACAGATGGGTCTTGTCCATCACATCATTCTCCTAATGATGTGATCCCATTGATCAAATGACAACTCATGTCTATGGTTAGGAAACATAACCATCTTTGATTAATGTGCTAGTCTAGTAGAGGCATACTAGGGACACTCTGTTTCATCAATGTATTCACACATGTATCAAGTTTCCGGTTAATACAATTCTAGCATGAATAAAACACATTTATTATGATGTATAAGGAAATACAAATAAAAACTTTATTATTGTCTCTAGGGCATATTTCATTTAGTCTCCCACTTGCACTAGAGTCAATAATCTAGATTACATAGTAATGATTATAACACCCATGGTGTCTTCGTGCTGATCATGTTTTTCTCGTGGAAGAGGCTTAGTCAACGGGTCTGCGACATTCAAATTCGTATGTATCTTGCAAATTTCTATGTCTCCCTCCTTGACTTGATCGCGGATGGAATTGAAGCGTCTCTTGATGTGCTTGTTTCTCTTGCGAAACCTGGATTCCTTCGCCAAGGCTATTGCTCTAGTGTTGTCACAAAAGATTTTCATTGGACCCGATGCACTAGGTATTACACCTAGATCGGATGTGAACTCCTTCATCTAGACTCCTTCACTTGCTGCTTCCGAAGCAGCTATGTACTCTGCTTCACACGTAGATCCCATCACGACGCTCTGTTTGGAACTGCACCAACTGACAGCTCCATCGTTCAATAAAAATACATATCCAGTTTGTGACTTAGAGTCATCTGGATCAGTGTCAAAGCTTGAATCGACGTAACCATTTACGACGAGCTCTTTGTCACCTCCGTAAACGAGAAACATATCCTTTGTCCTTTTCAGGTACTTCAGGATATTCTTGACCAATGTCCAGTGATCCACTCCTGGATTACTTTGGTACCTCCCTGCTAAACTTATAGCAAGGCACACATCAGGACTGGTACACAACATTGCATACATGATAGATCCTAAGGCTGAGGCATAGGGAATGAATTTCATTTTCTCTTTATCTTTTGCAGTGGTTGGGCATTGAGTCTTACTCAACTTCACACCTTGTAACACAGGCAAGAACCCTTTCTTTGACTGATCCATTTTGAACTTCTTCAAAACTTTATCAAGGTATGTGCTTTATGAAAGTCCAATTAAGTGTATTGATCTATCTCTATAGATCTTGATGCCCAATATATAAGCAGCTTCACCGAGGTCTTTCATTGAAAAATTCTTATTCAAGTATCCTTTTATGCCATCCAGAAATTCTATATCATTTCCAATCAACAATATCTCATCCACATATAATATCAGAAATGCTACAGAGCTCCCACTCACTTTCTTGTAAATACATGCCTCTCCAAATGTCTTTATAAAACCATATGCTTTGATCACCTCATCAAAGCGTATATTCCAACTCCGAGATGCTTGCACCAGTCCATAGATGGATCGCTGGAGCTTGCACACTTTGTTAGCACCTTTAGGATCGACAAAACCTTCTGGTTGCATCATATATAACTCCTCTTTAAGGTATCCATTAAGGAATGCAGTTTCGACATCCATTTGCCCAATTTCATAATCTTAAAATGCAACAATTGCTAACATGATTCGAACAGACTTAAGCATCACTACGGGTGAGAAAGTCTCATCGTACTCAACTCCTTGAACTTGTCAAAAACCTTTCACAACAAGTCGAGCTTTATAGACAGTAACATTACCATCGGCGTTAGTCTTCCTCTTAAAGATCCATTTATTTTCAATGGCTTGCCGATCATCAGGCAAGTCAACCAAAGTCCACACTTTGTTCTCATACCACTACAAAAAAGACACATCCATGAAATTTTGGGCACAACGAAATATTTTTCTGTCATACTTATGACACTTCTATGACGATACTTGTGACAAAACCCGGTATCATCATAGATGTGGTAGGGTCCTACTTCTATGGCAAAAAATCATGACTAGAAAATGGGCTTTTTGTCCTGGGCGGGATGGAGATGCAGCTGCATGACATTCTTTGGGCCGTCCATGATGGAAAAAACCATGGTAGAAGCGAGGGCGAGGAAAATATCGGGGTGTTCCCGGTTACGGTGGGTGGTCGGGGCCGAGCGATGCGCGTTTCCCTCGTACACGCACGCGCGTGGGTGCGAGGCGTTGGGCTCTAACTAAACCCGAGCGATTGCACTGCACGCTACGCATTACTGAACCCGAGCGATCGATCGATGGCTGTTAACTGAACCCGATCGAGCGATTCCTTCGCTACTACTGCTAACTGAAGCCGATCGATGCTGCCTCTGGATGAACAGTGAGCGTTGTTGGGCGGTTTGGATGAATAGTTCCCGGTGGGGGTGGATGAACAGGACCCCGTGGTGTTGCCTCTGGATGAACAGAACCCTGATTGATCGAGCCAGTTGGGGCTGGATGAACAGGACCCCGTGGAGGGCTGAATGAACAGGACCACCCCGTGGAGGGCTGGATAAACAGTAGACGGTGGAGGGCTGGATGAACAGTAGCCCGTGGAGGGGTGGTTGAATAGGAGCCCGTGGAGAGGGCTGGTTGAATAGTAGCCGGTGGAGTAGCGCGCGGTGGAGGCTGGATGAACAGGAGCCCGTGAATGAAGAGTCACAGGTGGAGGCTGGAGGAGGTCGACGGTGGATGAATAGTAGCCCGTGGAGGCTAGAGGGGGTCGACGGTGGAGATGAACAATATCCCGTGGAGTCCCATTTTGTGATACGCCACACCCCTCCCGATGAACAGGACCCCCGTTTCGACCATAGCGCTCCAACACAAGTCTGTTTCCTCTGTTTTGCGGTACACCACACCCCTCCCGATCAACAGGACCCCCGTTTCGACCGTAGGAGGTCCGTTTCCTCCGTTTTACGATACGCCAGACCCCTCCCGATGAACATGATCCTGTTTCGAACATGGCTGGTCGAACACAAGGCCGTTTCCTCCGTTCTGCGGTACGCCAGGCCTCGTTTCCATCGGCTATTCCGTCCAAGCCCTCTCGATGAACACGATGACGCATTCCATTCCGACCCAGCCGGTTGGCTCCCCATGAACACGACGACGACGCCGTTTCTCCGTTCCGACCTAGCCATGTACACAAGCCCTGGCCGTACGTATGCGCGAGTAGGCGTTCGAGACCCTGCCCATATGTACGTACGTGGCCGTATTTTCTTTCTTGCTTACTGGCCGCTGTACGTACGTGTACATGCTACGTGCGCGCCTCTACTACGACACGAGCGCACCTCTACATCGACCAATATGTACGTACATGTTTGCAACCAGAATGACAACGCTATGTACGCTTCGACCAGGTGGGTCCCGATCGTCAGGCACTTCCTTGTGTGCGAAGATGTAGCTGGTGGGTCCTAGCAGTCAGGGGCGAATCATTTTTTTGCCCGCACGCACTTCCTTGCGTGCGAAGATGTAGCTGGTGGGTCCCAACAGTCAGGGGGAGATGTTTTTTTCGCGATGTACGATGACCCGTCCGGTGGGTCCCCGCTGCCAGGTGGAGGAATAATTATTTTGCAGGTAATAAGGAGGCACTTCCTTGCTGTGGCCGTGGACCCAGCTGTCAGCCTCTCCACGTACAGTCCACGTCCGATGGAAGCCGTTCCTTGACCACGTTGACCACGTCGCGCCAAGAGCACCAGGGTGGTGGACGACGGCGAGGCCTAGGAAGGGGACGACGCGGAGCCAGGGAAGACGCGGCAGTGGATGCCCACGCGTAGAGGAGTACGAGGGTCCACTGGTTCGCTACGGTGTGAGGCTGCCGTCACCGCAGAATAACATGGGGTGTGGGTGAGTAGAGGGATAGTCTGGCCAACGGTGGGAATAGTAGGGGCGGTGAGGCCTCCGCAGCAGCACAGCCGGCCACGGGAGGCAGGAGCATGCGACACGACCGGCGCTGCTTTGGGCGGCTGGAGCAACAAGACCAGAGGTTGAAGAAGCACTACGGCCGTTGGATTGACATCGTACGGTCACTGGAGCTAGAATCATTCATATTGCCTAAGTTGACAAAGCACTTCGTCCCTGTCAACTTAGTAGGCTCACAAGTCAGCCTCCCACAAAGGTGGATCCCAACCAGCAGGGGGAGTATTCATTTTTTGTGCGTAATAAGGAGGCACTTCCGGTGGGTCCGAGTTGACAGCGTGGGGAATGTTTTTTCGTGCAATACGGTGGCCCGTCCAGTGGGTCCCAGTAGTCAGGGGGAATCGTTTTTTTTTCGCGAAATACGGTGGCCCATCCGGTGGGTCCCTGCTGTCATGTGGAGGAATCATTATTTTCCACGTAATAAGGAGGCACTTCCTTGCTGCCGTCGTGGACCCAGCTGTCAGCCTCTCCACGTACAGTCCACGTCCGATGGAAGCCGTTCCTTGACCACGTTGACCACGCCGCAATGAGAGAACCAGGGCGATGGACGACGGAAAGGCCTAGGAAGGAGACGACATCGAGCCAGGGAAGACGCGGCAGTGGAAGCCCGCACAGAGAGGAGTACGAGGGTTCACTGGTTCGGCTACGGTGTGAGGCTGCCGTCGCCACAGGGCCTGGCCAGAGGTGGGAATAGTAGGGTGCGGTGAGGCCTCCGCGGCAGCACAACCGGCCATGGCAGGCAGGAGCATGCAGCACGACTTGCATTGCTTTGGGCGGCTGGAGCAAGAAGACCAGAGGTTGAAGAAGCACTACGGCCGTTGGATGGACATCGTATGGTCACTGGAGCTAGAATCGTTCATATTGACTAAGTTGACAAAGCACTCCGTCCCCGTCAACTTAATAGGACCACAAGTCAGCCACCCACCAAAGTGGGCCCCAACTAGCAGGGGGAGTATTCATTTTTTTGTGCGTAATAAGGAGGCATTTCCTGTGGGTCCGAGCTGACAGCGGGGGGAATATTTTTTCGCGAAATACGGTGGCCCGTCCGGTGGGTCCCAACAGTTAAGGGGGAAATGTTTTTTCGCCAAATACAGTGGCCCGTCCGGTGGGTCCCTGATGTCAGGTGGAGGAATAATTATTTTCCGCGTAATAAGGAGGCACTTCCTTCCGGCTACCATGGACCCAGCTGTCAGCCTCTCCATGTACAGTACTCTTCCAATGGAAGTCGTTCCTTGACCACGTTGACCACGCCACGCCGAGAGCACCAGGGCGGTGGACGACGACGAGGCCTAGAAAGGGGACGATGCAGAGCCGAGGAAGACGCGGCAGTGGAAGCCCGCGCGGAGAGGAGTACGAGGGTTCACTGGTTCGACTGCGGTGTGAGGCTGCCGTCGCCGCAGGGCCTAGCCAGCGGTGGCAATAGTAGGGGGCGGTGAGGCCTCCGCGGCATCGCATACGGCCACGGGAGGCAGGAGCACGAAGCACGACCGGCGCTTGTTTGGGCGACTGGAGCAAGAAGACCAAAGGTTGAAGAAGCACTACGACCGTTGGATAGATATCGTATGGTCAATGGAGCTATAATCATGCATATTGACTAAGTTGACAAACCCCTCCATCCCCGTCAACTTAGTAGGCCCACAAGTCAGCCTCCCACTATACTGGGTCCCAGCTAGCAGGGGGAGTATTCATTTTTCTATGCGTAATAAGGAGGCACTTCAGGTGTGTCCGAGCTGACATCGGGGGGAACGTTTTTTTTCGCGAAATACGGTGGCCCGTCTGGTGGGTTCCAGCAGTCACGGGGGAAACATTTTTTTTCGCCAAATACAGTGGCCCGTCCGGTGGGCCCCTGCTGTCAGGTGGAGGAATAACTATTTTCCGCGTAATAAGGAGGCACTTCCTTGCGGCTGCCGTGGACCCAGCTATCAGCCTCTCCACGTACAATACTCTTCCGATGGAAGTCGTTCCTTGACCACGTTGACCATGCCGCATCGAGAGCACCAGGGCGGTGGACGACGGCGAGGCCTAGGAAGGGAATGACACGGAGGCAGGGAAGACTCGACAGTTGTTTCCCACGCGGAGGGGAGTACGACTGTATGAGGGTTTACTGGTTCGTCTGCCGTCACCGGAGAATAACATCAGGTGTGGGTGAGTAGAGGGATGGCTAGGCCGGCGATGGGAGTATGGTGGGGCGGTGAGGTCTGCGCGGCAGCACAGCCGGCCGCGGGGAGGACGGAGCAGGCAGTCCCGCCGACGCTTGTTTGAGCGGTTGGAGCAGGAAGAGCAGAGATTGAAGAAGCACGATGGCCGTTGGATGGACATCCAACAGTCACTGTGCATCAACCTTTTTTTAGGAAGGCCTCAAATATGTAGAAAACATCATACAACCCATCTGCCATTATTTCTAATAATTTACAGCCCATTTGCTAATTCTTAAGGTTTGTTTTGGAGCCCATATTATTTTTGTTAGCATTACAGCCTATATTGTGGCCACGGTTAAAAAATTATACAAAATTTTGCATATTTCGGTGCGGTCCGAACTATTTTTAATCCCAAAATTTTGAGTCAAATTCAAACTAATTTTAAAAATAAATGTATATCAATATAAAATCCAACAAATTGTCCACGCATAAAAATCAATGCAATTTAAAATCTCGAAATGAAAAAAAGAAATTTGAAACTAATTGACGGTTTGATGTGTTTTGAAAATGTACAACCCATTTCTCATTACTAATAGGCCATTTTCTCGGCCAGCCGAATGAAGCTCTCCTCGTCTTGAAAGATTTGCAGCCCAACAGGCCTGACAAAGCGAGTTACTCGGCAAATCACAAAAAAAATGGGCTGTGGCCGTGGACCCAGCTACGGCCGTGGACCCAGCTGTCAGCCTCTCCACGTACAATACTCTTCCGATGGAAGTCGGTCGTTGACCACATTGACCATGCTGCGCCGAGAGCACCAAGGCGATGGACGACGTCGAGGCCTAGGAAGGGGACGACGCGGAGCCAGGGAAGACGCGGCAATGGATGCCCACGCGGAGAGGACTACGAGGGTTCACTGGTTCGGCTGCGGTGTGAGGCTGCCGTCGCCGCAGAATAACAGGGGGTGTGGGTGAGTAGAGGGATGCCCTGGCCAGCAGTGAGAGTAGTAGGGGCGGTGAGGCCTCCGCGGCATCACAGCCAGCCACGGGAGGCAGGAGCATGCAGCACGCCCGGTGCTGGTTTGGGCGGCAGGAGCAAGAAGACCAGAGGTTGAAAAGCACTACTGCCGTTGGATGAACATCGTACAGTACCTGGAGCTAGAATCATTCATATTGACTAAGTTGACAAAGCCTTCCGTCCCCGTCAACTTGGTAGGCCCACAAGTCAGCCTCCCACGATGCTGGGTTCCAGCTGGCGGGGGGAGTATTCATTTTTTATGCGTAATAAGGAGGCACTTCCTTGTGTGCGAAGATAGCTGGTGGGTCCGACCTGTCAGCGGGGGGCACGTTTGTTTCGCGAAATACATAGGCCCTTCCGGTGGGTCCCAGATGTCAGGTGAAGGAATCAAAGACTTGAGAAGGCGTACAGAACAAGCTAGTGTACCAGTAAAGAGACGTTGCTGAGTTTTAGAAAAAACAGAGACGTGCTCCTGCAGCTGGTTCGAATCCAAACATATACTATGACTATATATGGTGCTATGCTACTATGCAAGTAATGAAACTGACATATCCAACATTCGCTTCTCCTCTTCTCTACTTACTCTACCTAGCATCAGAAGCTCTGGCCGGAGCAACCATGTCCGCTGGCTGCTCGTCCACCTGCTCTTCAGCAGGCAACAACCAAATATGCGCCAAGTCGCCACCCGTACCATCACCTATGGGTCTCATCACACCCCCGCCGGCACGCGCACCGCAGCCGGTTGCTCATCACAACCCGCTGCCGTTGGTGTGGTGCCACTGCTGCAAATCACGCAGAGTCATCCATTGCATCTCAACCACGATCCTCAACCCTGGCCGAGTCTTCTACAAATTCCCGAATCATGGGGTAATAATATGTTTAAGTGTTGTTCTGCTACTTTCAGTTGCTAATTTTTTAATAGTTTGGTTGATGATCTTCCAATTTGATTCGTGCAGAAAAGGGAAGATTCGTGTTATTTGTATTTCTGGGAAGTTGCTGATGTGGGGGAGTGCAACTACGCTGATTATTTGGTTAGCCAAGGAATCCCAATACCAGCAGGTTGGGGTGTTCGACATGTAACTGAAGGAACGACAGAAGAGGAAGATGCAGAGTAGAAGGTTAAAGATGTAGTTCCTCTGATCAGGGCCAAGCAACAGCTGCTGAACGGCCTTGACAACAATGAGGAGATGAAAGAGCTTGTGAAGATAATGGGCAAAATCGATGTGCTTTGTAGGATGATTGTCTCTTTATTTGCAGTGTATGTAGCACTCGTGATGTATTTAGTGGCTATGACATGAGCACTTTGCTGAAACTAGTAATGAATGAAACCTGTGTAGCAGGATGGGCGTAGTGTTGTGAACATCTAATGATTTCTATTAACGGAAATCAGGGTGTATCCCCTTTTGCTCATAAATAAATAAATAGCAGAGGCCCTTTTGGTAATAAATAAATAAATAAGCAAAGGCCCTGTCGGGTCAGCTTTGTTCTCATTCGAAGACGTCGAGCAAATTGCAGTCCAACATCAAACTATGTCATCAAGTTCAAGTTTCACAGCCAAATATGAGTACAACTAAACAACAATGTCAACATGTTTTAGTCGTCATACAATCACCAAACACAAATCATCATACATAACAAGTGATGTTCTCACAGGAAAATACTAAACAACATGTTCATCAGGTTTCAGTTGTCATAACAATCACAATTTCACATAGTAGATAAAAAAACGTCTTCAGACAGGCAAATACGACAAAAGCAATGTAATCATCATCCACAGCAGCAGCGTCAACATCTTTGCCATGTGTATCAGTTTGAATTGTCATTCCCCATGGCGTCATCTTCTTCTTCGTCCTCAACGTCCTCGAATGTTGGCTTCTTCTTGATCAACTCTTGTATGTCCACAACACGACAGGCAATCTTTTCGCCGGCGTCATTGACGTGATGGTTCTCAAAGATATTAGGAACATCTGTGTTATCTTGTACATCAGGAGCAGTGTAAGCATCATCTTGTTGTGCAACTTCATTAAATGAATTCCTCTGCTCAAACCTTTGCAATACTCTCCAGTCATCGCTATGTGCAAATGTGTCTTCCAAGAAAAATATTTGTGTTGTTTGATTTGCCAAAATAAAAGGCTCATTGGTCTGGTACGACGCCTTGACATTGATGGATTTGAAATAATCATCAGCTCTGGGTTTTGCGATCTTGGAAAATAGGTTATACCAACGACAGTACAGCAGAACCACACACCGATTATCCTCGAAACTGGAGATATACTGCAACTGAACAATGTCTGTTATGTTAGCATACATTTCGGTTGTCTCTTTGTCATACGTATCCGTGCTCATGATGGCACTGTTTTGTGTCTTCCTGCCTTCGTCTCGTGCAAGGGTGTTGTAGCACACATCTCCAACAACGCAAGATTCATAATGTCTTACCCGAGTATCAGGACCCATTGCTAGTGAGTAAAGGGCATCATCAACTGCCTACCCATCCTCCCGCGTCTTCTTAACCTATGGTTACAAAATAGACAAGTTGATCATCTTATATACTCAATATATTGAAAAAACTAACAGTGCAATTCAGAAGCTTACATGGCTCTTGAACCATTTCGCAAATCCTGCCATCACCAGTTTGTCAATATTTCTTGGATTTTGCGGCAGTAACTCCTTTTTGTAGATGCTGCACAACATAGTGATCGCGTCAAACATATAAATATATAAGAATGTGCTGCAAGTTTAGTACATACCAAACCATTTTGTCCAAATTTTAGGTTTGTCCTCTTGTCGACTCTTCCCTGTAACTCGAACAGAATAATCGAAAACATTGAGCCCAGGATTGTCTTCATCCACCTCTTTGCTAAGCTGATCAGCAGTCTCAATGTATTTTGAGCAGAATGTCAATGCTTCTGTAGCAATGTAGGCCTCTGCAATGGAACCCTCCGGTCTAGCTCTGTTCCTAACATATCCCTTGAAAGTGCCTAGCCGCCTGTCAATAGGGTACATCCAGCCATACTGTACTGGACCTCTAAGTAGTGCCTCATCAGGTAGATGAACAGCCAAATGCACCATCACATCAAAGAAGGCTGGAGGATATATCTTCTCAAGGTCGGATAGGATAGTTGGTATCATTATCAGGATAAACAATAATCTCTCTTCTCCCCTGCCACGCTTCCTTTTCCTGCTACCATTATCAGGATGGTTTCCTGGTGTAATATGCCTCACCTTCTCTAATTGCACTTGCAACTCATCGGCGGTGAGCCTCTTTGGTGCATCACGGTTTTCATGCTTTGCCTTGAACACATGTCTTCGGTATTTTCTAGGATGCAGCTTGTCTTTGGCAAGGAAACGGTGGTGTCCAATGTAACAGATCTTGCTAAGTATTGCGTATGACAGCGGATTCCTATCACAGCAAACACATGCATTCTAACCATGTGTCGTTCGCCCTGACATAGTGCCCAAAGCCGGATAATCATGGATGCACCAAATTATAACAGCACGCAGAAAGAATTCAGCTGGTGGGCTGCTATATAGGTCTCGAGTGAGAACACCCCTACATAGCTGTTGAAGTTCCTCCACAAGAGGCTCCATGAACAAATCAAAATCCTTTCCAGGACTTTTTGGACCTGGGATGAGCAAGGCCATCATGTAGTTTGATTCTTTGGTGCAGACATTTGGAGGCATGTTGTAAGGGATAACAAGCACTGGCCACATGCTATATGTGGCGCTCTGGTGGCCAAATGGGTTAAATCCATGTGAAGCTAAGCCAAGTCTAATCTTTCTCAGGTCAGCAACAAACTCTTTGTGCTTTTGATTGAAGCTTTTCCACTCACTACCATGTGATGGATGGCTCATTAGATTCTGATCTCTGTACTCCTGGTTCTCAGAATGCCATAGTACATCCTCTCTTGTTTCAGCATCATGAAACAACCTTTGCAATCTTGGTGTAATTGGAAAATGTCTCAGAACATTATGGGGAATCCTCTTCACAGCATCACCATCTTTCCATCTTGATAATTTGCATTTCGGGCATTCACTTAAGTTGGCATAATCCTTCCGGAACAGAACACAATTATTCTTACAAACATGGATCATATCATATCCAATTCCAACCGCACGAAGGAAATTCTTCATTTTACTGTAGGGGTGTGGCAGCTCAGACGCATCTGAGAAAGCTTTGCGAAAAGCAGCCAACATCGCATCAAATGATTTTTTGGTAATCCGCTCAGATGTCTTCACCTGAAGAAAGGTGACCATAGCTGAGAATACTGACAGCTTATTTCTTGGGGTGACAGCCACGTTGCATTATCCCAACATGCGGGCCCACCGTTTTTCTTCTGCAGGTGAAAGTTCACGGAATGCACGCGCATTTCGTAGCATTATTTCAATGTTGGTCAAACTCACTGGCTCTGCCACCACCTCTTCCTCCTCCTCTTCCACCTGAGCATCAGGCAGATCAAGATGGTGATCTGCTGCTTCCACGTAGTCAATAACATTGACGTTCACAGCTTCACCATGATGAAACCAACTAGTATATGTGACCAACATCCCATACAAGTGTAGATGATTTTGAATAGTTGACTGGGGTCTTGTAACTGAATTCATACAACTGCTACACGGGTAGAGCACATCTGATTTCGGACCACCGTACTTAGCTCTGATAAAGTTCATGAAGTTTTCAACCCCCTCGACATATGCAGCGGAGAATCTTCGAGCAGAAGTTATCCAAGTCCTGTCCATCTATTAGACATACAAATTAGTTCTTCTACTAGATATTATAGGAAAAACATATATGCTTTTTTATGAAGTCCAGAAGAAAATACCTAGGTCGATGTCTAAAGCCATGGCAAGATATTTGGACGAGCAGATCTAAGTAACGAAATATATGTAAAGCTAATTCAACAAACATATTTGAGTGCTAAATTATGGTAGGTTGTTTCAGTAGTCAATGAGGCCGAGCACACAACCATCAAACTATCGAAGGCCATCGCAGCAACAAAGATCGAGTATAAAACGGTGTAGAGCTATTTCACGTAATAGATTGGCTACTAGACCATGACAATCTATGTCATAATAAATATATGGCATGATATTTTAGCAACTATTCGGCCTTGGAATGCCATCTTAGCTAAGCAGATTGAGTGCAGAACAGGGCAATGAAGCTTCTTAAGCAGAGCATATTGACTGTAAACTACTTCGGCAAACAACGAGATTAACAGCGTCTATCAGCTAACATTCAGCGCTACACCGACATGCATGGGGCCTCAGTGTAGAATGCGTGTACCATGGGAGAAGCTGACAGCCGTGCATCTCCACACGAACGTCGCCAGCGATGGCCGCGCTGACCGCCGTGCGCCTCCACAAGAACGTCGCCAGCGGTGGCGGCGCGGCTAGAGGACGGCAATCTACGAGAGTGTATTGTGGGAGCGAGAGGATCGCCGTGCGTCCCCTCGACGAACCGCGGCGCGGACGTATCTGCATGGTGGGGAGGGCGTCTTTGGCGGAGCGAATGGAGTGGAGGGGGACAGGGG
>LR738710.1:163246747-163277135 GCA_902687465.1 Secale cereale | reverse complement strand
GGGGGGGGGGGGTATGCGATGGAGAGAGATGCTCTTTGTTTCTCTTTATTATGACTAACTTTATATATAGTATAAAAATATACAAATTCACAGTGCGGAATAAATATCATTGTGTGCACCATGCAATGCAAGTGTTCATACTCCTCCATATAACTTTGTAATGTTGTATATATGTAGAAATTCTAAAATATTTTTTTGGCCACACATTATTCAAAAGGAATGTTGTATGCGAAATAAACGTGAAGAGATGGCTTTTTATATCAATGGGGTACGTGATGTAACATGTGTGAATGTGTAGTTGATGCATTTGGCACGGCCTAGAGAGGGATTTGTGTGTATTACGTATTCGAGAGAGGCATGGATAGAGGGGCCGGCAGGGGGGCATGGGAGAGATAACACGAGAAATGAGAGTGGTCTAGAGAGAGAGACGAATATGACATCACGGCGAGAGATTCCCTTGAATGTGTATATGCAAGGGGGGAGTGGATAGAGGCACCAGGAGAATATTTTGTGTGTGTGTGTGGTGTGTGTGTTGGTATGTGTGGGTGTGAGAATATAACGAGACATGGGGGCAGAGGGTGTGTCACCGCGTGAGGTCCGGTGGGTCGAGGTGAGGCCCTTCGTGCTGTTTCATCCTGCGCCACATTGGTCGGCCCGTGACGCATTTAGGGAGACCCATGGATGACTAGTCGTACAAGACAAAGATAGCATAATTGTGAAGGACTCTATGTCCATTGACAAAGCCGGCTAGGATTTGTAACCGTAGGTTCTCGGACTAAGGTAACCTCTTTATCTCTGATATTACTATTCATCCAACCTAACTTTAAGGGGCATCCTACAGAATGCTCTACTAGAATCATACTCGTCGATTAGGAAGAGAGGTGTGAGACAATGAGTGAGAGGCAGGCCTAAAGATAATGTGCATACAGGAGACATGTAGGCAGGTCTATGTATATAGAAAGGGTCGATGGGGATTGTACGTGTGTATGCTTGCGAAAGGGCGAGTGCTTGTGATAAAGGTTAGTGAAAATAGTCATAAATGGTTACGAGAGGGAGGGAGGGTTATATCGAGAGCATGTGTGCGAGAAAGACAACTCGGGAGAGAGTGTGTGAGCATGTGTGAGAGACCACCGATGGAGAGTGAAACTACACGTACAAGACTGCTGTACACATTGATTAAAGATATAAATTGTATCCAAATATAAGGATGGGATCATGGTATTTGCAATTTGCGTAAGGAAGGGTCATTGATCCATCAGACATTTAGATTCTATCAAATTTGAGCATGTCTATGTTATTATTCGACACAATTGATCCACATAGTTAGTATTTTGAAATCCAGGCACTGCATCTCTTTAGCAATCGAATATAAACGTGAGTATAGTTCATGTTGTGTGTGTAAAGCACATTATACACACGAAAGTTACACAATGAACATTATAAATAGCTACCTATGAACTAGCATACATTTGAATTCAACTTAAGGTGGTTTAAAAACTCGAATTCAACATGAAGTCCATTCAATTATTTGAATTTGATATCATGGCATTTGTAAATCATACCTAAATTATGGGGACACCAATTGTTGCCCTGATTTTGTACATAATAGCATATGTAGTCGTGTACAAAATAGATTCTAATTTAGCTCCTCCATTCCAAAATAATCGTAGTTATAGGATTTTCAAGTGTCAAAATTTCAAAAAGAAGCGGATAATTTATTGAGGTTTTCAAACATACAAGGTCAAATTTAACGTTGTGTATTCAGGTTAATCCTCAAAGTTCAAGAGTACTCTAAACGTGAATGCTTGTGTTTCAAAATTTCGAACGAAGTGCCAAAAGAGCCTCTACTCGCCCGAAACCGCGTGAGACCAATGTTTGGTAGTACAAGGAAATTACTTTTCTAATAACTCTGGCCCGTGAAACCTACCGGCCCGACATCCAAAGGTCTAAATCGGGGTAGATTTGTAGCTTCATCTAGACGCCACACAACCGCCTCCGAAAAACATTCATACACAATGGCCGCCTAAGCACACATACGCGTGGCCAAAATTGCTCCCGCCCACTATTTGGGACACCTTGGATTACCGTCCTACCCCCGATCCGCAGCAGGTCCTAAATTTAAGAGGGGGGGAAAGTTTGTACCTTCCCCATATTTCAAACAAGCGCGTCCCATCTTATGTCCAAAAAAGCCAAAAACAAGCGCGTCCTAGACCGAAACATGGTCTCCCCCTCCCCCCCCGCCCACCCATCCAATTCCCCATTCGTACTCCGTGGGCGCGAAAACTACCTCTCCACCAGCCGCAAAACCCCGGCGTCCTCCGTCCGCCACCCCATTCCACCCATCAACCGCCGCCCTCCTCCATCACGCCGGAGCCGATACCCCGACGTCGTCGTCCACCGCAACCTCAATCACAACGCCCTCCACGGCTAGTAGTTGAAGCTGAGGCCGAGCCGTCAGTACCCGAGCCAGTTCAACCACGCCGTCCTGCGCCTCACCGCTGCCGCTCCAACTTCGCCACCCTCCACTGCACCGGAGCTGTTCCTGCTATGCCGTCCTTCGCCGCCTCGGATCTGCTTCCCCTCCGCCAAGATACGGCCACGGCAACACAGTCAACAATTTGGCCATGGGTTCGTCCAAGCCTGCACCCTCCTCCAGAACATCGGTTTCCCCGGAAAAAGGAAGAAGATTAGCGCGACATGTGGAGGCGACCACACCGGCAACCGAAAATGGTACCCCTCTTCCCTTATTCGTGCAAATCTTACGTGTCTGCTTGCATGGTATTCATCCCACAGAAGACACTAGTTGACCACTTCTTGATACTATATGTTCCTAGTAACTCGCGATGCACAAGGTTTCTCCTCATATACTATTTCACCTCATCTAGAGGTCCGTCGCCCCCTGAATTTCAATTCCTGGTCAGTTGATTCCCAATTAACGGAAGCATTCCTCGGCGTAACAGGCGCTAGTCCGCCTATTACGCCAGGGAAGCAGCGCCTCGATGTTTATCTTAGGGGCGTGTGGGGCCTAGAGCTACTAGCGCCCGATCTGGAGGTCGGTCGGGATTAAAGGGATGGCCTGGGGGCGCTGCCAAGCACGGTGGTGGTGTGAGGTCGAGGGGAGGGCGGGGCAGCGAAGGCAGGGGTCTGGGCCAGTGGTCGCTGGCGGTTCGAGAAAGATCGTCAACAGTGACTAGCGGGAGGTAGACGAAGGCCATCTTCCCATTCCTTAAAGATCGGACGGTTCATTACAAAAATCGACTGACCTATTTATTTTCAGTGGACTGTTATCTTGATATGACCACATGTGGTGGTGTGCTGGAGGAGTACCTGCATTCCTGTACTCATATATTACAAAATCATACAGAGTAGAATCTAATTTTGTTTGCCATGCAATGTTGTAGAGCTATCATATGTCTCCTGTCATTTATTTTTCAGCCACCTGCTATCTACTACTTTTACAGTGCACTAGTTCTGCACACACTTCACCCGTACTCTCACTATTGTGTTTTTATGCAAGGGTATTTCAGACTCTGCTGCTATGAGAAAAGCAAAAAAAGAAAAGAGAGAAGTCGCTTCAGCATCGTACGCGGATAGGACAGACATGTTTCAGCCTTATAATAGGTGCAGTGTCAGCAGATGGAGATGGCAAACGTTGCTCTGAAGTTGATGACCTCGCTCGCAATGAACCACCATCCCAGGTGCTTGCTTTAACTTCGCGGAGTCATATGTGGTTGCATGTTCCATATGGTGTCTAGCTTGTATTCGAAAGGCCAAAGTCGGTCTCTATTAAGATAAGGAAATATATTTTTTACACGAACCACCATCCCGTGAGCACCAGAAGACAAATAGCTAGTTAGGGCACTGGCCGAGCCAGTGAGAAGCCCAGCAAAGAGAGGCATCACCTGGAAGCCAACTAAAAAGCCGCGATGGTGGCGAAGCAGCCCGCCTCCCACCAGGCTCTCAGGTCCTAGATGATCATGCTCACCACTCCAACCGGATGTCTAGCTTGTATTGCTTCCAATTTGGTTAAATTGCATCTTCTTAGCTTAGACATTATACCTTTGAATATGACATGCCTATCTGTTTTTGGTACATACTAGTACAACTATGTATTAACCATGTTCTTACATCAAACTAATGTTCTTGTGTATCCCTCATCAATCACTTATGATGAGGCATTCAGGCAAGTGGACTACTCCTCATTTCTAGAATGCAGCGTCAGCCTCCTGACATGATTCTCAAGAAACAACAAGGCGGAATGAAGATAGTGAACGTAGCTCTGTAGTTGATTACCGCATTTCCCCTACACTAGCATCACAGGTGCTTGCTCTAACTTGGCAGCGTGATATGTGATTGCATGTTGCATATGGTGTCTAGATTGTAATTTTTCCAATCTGGTTAAACTGCATGTGCTATTCTGCTTAGCTTATACATTATACCTGTTAATGTGACATGCCTTCCTGTATTTAGTACATAGTACATCTATCTATTAAGCATGTCCTCACATAAAACTATTGTTTTTTTTTGTATCCCGCATAAATCAATATGACGAGACACCTTGAGTATATGCAGTGTGATATTAATTGCATCTTTGATATGATTTACAGCATGCGCTGCTCCTAATTTGTTGAAATGCCAGTTATGATGGGACACTTTTTACGTGGCAGAGTCATATTGGTTGCATCTTTCATGTGGTGTCTAGCTTGCATTGCTTCTTATTTGGTGAAATGGTTTCTGCTTAGTTTACACAAATAGTTGTGAATATGACATGCCATCCTATTTTTCGTATTATTCCATCCTGGAATCATGTGTTTGCCTTACATCAAAGTAGTGATTGTCAGTATCATGCACGAATGAGTTCTGAAGAGTGAATTTTATTGCTTTTTCGTGTCGGTTTTACTTGACAATTCCAAATCAATAAAGCGGAAGGAAGTTAGCAAGGCAACAGATGAAGGTGCTCCTTCCAAATGGAGGGCCTCTACAGATTTTACGCCTCCATCCCCCCAAGATGATTTCCAAGACAAGACATGCATGGACACTCAACATAGCTATGTTGGTGATGAGCACGTCTCCCCTAGTGCACCATCACAGGTGCTCCCTCTAACTTGGCACTGTTATATGTGGTTGCATGTTATGTATGATGTTTAGCTTGTATTGCTTCTAATTTTGTTGAACATATGCTTACTTTACACATTATACTTGTGACTAAGACACGTGTTCCTATTTCTAGAACATACAATATCTGTCTATTACACCATGTTCTTACATCAAAGTACATTTGTTCTAAAGAACTAAATTGTTATTCGTTTTTCTTGTCGGCTTGACTTAACATGGCACAGAGAAAGAGGAAGCAAGACAGAACGACATGGAAAGGGAAGCGGAACAATCCTGTAGATTCTGCTGGTACTGATGGTGCAATAGAAGGTCAAAGTCCGGCGAAAAATTGTACCGATAGGGTATCCCATGCTAAACGAGCTGCAAAACAAGCCAAACAGAAACAAATACTGCCACCAAACAAGCCGAGACAACCCTAATTGTTGCAACACCTTCCACAGTACCACCAGATGCATGATTTACTCGTTGGTCAACTCAGCTAGCAGCACGTTCCCAAGCTCCCTTGCCACCTGACACTACTTCCGAAGCACTCTTGACGCAAGATGAGTTGGCAAGACCAGATGAACTTTGTGAGCTTCAACAACAAGAAGGTAGTTACTGGAGTCAAGTTACATTTGCATGCTTCTTTATATGTAGTCTCACAGTCTAATGTACACTAACACTTCCTATGTTTGTTGTTGGACTAGCACCTAGGCGCAAGAGGAAACAAACATCAGGGATAATGCTCGATAGGTTAACTAAATCTAGAGGAGGAAGAATGGAGATCCATTTTGAGGTAGGTTTAAAAAGGCCACGTGATGCTACAAAGTCAGCTAAGTTAGTATCAGAGGCATCGGCTGCTGTTAGGTGTCATGTACGTATCCTCCCAACATGGATTCAGTACAGGAATGACAAAGACAAAACCTAGTTCAACACCTTCCCCGACAATTTATCTGTAAGTATGGTTATGTATGGAAACTAGTAATATCGTCTTGCTCTCTCCAATACTTTCTAGGTTGCTGATAATGAGACTCCCATAATTTTCAACATATGAGGTTCAAGTTGGATAGCTAAGATGATGCAACCAGACAAGCTTGCACCCATGTTTTCAAGTCTGATCTGCGACAATATCCGTATAACTTGAGGAAAACTCACTTTGAAGGCAAGGCTAACAGTGAACTTGCCCAAACATCTCCAGTGGAAAATATATCTGATGAAGACTGGAGAGGCCTCGTTAAACACTGGTCCGATCCGAAGTATCAGGTACATTATATATGTGATCAGACCACATGTTGAAGTCCTATTTACGCATGTGGCACACAAATCTATCTTCTTGTAGGTGAACTGTTCAAAGAACAAGGCCAACCGTACGAAAGTGAAATTCCAACAGACGACATGATCTCGTAGCTATATTGCACACTATGAGGCTCTTGTAATTAGCTACTGTTTCACTCTTTTCGCTGTACCATATTATCAGATCTATATTGACTTGTTGCAAATGCAGAGGAAAGCCCGCAAGGACCAAAAAGTACATGAACCAAATGTTGTGGAAATCTTAAAGGACTGTCAAACCAGCAAGAAGAAGGGCATGAATACACCAGTCAAAGCCGTCGTCGTAAGTCCTTAATCCTCATGCCTTTTAACTACTACTTACTCTGACTTGTGCCTTGAACTGCATGGTTTGCAGCCAATGTCTATTACTCTTTTCAATTTTATACACAATTGTCTTAGCGTATCATTGCACCTTACAAGGTTTAAAAGAGAGGAGTGATGTTCCTTTGATCATGACCTACAATCTAGTTCCGTGCTGGACTTGCCCACACAATGTTACAATTGCCTGTTTGTGTGTTCTTAGTTGTTTTGTGATATGAATGATGTCATACTATGCTTACCGTATTATAACTTTGTCTCTTTATCCTTAGCCCTCAGTATAATGTGAAGAAATAGACAATACATTAGCGATGGTACATGGTCATATGTTTGGAACCTGTTTTTATTATGTACTTTGAAATAAAATACAACTACTATTTTACGTGGGTTCACCAGAATAAGTTTTGTATATAGACCAAAGCTATTTAGTTTGGTTTTGTTGTCGCCTTAATATCTTCTGTTCTGGTACTACTAATGTAAAACCTCAACTTTTCAGCGAGCTATGGAAAAAATGGTGGAGCCGCCACCTTCTGAAGGTGGCGAGGCAACTATAACCGCAATGTCAGCTCTTGCTTCAGTGGGTTAGAACCTGTCCACTAAAAGTGCCAAAAGCACGATCCTGCATAATACTTGCTTGGTTGTTAAGGCAGTCTCGTCCAAACTGCCTCATGATCAAGATATGCAAGCTCAAAACAATGTTGTATCTACGCTCCAGACACATGTCCATTACCTAACACAGACCCTTTGTGAAACAAGGAGAGACATTGTTCGATGTTGTCAAGATATGCATGGTTTTGAAACCAGACTATCAGACATTTGCTATGTTGTTCAGGAGCCTAGGAGAACTGAAGGCGAAGGTTATGGTGCTCCATCGGACAATACAACATGAAAACGTAACAGTCATGTCAAATGAACTGAGCTTCTGAACTTCTGGTGGTGCATTTATCTGCTAGTCTCTTAACTTTTATGCCAACCTTCCTTTTGTTTTATAGTTGTAATTTGTTTTGGTGCGATACAAAATTTGTTCTTAACGTGCAGCCACCGGCTGAAGAAAACAACAATCCATTTTTGTATAGCATAGGGTGTTCCCTATATTTGCACTGGTTGCGAACTTTGATGCCCATCGGCTGTAGTTAACATCGGCCTCCTACGGGCCGTAGAAACAATGGGCCTTCTAAGGGCCGTAGAAATAATGGGCCTTCTTTCTATCAAAAAAAACTATGGGCCTTCTACGTGGCGTAGAAACAATGGGCCTTATACAGGTTGTAGACACAATGGGCCTTCTATGGGCCGTATCATCAATGGGCCTTCTACGGGCCGTATGATCGGTTGGCCAAACATGGGCCAATAACAGAACACATTATGGCCGTAAATGGGCTAGAGTTGAAATTGTCTGTTCATGGGCCGACCATAACGGGCCATCGTTAATCGGCCGTATTTTGATGACACTATGAAAACGGCCCAATGTACTAACGGGCCACAAACGGGCCGACTGTAACCACGGGATGAATTTGGCCCACAAGCAGAAAATGACATTAATGGGCCGTAAGAAAACAAATGTGGAAATGATCCCAAGAATAAATGGGCCCCGAGAAGGCCAAAAGATAACATGGGCTGGAAACGGCCCAACGGAATAATGGGCCGCTAATGGGTATAAAGTGATACACTGTTCATTACGGGCCAGTTTCACCACGTGCCGTTAATGGGTATAAAGTGATACACTGTTCATTACGGGCCAGTTTTACTACGGGCCATTAATGGGCCGAGGGTAATAAGGGCCTCATATGGGCCGAAAGACATCATGGGCCATACATGGGCCGGAAGTTAAAACGGGCTGGAATTATATTGGACGGCCGAGATGACGCTACTGGGCCTAATTCGGATAGGCCGTAAACGGGCCCTGGGTTAGCAGGCTGTAAATGGGCTAAATGCGAACAAGCCATTAACACGCTTGCCGTGGGCCGGCCAGCCACCTTTTGACCAAGTCAAACAGGCCGGCCTTTTCACAGGAATGGGCCCCTGTTGGGCCATGCCACGTGTTGACGTATCATAGGCGCTTTGGGTCCAATGAGTGGATTACATATGTCCCAACGGTGAGCCGACACGTGTTTCCTCCAGCCAATGATGATTTTACACGTGGAAAATCCCCATTGGTCGGGGCTGTTAACAGGTTATCGGGTCCAAAATCGGACCCGATAGCTTAACGGCGTTCCGTTACGGTGGATGCCATGTGTCGGTCACCCTTGAAGAAAGCACTTCTGTGACGCGCGATTTATCGTCATGGAAGTGGACACTTCCGTGATGATATTTTTTTGTAAAGTCATGGAACACTTCTACGACAGCACAGGTATGACTATCTTGATTCTTTCATAAATTTGTCATGTATGTACATGCATGACAGAAAACGTGACCTACTGTGACAAACACGTATCATCACGGAAGTGTATTTTTTTGTAGTGTACATGGATCCCATCTCAGATTTCATGGCCTCAAGCCATTTTGCGGAATTTAGGCTAGTCATCGATTCCTCATAGTTCGTAGGTTCATCATGGTCTAGTAACATGACTTCCATTACCGGGTTACCGTACCACTCTGGCGCGGAACGCACTCTGGTTGACCTACGAGGTTCAGTATTAATTTGATCTGAAGTTTCATGATCGTCATCATTAGCTTCCTCCTTGATTGGTGTAGGAATCACTAGAACTAGTTTCTGTGATGTACTACTTTCCAATTCGGGAGAAGGTACAGTTACCTCATCAAGTTCCACTTTCCTCCCACTCACTTCTTTGGAGAGAAACTCCTCGTCTAGAAAGGATCCATTCTTAACAATGAATATCTTGCCTTCGGATCTGTGATAGAAGGTGTACCCAACAGTTTCCTTTGGGTATCCTATGAAGACACATTTCTTCGACTTGGGTTCGAGCTTATCAGGTTGAAGCTTGTTCACATGAGCATCGCAGCCCCAAACTTTAAGAAACGATAACTTGGGTTTCCTGCCAAACCACTATTCATAAGGTGTCATCTCAACGGATTTAGATGGTGCCCTCTTAACGTGAATGTAGTCTAAAGCATAACCCCAAAGGGATAGTGGTAAATCAATAAGAGACATCATAGATCGCACCATATCTAATAAAGTACGGTTACGACGTTCGGACACACCATTATGATGTGGTGTTCCGAGTGGCGTGAGCTGTGAAACTATTCCACATTGTTTCAAATGAAGACCAAACTCATAACTCAAATATTTGCCTCCGTGATCAGATCGTTGAAACTTTATTTTCTTGTTATGATGATTCTCTACTTCACTCTAAAATTCTTTGAACTTTTCAAATATTTCAGACTTGTGCTTCATCAAGTAAATATACCCATATCTGCTTAAATCATCAATGAAGGTCAGAAAATAACGATACCCGCCGCGAGCCTCAACACTCATCGGTCATCAAGTAAATATTAGCAACCGAACGAGTATCAAATACCCAGGTGCTACTACAAGCATTAGTAAGGTACACATCAATAACATGTATATCAAATATACCTTTGTTCACTTTGCCATCCTTCTTATCAGCCAAATACTTGGGGCAGTTCCGCTTCTTGTGTCCAGTTCCTTTGTAGTAGAAGCACTAATTTTTAGGTTTGGCTCCAGACTTGGGTTTCTTCACGGGATTAGCAACTGGCTTGCTATTCTTCTTGAAGTTCCCCTTATTTCCCTTGCCCTTTTTCCTGAAACTAGTGGTCTTGTTAACCATCAACACTTGATGCTCCTTTTTGATTTCTACCTCCGCAACTTTGAGCATAGCGAAGAGCTCGGGAATTGTCTTCTGCATCCCTTGAATATTATAGTTCATCACGAAGACTTTATAGCTTGGTGGCAGTGATTGAAGAACTCTATCAATAACACTATCTTCGTCAACTTTGCAACCAAGTTGAGTCATGTGATTATAGTACCCGTACATTCTGAGAAAGTGTGCACTGATAGAACTGTTCTCCTCCATCTTGCAGCTATAGAACTTATTGGAGACTTCATATCTCTCAATTCGGGCATTTGCTTGAAATATTAACTTCAACTCTTGGAACATCTCATATGCTCCATGACGTTCAAAACCTCTTTGTAGTACCGATTCTAAGCCGTAAAGCATGTCACACTGAACTATCGAGTAGTCATCAGAATGAGCTTGCAAGACATTCATAACGTCCGGAGTTGCTCCTGCAGCAGGCCTGTCACCTAGTGGTGCTTCAAGGACATAATTCTTCTGTGCAGCAATGAGGATAATCCTCAAGTTACAGACCCAGTCTGTGTAGTTGCTACCATCATCTTTCAACTTAGCTTTCTCTAGGAATGCATTAAAATTCAAGGGAATGGTAGCACGGGCCATTGATCTACAACAACATAGATATGCAAGAACTATCAGGACTAAGTTCATGATAAATTAAAGTTCAATTAATCATATTACTACATAACTCCCACTTAGAAAGACATCCCTCTAGTCATCTAAATGTTCACGTGATCCAAATCAACTAAACCATGTCCGATCATCACGTGAGATGGAGTAGCTTTCAATGGTGAACATCTTATGTTGATCATATCTACTATATGATTCACGCTCGACCTTTCGGTCTCCAGTGTTCTGAGGCCATGTCTGTACATGCTAGGCTCGTCAAGTTTAACCCGAGTATTCTGCATGTGCAAAACTGTCTTACACCCGTTGTATTTGAACGTAGAGCTTATCACACCCTATCATCACGTGGTGTCTCGGCACGACGAACTTTCGCAATGGTGCATACTCAGAGAGAACACTTGTACCTTGAAATTTTGTAAGGGATCATCTTATAATGCTACCGCCGTACTAAGCAAAATAAGAAGCATAATAAGATAAACCTCACATGCAATCAAAATATGTGACATGATATGGCCTTCATCATCTTGTGCTTTTGATCTCTATCTCCAAAGCATAGTCATGATCTCCATCGTCACCGGCTTGACACCATGATCTTCATCGTAGCGTCATGGTCGTCTCACCAACTATTGCTACTACTACTATCGCTAACTCATAGTGATAAAGTAAAGCAATTACATGGCCTTCACAATTCATACAATAAAGAGACAACCATAAGGCTCCTGCGGTTGCCGGTAATTTACAAAACATGATCATCTCATACAACAACGTATAACTCATCACATCTTGACCATATCACATCGCAACATGCCCTGCAAAAACAAGTTAGACGTCCTCTACTTTGTTGTTGCAAGTTTTACGTGGCTGCTATGGGCTTAGCAAGAACTGTTCTTACCTATGCATACAAAACCAACGATGTTTCGTCAAGTGTGTTGTTTTAACCTTCACAAGGACCGGGCGTAGCCACACTAGATTCAACTAAAGTGAGAGAGACAGACACCCGCCGGTCACCTTTAAGCTACGAGTGCTCGTAACGGCGAAACCAGTCTCGTGTAAGCATACGCGTAATGTCGGTCCGGGCCGCTTCATCTCACAATACCGCCAAATCAAAGTATGACATGCTGGTAAGTATTATGACTATTATCGCCCACAACTCATTGTGTTCTACTCGTGCATATCATCTACGCATAGACCTGGCTCTGATGCCACTGTTGGGGAATGTAGTATTTCAAAAAAATTACCTACGATCACGCAATATCTATCTAGGAGAAGCATATCAACGAGCGGGGAGAGTGTCTCCACATACCCTCGTAGACTGAAAGCGGAAGCGTTTAGTAATGTGGTTGATGTAGTCGAACGTCTTCGCGATCCAACCGATCCAAGCAGCGAATGTACGGCACCTCTGCGTCCAGCACACGTTCAGCTTGATGATGTTCCATGAACTCTTGATCTAGTTGAGTGTCGTGGGAGAGTTTCGTCAGCACAACTGCGTGGTGATGATGATGAAGTTACCAGCGTAGGGCTTCGCCTAAGCACTGCAATGATATGACCGAGGTGTGTAACTGTGGAGGGAGGCACCGCACATGGCTAGGAACAATTGATATGTCTCCAAGGCGTGCCCTTCCCACTTATATAAAGGAGGGAGAGGAAGGAGGCGGCCGGCCTAGGAGGAGGGTGCGCCAGGACTCCCCTTTCCTAGTAGGAGTAGGAGAAGGGGAAGGGAAGGAGAGGAAGAGAAGGAAGGAGGGGGCGCCGCCCCTCCCCCTAGTCCAATTTGGACTAGGATTAGGGGGCGCGCAGCCCAGCCCTAGCCAGCACCTCTCTCTCTCTCTCCCCTAAAGCCCACTAAGGCCCATTAGCTCCCCGAGGGGTTATGGTAACCTCCCGGTACTCCAATATTTATCCAGTGACCCCCGGATCCCTTCCGGTGTCCGAATATAACCTTCCAATAAATCAATCTTTATGTCTCGACCATTTCAAGACTCCTCGTCATGTTCGTGATCACATCCGGGACTCCATACTACCTTCGGTTCATCAAAACACATAAAATCATAATACTGATCATCATCGAACGTTAAGCGTGCGGACCCTACAGTTCAAGAACTATGTAGACATGACCGAGACTCATCTCCAGTCAATAACCAATAGCGGAACCTGGATGTTCGTATTGGCTCCCACATATTCTACGAAGATCTTTATCGGTCAAACCACATAACAACATACGTTGTTCCCTTTGTCATCGGTATGTTCTTGTCTGAGATAGGATCATCAGTATCATCATACATCTGCATCCCGTAAAGCAGAGTCGATTCAGCCGTCCCTATCAGAGGCTAGAAGAGGTTTGAGGTAAATTCGAGCGCTGCTCCGAGCAGCAGGTGAGCAAAACACAACTGTTTCTCAGTCGCACAACAGGATACACAGCAGGTCCGTGGTGGCGGACACAGTCCAGTCGGCTCACAGCCCAAGATCACCTTCGCGACGTCAAGGTCGTGGAGACCACCAAGAGCAGTACCTGGGTCAGAACTACGAGCAGTATGACCATCGAATCGGCCGTGATGACAGCTGTCGAGTGCCTACGCCACCTCCAAGGGGCGGATCATATGTGCCCCGGCAATATGATGACAAGCGCCCGTATGGAGATGAGAGAAGGATCCCAGTGGACCCAAGAGAGCCCGGGTTTGATGCGAGATCGATTCTTGTGCATGGTCTAGTTGACAGCAACCGGGCACACAGAGAAGGACATGATAGAGATCGTCCGATTGGCAGCAGAGTGCATGTTTCTGGGCCTGAATGTTTCAGCAGAGCCATCAGAGCCACTGAAATCCCTCCCAACTTCTGATCGGCTACGGGAGTAAGAAAGTTCGCTGGTGAGTCGAAGCCAGACACTTGGCTAGAGGATTACCGAGTGGCTGTGCAGATTGGTGGTGGCAATGATGATGTAGCCATGAAGCACCTCCCCCTGATGCTGGAGGGCTCAGCCAGAGCTTGGTTGAATTAGTTGGCTCCTAGTAGCATCTTCAGTTGGGAAGAATTGGCGCGAGTGTTTGTCAGGACCTTTGAAGGCACCTGCAAACGACCTGCAGGGCTGACTGAATTACAACATTTTGTCCAGAAGCAGAATAAAACTTTGAGAGATTACATCCAGAGGTGGACCACTCTTCATCATACTATGGAGAATGTGTTAGAGCATCAAGCAATTTGTGCCTTTAAGGAGGGCGTTCGGTACTGAGAGCTTAACCTGAAATTCAGTCGGACAGGAGACATGTCTCTGGCTCGGATGATGGAAATAGCCACTCGGTACGCTAACGGCGAGGAAGCAGACCAATTCTAAAGTGGCAACAACAAACTAGTCGCCCAGGACGACGGAGGAGGGAATTCCAGTCGGAAGAAGAAGCGCAAAGCTGAACCCGCGGGTCCTGGTGGGGCCGCAGTTGTGAACCAAGGAAAGTTCAAAGGAAAGCCTAAGGGTCCTTAGATCCCTAGAAAGTGAAAGATCAGGCGGGAAATGATGTGCTTTATTTACCGTGTCATATACACACCAAGAAAGATGAAGAGGGAAACCTGATTTACCCCAAGCATAACACTCGGCAGTGTCGACTACCGATTCAGAGCTTCCGAGAGGGTCAGCCCAGTGAGAAAGAAAAGGAATCTGATAAGGACGAGGACAAGGAGGAGGATGATGGTTACCCCAATGTTAATGCCACTTTGGTGATTTTTCCTGACATCGAGAGCAAAAGTCGACTGAAAGTCATCAACAGGGAAATGAACATGGTTGCTCCGGCAACGACAACATATTTGAAGTGGTTAAAGACTCCCATTACATTTGACCAGTTCGACCATCCAGCGCATGTTTCTACCCCCGGGCGGCAAGCGTTGGTGGTTGACCCAGTCGTTGGGGGCACTCGACTGACTAAGGTTTTGATGGACGGTGGCAGTGGTTTGAACATCTTGTATGCTGAGACCCTTTGAGGGATGGGCATTCCGATGTCCAAGCTGAGTGAGAGCAACATGCAATTCCACGGTGTCATCCCTGGGAAGAAAGCTGATTCGCTTGGTCAGATTACTCTTGATGTGGTTTTCGGCGATTCAAGGAATTACTGCAAGGAAAAGTTGCATTTGAGGTGGTGGATTTTCACAGTGCCTACCATGCTATTCTGGGCAGGCCTGCATATGCCTGTTTCATGGCTCGACTGTGTTACGTGTACCTCAAGTTGAAGATGCCTGGACCCAAAGGCGTGACCAAATTCACTAGAAATCGGCAGAGAGCAGAAGAGTGCCTCCAGAAGGGCTCAAAGATTGCCGACGAACAGATGGTAGCAGTAGAAATGGATGAATATCAGAAGAATGCAAATCCGAGTGATCTGTTGCGAGCCAAGAAACCTGCTTCAGAGTCTGCGTTTCAGTCGGCCAGAGAGACAAAGCCTGTGCATATTCACCCGACTGATCCCAATGCTGCTCTGACTCGCATCTCAACAACACTCGACAACAAATAGGAAGAGGCGCTCATCCAGTTCCTCCGTGAGAACTCAGACATCTTCGCATGGAAACCATCTGACATGCCGGGACTGGCTGAGCACCGTTTGCGAGTCAATCCGAAAGCAAAACCCGTCAAAGAGCATATCCGTCGGTGCGCCGTGGAGAAGAGGAAGGCAATTGGTGAGGAGGTGGCTCGGCTTCTGACAGCTGAGTTCATCCGTGAGATATACCACTCCGAGTGGCTCGCCAATGTTGTCATGGTCCCCAAGAAAGATGATTCACTTCGTATGTGTATCGATTTCAAACACAGCAATCAGGCCTGCCCCGAAAGATTAGTTCCCTTTCCCCCTCATTGATCAAATTGTCGACTCATCTGCGGGATGTGAGCGGTTGTCATTTTTGGACGCATATTCCGGGTACCATCAAATCCGACTGTATGGGCCTGACGAAATAAAAACAGCCTTCATCACCCCATTCGGGTGTTTTTGCTATGTTTCCTTGCCTTTTGGCCTCAAGAATGCTGGGGCCACATTCATGCACATGATTCAGAAGTGCATGCTCAAACAAATCAGTCGGAATGTGGAAGCATACATGGATGACATCATGGTCAAGTCACGTAAAGGTTCCGACCTACTATCTGATCTCGCTGAAACCTTTGCCAACTTGAGGAGATATGATATCAAACTTAACCCGTCAAAGTGCACATTCGGAGTCCCAGGTGGAAAGTTACTCGGTTTCCTTGTTTCCTAATGAGGGATCGACGCAAACCCAGAAAAGGTTGGAGCAATCCTCCGAACAGAATGCCTCGTGCGTGTGCACGCGTTTCAGAAGCTTACTGGCTGTTTGGCTATGTTGAGCCGATTCATCTCTCATCTCAGTGAAAAGGCATTGCCTATTTACTGACTGATGAAAAATCTGACAAGTTTGAGTGGACTCCTGAAGCTGAACCAACGTTTGTAGAGCTCAAAGCCCTGCTTTCCACCCAGCCGGTGCTTGGTGCCCAATCTGCAAAGAGCCTCTACTACTATACATTGCAGCCACTAGACAAGTTGTCAGCACAGTCCTCACGGTCGAGCGGGAAGAAGAAGGCAAAGTGACAGAGTCCTGGATTGAGGGGTCCTCATGTGGCTTGATAACTCGTGGTGGCCAGACTGGTGGGCCGTTAAGATCATTGTTGAAGATCGTCTCTCGTATCTGGATAGGACTCCTGTATTCGTATAATGGCAGGTTTTAGGTTTGGGTGTAATCTTTCCTTCCTCTGCAAGCTAGTTATGTACAAACCCTAGGCCCCTTCGGTGCATATATAAACTGGAGGGTTTAGTCCATAGAGGCTGAAGAATGATAACATCCTCATAGGCTAGGCTTTAGGGTTTAGCCATTACGATCTCGAGGTAGAACAACTCTTGTAATCATATTCATCAAGACTAATATAGCAGGAAGTAGGGTATTACCTCGATCGAGAGGGCCTGAACCTGGGTAAACATCGTGTCCCCAGTCTCTTGTTACCATCAATCCTCAGACGCATAGTTCGGAACCACCTACCCGAGATCCGCCGGTTTTGACACCGACATTGGTGCTTTCATTGAGAGTTCCACTATGTCATCGACCAAAGGACTGATGGATCCCTTCGTCAACCACGACAGCTCAATCGAGGGAACTTTCCCTCCCGGCCAGCTGTTTGTGTTCGGCGGCTTCACGCTCCATGCCAACACAGAAGGCCACCTCGAGCAGGTTGAGAGCTACGACCCTGGCCGTCAGGTCAGGTTTGGAAGCTTGAACTACGTTGCTGATATCCGCGGAGACTTGATCTTCGACGGATTCGAGCCCACGGCGACCTCTCCCTGCCACCACAATGAACATGACCTAACTTTGTCATTGGACCAGGAAATAACACATTTAGCCGTTCTGGCCCTAGATCCGGAACATATCGCGGCACCCGAGGACGGGAAACTCAACCCCGCCGAGGAAGCCGCAGACTCAATGGCGCTGGAGCCACACCCGGACCCAACTCTAAGCGGGATGTGTGTTACCGGAACTCCGGACTCCTCTCCGACTGTAGGTTCCGGACCATGCGCATCTGCGCCCTTCAAGCTCGATCAGGCGTCTACCGCTGAATTCAGTGCTGCAGATATCTTCCGGCACTCACCTTTTGGCGATGTGCTAAACTCGTTAAAATCTCTCTCCTTAGCTGGGGACACATAGCCGAATTATATCCGGTTCGAACTAGAGGCTGATGATGGAGAATTTTGCTTCCCACCCACCACCCACTTGGTAGCCACGGTCGAAGATCTAACTGATCTACTTGACTACGCTTCCAAAGACTTCGAAGTGATGGACCTCGAAACCGAAGCAGATCTAGACCAAAACCGGCCCGTAACCGGGTGATGGACAGCTACGTCTTCATACGATGTGTATATGGTGGATACACCTAAGGAGAAGGAGGGTGACCGCTAAAACGATCCTGCAAATGACAAGCCTATCGATGAACCTCCCAAACGTCGGCGTCCAAAGCGCCGAACTAAATCCCATAAAGGGAAAGATAGCAACACTGTCACTAACGACGGTGACAGTCCGGAGCAAGCTGAAGACCTCGCAAACCCAGCGATGGAGCATGAGAAGCGAGAGGACGGCGAACATAGTCCGAAACCGCTACCCGATGACAGCGATGCCGAAGACAGTACTTATGAACCTGTCTCTGAAGAGGATGTTAGCCTGGCGACGACGAATACATCATCCCAGAAGAACCCTTAGTACAAATGCACTTCCATCGGAGGCTTATTGCCACCGCGAGAAGCCTGAAAAAGCAGCAGAGATGGCTTCGAGCCGCACAATACACGCTCATTGATAGATGGAACGAAGTGCTAGACGCTGAGAAACAATATGGCTACAATCGCCAAACCAAAGGCTATCCTAAGTGTAAACTGCTGCCCGAATTCGACGACGAGGCCACTGCACCTATACCACCGAAGAATAACACCGCCGACAAGCCAGACCGACCACCTCATGGATAGGACAGAGTGGCTAGCAATGGTGTGCACAAGCCCGCACCCCCACCCCATAAAGGAAAGGAGGATGCGGCTCAGGCCCAGAAACCCAATGTGCGTGAGGACCTGAACAAAAATGCTGGCCAGACCAGATCCATCTACGGATCCAGAGACCGTGCTCCCGCACGGGACGTCGGCTATCAAGCCAATCATGCCGGTCATATAATATTTCGGGGTCAATACCGAACGTCACAACCGTCGGACATACGCCATGACATAGCAAAATACATGGGTGCCTCACACCCTCTGTGCCTCACCGATGAGGTGCTGGATCACGACTTTCCAGAAGGGTTTAAACCCGTAAATATAGAGGCGTATGATGGAACGACGGATCCTGCTGTCTGGATAGAATACTTTATTCTTCACATCCACATGCCTCACAGAGATGATCTCCACACCATTAAATACTTACCCCTCAAGCTAAAAGGACCATCTCGTCATTGGCTAAACAACCTCCGAGAGAACTCCATTGGAAGTTGGGAAGAACTTGACGGTGCTTTTCGGGCTAATTTTGAAGGGACCTATGTCCGGCCCCCGGATGCTGACGATCTATGTCACATCATCCAACAACCTGGGGAGTCAGCCCGCAAGCTTTGGAATCGGTTTCTCTCTAAGAAAAACCAAATCGTTGACTGGCCGGAGGTCGAAGCCTTAGCGGCCTTCAAACACAGTGTCCGAGATGAATGGCTAGCTTGACACCTTGGCCAGGAAAAGCCGAGGACAATGGCAGCCCTAACTACACTCATGGCCCGCTTTTGCGCGGGCGAGGACAACAGACTAGCTCGTAGCAGCACCAGCGACCCTGGAACATCTGAAGTCAGGGACGGCAATGGAAAGCCACGATGTAATAAAAACAAACGTCGAAATAATGCTGAAAACCCAGATGATATAGCGGTAAACGCCGGATTCAGCGGCTCCAGACCCGGTCAACGGAAGAAGCCATTCAAAGGCAACAAAGATGGTCCATCTAGCCTGGACAAAATATGAGATAGGCCCTGCCAGATCCATGGCACCCCTGAAAAACCTGCAAACCATACCAACCGTAATAGTTGGGTCTTCAAGCAAACCGGCAAGCTCAATGCCGAACACAAGGGAAAGGGACCTTAGAGCGAAAACGAGGATGAACCTCGCCAGCCGAACACAGGGGGATATAAGAAATTTCCACCGGAGATCAAAACAATGAACATGATCTATGCCACTCATATCCCAAAGAGGGGGCACAAGCACGCACTCCGAGATGTCTACGCCGTCGAGCCTGCTACCCCCAAATTCAACCCATGGTCGGCCTGTCCGATCACTTTTGATCGCAGGGATCATCCGACTAGTATCCTTCATGGTGGTCCGGCTGCCCTAGTGCTCGACCCAATAATCGATGGATATCATCTCACTCGAGTCCTTATGGACGGCGGCAACAGTCTTAATCTGATATATCAGGACACTGTCCGCAAGATGGGGATCGACCCGTCAAGAATCAAGCCAAGCAGCACGACCTTTAAAGGAGTGATACCGGGCGTACAAGCCCGCTGCAGGGGCTGTTTAACATTGGGGGTCGTATTCAGCTCTCCCAATAACTTTCGAAGCGAAGCGCTAATCTTTGACATACCTCCGTTCTAAAGTGGCTATCACACACTACTCGGAAGAACGGCCTTCGCCCGCTTTAATGCAATCCCGCATTATACTTTTCTGAAGCTTAAAATGCCTGGACCACGTGGCATCATTACGGTCAATGGAAATATGGAGCGCTCTCTCCGTACGAAGGAGAAAACTGCAGCCTTAACAACCGAAGTCCAAGGCAGCCTATTCAAGCCGGACAGCCTATCGGTCGTTAAAATCGCGGACACATCTAAACGTGTCCGGCATACGCCTTAGTGCGGCAGCTCAGATGAACCTGAGCTAGATTAGCAGTTACGCCCCATCGACTACCCCATAAGGTGATAGAATAGGTGCCTCGTGCACATAATTATGCCCTCAAAATCCCTTGGGTGGCACTGGGGGCACACTGCATAAACATAGTGCATAGTTCGGCTCAACCCTATTTGGACTCTAAAATTATCTTTCAAGGTTCACTAAATGAACCGGTTCTGTTTATGGCCACAGTAGATTTCTTTTCTTTTCCAGGTTTTCTTTTTTCTCTTTTTCACAGATGGCCATCACAATCCCCCCTTCAAGGACTCATCACAAAGGAGAAAATGGCGCAGAGGTGCAGCAGGTACCCATGCTAAGGTTTCTTTTTAGATTAAGACCTTGTGTAAACCTTTTTTCTCTTTTTGTTTTATACCTTTCTAGCATGTAAAATGTCCAAGAAAGTTATCGGCATTATCTGTAAGTTTACGGCTCGCCCTACTATAACGGGATAGTATAGAAACAGCTTGGTTCATATTATGTTTGGAGTTTTATTCTCTCACCACATGTGTTCTCTCCCCATGTCAAATTGCCACATGTGTATTGTCAACAGGGTCCATTACCAGGGGTTGTATCCAACCCAGTATATGTGGAAAAGTCTGAACACCTATAAGGAGTGTTCGGCGTCCTGGATATTTGCTCTATATGCATCAGTTACGAATCATGTCTTGGGTCAATAGTTGGGTTGCCCGGCTCCTGTGCCTACCCCAATGTTCCCGGTTGTTCGGCTAGGGTGTAAAGGGAGAACTACTGCGATTGTACTTCTGGCTCGTCCGATCAAGTACCTCAGTAGAGAAAGCCAAAAACTGACTATCATGATATGTGAGAACTTGGTCTGCGATCCGGTGACTTAGTGATAGACTATGATCGATGGAGATCTACCCCGTGTTATACAAAGGGTTGATTTTTTTCGCCCAGCCGCGTGCAAATGGATACCTTAATTCGGGAATACCATATCCGCACCAGGGGCTAGTACCTAGCCCCACTTGTTAAACTCATATGGCTAAGTGAAAGCAATAAAGCTGCATAGTCTGATTGCCTGGTTCGCTCCGCATACACCTCCTACACGGACCAAGACATGGGATAAAGAGTGTCTACGCATATGAGCGAACACCCCAGTACTATTTACATGGGGGCTGAAGCCGATGACTGGAAACTTTCAGATATAAATAAACGGCCACACAGGAGGTAAAAGTCGCTCACATTATAATAGCGGAAAAGTTATATACGTCGGCTCATAAGCTCAAGTCTTTACAACCGAACTAAGCTCCGGATCAGTATTCGGCAGGGTCCCGGACTGTCTGGACCCCCATCTTCGGTCTCCATGGGAATTGTTTCCCCATGGTCAGCAGCAGCTGAGGTGTTACCCTCGGTCGCCCTGTCACTTGCCCCGTCCCCATCTCCTTGAGCGAAAGACACGCACTGGGAGGACACTTCGGTGTCCCCGCCGGTCATGGGCGATAGAGCTTGGGCTAGCGGGTCACTCTCCGTCTCTACAGGTGCTAGAGACTTCCCCTCCGATAAGGAGGCATCGGGGTGTGCTCGGGGAGGGTTGTAGGTCAGCAGGTGAGAAATACTAAGTAGGCATTAAAATGCTAAACAAACAAGGTGCGGCAATTAATATATCCGGACAAACTTACGTTTCAGTTAGGAGCTTCTCCCTGAGATTCACCACAAAGCTATGTTCGGACGATGAGTCCGAACGAATGGGGAGGTTCAGCCTCCTCGGGGGTGCGGCCTTGCCCGCATCAGCGGCAGCCACCCTCTTCTTCCCCCTGCCTTGCGCAGGGGGCTCTTCTACTTCTTCTTCGTCATCCACCTCCTCTTTGGAGGAGAGGATGTTGATCTCCTCGTACTTCCCGTCCGCAGGGCGGGGGCCGCCCTCGGCCTCCTTGCTCTTCTTCTTGGACTTCTTTTCCGGCGCCTTATATGGTGCCGGGACCAGCATCACCGTCAGTCAAGGCATCTCTGGGTCTTCTGGCAAAGGCGCCGGACACTAAATCCGGATTGCCTTATTCGTCCAGCCCTGTATATCATGCAAAACTCTAATTCCTATTATCATTAAATAAGAAAGGGATATATGTTTGGCAGAATTTTTTATTACCTCTTGTGCGGTTGATGGGCCTCTAACCCCTCGTTGGTTACCCCAAGTGGAAGGTGTAAGATGCAGTGTTGTGGAAGTTTTTTCCCTTAGCAAAGATGCCAAGGATCGAATCCCCAGAGACTCCTAGGTTCAACAAGTAGGTGTCAACTGCTAACGGCGCGGATTAGCAATCAACGTGGACCTGCACACAGATACAAATAACTTTGCTCCCAACGAGTACAGAGAGGTTGTCAATCCCTCCGGCCTTGTAGTTCACAAAGGATTAAACGCAAATGATAGTAGTGATAGATAATGTTTGCAATAGTAAATAAAAGCGAAAAGTAAATAGCGGATGTGATCAATGATGGTAATATGGACCAGAGTCTCATGATGTTCACTAGTGATGTCTCTCTCCCAAAAGATGATAAAACAGCTATGTGAGGTAAACGAATTACAGCTGGGCAATTGACATGACCACGAACGCAAACCAATGCTGATTACATTGCAAGAAAGGTTGAGGCTCAAAGCATGGGCGGTACGCCAAAGTAAGTAGACCGAAATCCATCAATATCTACTACTAATCATCCACCTTGAGATATCTATACAGAACATCTCGCTGGTAATAAGTTGCGAGTCCCACCCATAGTGTAAACTCAAAGCAACAGACAACTGCATTAAAAGAACTTTGCGTAAAGTAAACAATCCTTGCACCCGCGGGCACAAGCACCGTTGTTTTCCCCCTTGTGGCAACAGCACATCCCCTAGACTCATGTTTCTGTCACTCAAGCTAGTCATCGAGGGGCATGAACCCACAATCGAGCATAACGTTCCCTCTTGGAGTCACTACGTATTACTTGGCCAAAGCAATAAATAACAACGGAGAACATGCAAGAATTACTTATGAACATAAATATAAAAGAGGTAGATCAAATATATTACTCAAGAACAATCTGAACATAATCTCATAATCCATCGGATCCCAGCAAACTCATCATAGCAACAGCATAAGGATTACATATGTGCCTCGATCATGTAGGGCAGCTCACGAGGACTAATTAGTGAAGCACAAGAACGGGAGGAGAACATCACATAGCTACTGGTCATGGACTCATGGTCCAAGGGAGACTACTCACAACTCATCCGGGAGGCGTCCATGGTGGTGGAGAGGCTCCTGATGGTGATCCTCCCCTCCGACAGGGTGCCGGGAAGAGTTCTCCTCGTGCTCCCGATCTTGGAAGCGGCGGCGGCGGCGGAACAGAGATGAGATCACGAAAAAGAGTTCTCGTCCCGAGGGTTTCGAAGGACGCTCTAAATATATGCCGAAGGGGGGCACCAAACGGGGCTCGGGGGGCCCAGGCGCCCCCCCGGCGTGGCCCGGGGGGGGGGGGGGGCGCCGCCAGGGCGCCGCCAGGTCGCCTGGAGCCCTGGTGGCCCCGCCCCCGGCTATCCTTCGGGCGCAAGGTAGGTTCTGGAACGCTGATTTTTTATATAATTTTTCTGGATTTTTCCTGGCAGTTCTCGTAACGTGAAAACCTGAAATACAAAAACAGCCGAAAACAGAAACTAGCACCGGGGTGCACTGGATTAGTAGGTTAGTCCAAATATGATCAAAAGTGTATGGAAGTGTATGAATATCATAGCAATATCACCCAAAAGTGGCATGGAGCAAGCAGAAATTATAGATACATTTTGGACGTATCAACATCCCCAAGCTTAATTCCTGCTCGTCCTCGAGTAGGTAAATGATAACAAGAATAATTTCTGTGGTGACATGCTATTAACCATATAGGACTTTTTCATAGTCATATGACAAAAGCTTACTGAGACAATGATTATATAGTAATTAAGTTGCCTCATGAGAAAATCACAAATGACTGAAAGTTTTACAACATGACATTGAAGCATCAAATAGATTTGCAATGAACATGATGTGCAAATATGATAAAGTGATATCTAGCTTGCCCCCTTTAGTGAAGCAAAACATAAATGCAGGGGCACCTTCAAGGTTTAAGTGATGACTAGATACAATGCTTTCAAAATAAACGATATCACAGTCATGCAAAAGACAATGCTACTTTGGGACAATGCACATTACACTCAGAATGACAATCATGCTCTCAGTAGTTGGTGCTTTTAAAAGAAGGTGGAAACTCAACATAAAAGTAAAAGAATGGTTATGCTTTTTATTTTGAAAACATAGAAGCAATTTTGTCAACGGTAGTAGTACTTCATATGTGTCATGCATAAGACATCCTATAAGTTGCAAGCCTCATGCATCGAATACCAATAGTGCTCGCACCTTGTCCTAATTAGCTCGGATTTCCATGGGTTATCATTGCATTACATATGTTTCAACCAAGTGTCACAAAGGGGTACCTCTATGCCACCTGTACAAAGGTCCAAGGAGATAAATCACATTTGATTTCTCGTTTTTGATAGATCTCAACTTGAGGACATCCATACCGAGACAACATAGAAAATAGATGATGGACTCCTCTTTAACGCATAAGCATATTCTCATAAGAGATTGAGGATTAATGTCCAAGCTAAAACTTCCACCATGATACATGGCTTTGGTTGGCGGTCCAATGTTCTTCTCTAACAATATGCATACTCATTCAACCCATGGCAAATCACCCTTACTTCAGACAAGACGAACATGCATAGCAACTCACATGATATTCAACAAAAGTGTGACAGTTGATGGCGTCCCCAGGAACATGGTTACCGCTCAGCAAGCAACTTATAAGAAATAAGATACATAGGCAACATATTCTTTACCACAATAGTTTTTAAGCTACTTTCCCATGAGCTATGTATTGCAAAGTTAGTCTGCTTAGTACATGTGGAGGTTAGCAAAAGACTGGGAGCGACCAACTAAGAGAGCAATGACGGTCATAATCATGCAGAGCGACAAAGCAATATTGAATCAGGCATGGAAGTTATATCGCTACTCAGAAATAAAAGATCATCAAGGCTTGACAGACTTTCTTTACAGTCTTAAATATGCGTGAGCATACGCCAAGTCAATCAAAATAAATTCTTGAAGGAAGATATTACTAAACCATACCACATCATCAGCAAACAAATCAAGTTGGTACTCGAATGACACATTGGGAATCCCCCAGCTATTTGAGACTACCCATAAGAAACCTGAACTACTAAGCACCATTATGCATGTAGCATCTTTATCATAGACATATTAACCAATGCAACGGAAGCAAACTCTCTTAATTAGATAAGCATGATAATTAAAGAGAGTTCAAGCAACCAACTAAACAAAAGCTCTTTGAAAAGATAAGCATGAATACTAAGAGCAGAGCATGATAGTAGCTATTAAAAGACAAAGAACACACACAGCAAAGATAGACATGAAAATTCTATGTTATGTTCTAGGTAGAAGTGGAGCGTGTTTCTCTCCCACATAAAGAAAGCTGAGTTCCGACTCGTTATGCAAAAACTAAAAAGAAAACTAAAAGCAAGACGCTCCAAGCATAGCACATAACACATGAAGTGATAAAAATATAGCGAAACGAAAGACGAACTGATAATGTTGATGGAGAAGGGGATGCACGGGGGCATCCCCAAGCTTAGATGCTTGAGTCTCCTTGAATATTTCTTGGGGGTGCACGGGGGCATCCCCAAGCTTGAGCGCTTGACACTCCTGAATCTTTTTATCATCTTCCCTCGCACACTTGAAAACTCCCTTCATACATAACTCATCATAATCTGATTAGCGAGGTTAGTACCCTTAATAAAATAATTGCACCTTGCTGGAAATAAAGATATTCTTGAAGTTCTACTGTTTCTCAAGATTGCCAAAAGGTTTTTGCAAAGAAAAAGCAAGCTCTTGGTTTGCAAAATGAAGGAAAGGCAAAACAGGACATAATCTGTGAAAAAACAGAACAGCAGGTAGTAATTGATTTGTTCGGGGCACTTCTGCAACTAAAATCAAAAAACTCAGAACCGACGCACGAAAGACAATTATATAGAGAACGCTGTCGAAAAAATTCAGACCAAAACGATGATCTGGTGATTTTCTACGAATTTTTCTATCCAAGGACAGAATCTGTTTCCTGGACAGCACCTCACAACTTTTGAACTTTCTAGCAATCAGAGGCTATACTTGGCACAAATATGAAAAGCAAAGATACAATGATGATGCTACATTAGTAAACAACATCAAGACACAACAAAAGCAAAATAAAATTTTATTCATGTGGGCTGCCTCCCAAAAGCGCTTTCTTTTATGCCTTTAAGCTAGGCATAATGCATATAGATCAAGTTGTATCAAGAGTAAAAGAATAGCTAGCCCGTACAACGGACTCAAAAGGTAACTTGATCTTCTTTCGAGGGAAGTGTTCCATCCCTTTCTTGAGAGGAAACTGAAATTTTATATTACCCTCTTTCATGTCAATGATAGCACCAACGGTGCGTAAAAAGGGACGTCCCAAAATAATTGGACATGAAGGATCACATTCAATATCCATAATAGTAAAATCAACGGGAACATAGTTGTCATTGACAACGATAAGAACATCGTCGATCCTCCCCAAAGGTTTCTTTATGGAAGAATCAACGAGATGAACACCAAAATAACAAGAATCATAAGGTTTCAATTTAAGCATATCATATATTATTTTGGGCATAACAGAGGTACTAGCTCAAACATCACATAATGCATAGCAAGAGAAGTCATTCAATTTAATTTTTATCATAGGATCCCAACCATCTTCTAGCTTTCTAGGTATGGAGGCTTCTACTCTAAGTTTCTCCTCCCTAGCTTTGATGAGAGCATTAGTGATATGCTCTGTGAAGGCAAGGTTAAGCGTGCTAGTGCGGGGATCTCTAGACATCTTGTGAAGGAAATCAATAACTTCGGTAAGAGTGCAATTATCAAAATCAAGGTCATTAGCATCAAGTAAAGTGGTAGTGGTGTCCTTTAGGTTCATTTGTTTGGTAGTTTCTATAGTCATAGCATCACCATTAATAGGTCCATTGGGACCAGGAGTACATTGGGTGCTAAGGGTTTGGACATCTTTAACAACTTGGATAGTAGCAACAGTGTGGTGGGTAGGAAGGCTCTTAATTCTATCCTCTTCCTCCCTTTCTCTAGCCCATCTTTCTTTAAGTTTAGCCATCATCCTAATGTTTTCATTAATTTGCACTTGAATAGCATTTATAGGAGTGACTTCCCTCTCCTCAAGAGGAGAAGTTTTAATTTTTAGCAATTTTACCTCATTGGCTAAATGGTCTACCTTAAAAGAAAGATCATCTAGTTTATGTAATTTTTCTTCTACACTCTTATTAAAGGCTTTTTGGGTAGTGATGAAATCTTTAAGCATAATCTCTAGTTCAGTAGTGGAGTTCTTGGTGATAGGATAAGCATTGTTGTTCCCATAAGAATTAGAGGGGAACGGTCTAGGATTGCTACCAAAGTTACTCCTATAAGCATTGTTGTTAAAATTGTTTCTAGAGATAAAGTTCACATCTACTTGTTCTTGAGCAATCAAAGAATTTAAAGGAACATCACGAGGATCAACAGAAGATTGCTTCGAAAGTAGAGACATGATTAAGTCAACTTTTTAATTTAAGGAGGAAATCTCCTCGACAGAGTTACCTTCCTACCTGTTGGAGCGCGTTCGGTGTGCCATTGGGAATAGTTGGTCATCATCTCATTGAGAAGCTTTGTGGCAGCACCAAGTGTAGTTGACATAAAAGTTCCTCCCGCGGCCGAATCTAACAAGTTCCGTGAGGTAAAGTTCAAGCCTGCATAAAAAGTTTGGATAACCATCCAAGTAGTCAAACCATGAGTAGGGCAGTTCTTGATAAGAGATTTCATACGTTCCCAAGCTTGGGCAACGTGTTCATTATCCAATTGTTTAAAATTCATTATGTTACTTCTAAGTTGGATAATTTTAGCAGGTGGGTAGTATTTTCCGATAAAAGCATCTTTGCACTTGTCCCATGAATCTATGCTATTTCTAGGCAAAGACTGAAACCATATTTTAGCTCCTCCTCTCAAGGAGAAAGGAAAAAGCTTGAGCTTAACAATATTACCATCTATTTCTTGGTACTTTTGCATATCACAAAGTTCAACAAAGTTGTTCAAGTGTAAAGCGGCATCATCTCCACCACCGGAGAATTGATCTTTCATGACTAAGTTCAGTAAAGCAGGTTTAATTTCATATGAAGGTGCTGAAGTGGCAGGTGTAGTGATAGGTGTGCTGATAAAGTCATCGTTGTTGTGACTAGTGAGGTCACACAACTTGGTGTTCTCGGTGGAACCCATAGTAGCAAGCAAGCAAGATAACTATTTTTGTGATTTTCGATAAAAGGTACTAAAGCAAAAACTGAAAGGTAAACTAACAAGACTAAAAAGCAAAGGTAAAAGATAGCATGCAACTCCCCTATCCTGAAGAGTGGAGTCCCCGGCAACGGCGCCAGAAAATACTCCTTGATGGGCCTCTAACCTCTCGTTGGTTACCCCAAGTGGAAGGTGTAAGATGCAGTGTTGTGGAAGTTTTTTCCCTTAGCAAAGATGCCAAGGATCAAATCCCCAGAGACTCCTAGGTTCAACAAGTAGGTGTCAACTGCTAACGGCGCGGATTAGCAATCAACGTGGACCTGCACACAGATACAAATAACTTTGCTCCCAATGAGTACAGAGAGGTTGTCAATCCCTCCGGCCTTGTAGTTCACAAAGGATTAAACGCAAATGATAGTAGTGATAGATAATGTTTGCAATAGTAAATAAAAGCGAAAGTAAATAGCGGATGTGATCAATGATGGTAATATGGACCGGAGTCTCATGATGTTCACTAGTGATGTCTCTCTCCCAAAAGACGATAAAACAGCTATGTGAGGTAAACGAATTACAGCTGGGCAATTGACAGGACCACGAACGCAAACCAATGCTGATTACATTGCAAGAAAGGTTGAGGCTCAAAGCATGGGCGGTACGCCAAAGTAAGTAGACCGAAATCCATCAATATCTACTACTAATCATCCACCTTGAGATATCTATCCAGAACATCTCGCTGGTATTAAGTTGCGAGTCCCACCGATAGTGTAAACTCAAAGCAACAGACAACTGCATTAAAAGAACTTTGCGTAAAGTAAACAATCCTTGCACCTACGGGCACAAGCACCGTTGTTTTCCCCCTTGTGGCAACAGCACATCCCCTAGACTCATGTTTCTGTCACTCAAGCTAGTCATCGAGGGGCATGAACCCACAATCGAGCATAACGTTCCCTCTTGGAGTCACTACGTATTACTTGACCAAAGCAATAAATAACAACGGAGAACATGCAAGAATTACTTATGAACATAAATATAAAAGAGGTAGATCAAATATATTACTCAAGAACAATCTGAACATAATCTCATAATCCATCGGATCCCAGCAAACTCATCATAGCAACAGCATAAGGATTACATATGTGCCTCGATCATGTAGGGCAGCTCACGAGGACTAATTAGTGAAGCACAAGAACGGGAGGAGAACATCACATAGCTACTGGTCATGGACTCATGGTCCAAGGGAGACTACTCACAACTCATCCGGGAGGCGTCCATGGTGGTGGAGAGGCTCCCGATGGTGATCCTCCCCTCCGGCAGGGTGCCGGGAAGAGTTCTCCTGGTGCTCCCGATCTTGGAAGCGGCGGCGGCGGCGGAACAGAGATGAGATCGCGAAAAAGAGTTCTCGTCCCGAGGGTTTCGAAGGACGCTCTAAATATATGCC
>LR738710.1:163214889-163246583 GCA_902687465.1 Secale cereale | reverse complement strand
ATTTTTTATATAATTTTTCTGGATTTTTCCTGGCAGTTCTCGTAACGTGAAAACCTGAAATACAAAAACAGCCGAAAACGGAAACTGGCACCGGGGTGCACTGGATTAGTAGGTTAGTCCAAATATGATCAAAAGTGTATGGAAGTGTATGAATATCATAGCAATATCACCCAAAAGTGGCATGGAGCAAGGAGAAATTATAGATACGTTTTGGACGTATCAGCGGTGAACGTGGTACTATAGCCCACGTCCTCGGTTTCCTTCGGCCAATCCTTCAGGCTCTTGAAGAGATGCTTCCAGATCTCTTTGTGCGTAAAGCCGAAGAGATACTTCAGGGGCCGATCTCCTGCTGGATAAAACTCCCATAGGGAGGAGTCTTGGCTTTGGCAAGGAAGGACAAGCCGGGCCAGCATTACCTAGACCACGGTCGAGAGCTGATAGCCCTTAGAAATCATGCCGACACACGGCCTTGGAGTGTCATTACCTCAACCTGAGACCCCCAGTTTGGACTCTTATCAGTCCAGGAGGTTAACCTCTCTGGGGGTCTAGATCTGAAAGTAGGTTCCGCCGCCCATTCGGCGACGCGGGGTTCAGTGATATAGAACCACTCCTGCTGCCACACCTTGTTCGTCTCCATGACGATGCCACAGACCTAGAGTGGGGTCGCATGCCTGACCTAGATACCCTACCCAAGGTCACTACCCTAGAAGCTCAAAGACAATTCAAAGATGACAAAAGCAGCCGACTGGTATGGCCCAAGAGGGCAATTCACTCGACTGCTTACCCTCACTCGGATGACTCAACTGCACTCGGAAGCATGAGGACACTCGACCATACAAAAACCACTCGGAACCCGAAGGTCCAAGGTCCCTTAGGACCAGCAACAGTCGTACATTCAATCCATAGTAACGACGACCTTTACTATCCTTTATTGCAGGCGTTATCAGTAACATCCTGCCTTAATGTACATTCAACCCTTGGTAAGGTGGGGATGGCTGGGGTCCTGGCGCACACTATATAAGCCACCTCCCTCCTCCGGTACAAGGGTTCGCACCCCCTGTAACATACACACACATACATACTTCAGTCGACCGCCTCCGGGCACCAAGACGTAGGGCTGTTACTTCCTCCGAGAAGGGCCTGAACTCATAAACACCTTGTGTACAACTCACTGTAGCTAGGATCTTGCCTCCTCCTACGTACCCCCTATTCTTACTGTTAGACTTATAACCACGACAGTTGGAGCCCTCTGTGGGGTAGGTGTCTTAGGGACTTTCGGTGACGTTGCAAGCTTTTTTCTCCAATCTCCATTATCATGGTTTCCGGCGGTCATCTGGCGTTGGGCCGCGAGATCCGACTCGGCGCGCTCGTCTTCGTCGCCGATGACTCCGCTTGGCTCTAGGAGGCCCCCCTCGACGTCGATCCACTGCCCGTTCGCGAAGCATCTCACTTCTGTGCTAGCGCATGCGGCGTCCTTCTCCGGCAGCCGTCGACTCAGTATAGGTCGGCTCCTTCGTCGTCTGTCGTCGCCGCTGGTCGCCGCCGCAAGTGATCCGGTCGGTCGCGGCTCCAGCGGTGGGTGAAGCATGCGGTGGGCCGCCAAACGGCAACCCCCAAGTCACGGCCATCGAGCCCGACGAATACCACTACGGGCTGGTCGATCTGTCGACTGACTCCATAGACACGCTTTTCGAGTGCGGGAGCAGTGAACCCGCGGCTGAGGTCCTCATGGTCGACTCACGGCACGGTCCGCCGGGGTACCCTCATGGCGGAAACGGCGGCAGCAACGACGGTCAGTCATATGACCACGACGGGTACATACCCGAGCCCCTCACTTCCAAGCAAAGGGAAGAGCTCTGCCGCCGCAATGAAAATGCACTCTACACCCCTATCATGGGGGATACTCCAGAAGCTCGATCTCTGGAGGCCACACGCCTTGCCACCGTGGCCGAGCGCGCGCGGCTAGAAAACCTTCAGCGTTCACTCGACGATCAAGCCCGTCGATTGATTCCCTAATCCAGTCGACGGCCACAGCAACCATTCCTGCGTGAACCTCAGGTATTTCGAACAACGATCCAGAACCTCGCGGCTGCGGCCCGCATCACATATTCAATCCAGCCGTCTGAATCGGGGGCGGGAAGAGGCCTGCAGCAGATTCGGGCGCTGCTCCGGACAGCTGGAGAGTAAAACGCGGCCGTTTCTCAGTCGCGCCATAGAATTCACAGCAGATCAGTGGCGGCAGACACCGTCTGGTCGGCCCATAGCCCAAGATCGCCTTCGAGGCGCGAGGGCCATGGGCCCCATCAAGAACAACACCTGGGTCGGAACAATGATTAGTTCGATCGTCGAATCGGTCACAACGATCGCCGCCGAATGTCTACGCCTCCCTCGGGAAGCAGATCATACTCACCCCGGCGACATGACGGCAGGCGTCTGCGTGACGATGAGTGGAGGATCCCCACAGATCCCAAAAGACCCGGCTTTGATGCGAGATCAATCCTCGTGGAAGTTCTGGTCGAGAGGAACTGAGCATATAGAGAAGAACAAGGCAGAGATCGTCCGAGTGGCAGCAGAGCGTCTGTCTCTGGGCCCGAGTCTTTCAGCAATGCCATCAGGGCTACCGAGATTCCCCCCAATTTCATATTGGCGGCGGGAGTAAGCAAGTTCACTGGCGAGTCGAAGCTAGACACTTGGCTGGAAGATTACCGTGTAGCTGTGCAGATTGGTGGCGGCAATGATGATGTGGCTAAGAAGCATCTCCCCCTGATGTTGGGAGGCTCGGCCAGGGCTTGGCTAAATCAGTTCGCCCCTGGGAGAATTTTCAGCTGGGAGGAGTTGGCTCGAGGAGTTCATGAGGACCTTCGAGGGCACTGATGTCTACTATGCACCCTTTTTCTTGTAGACGCTGTTGGGCCTTCAAGTGCATAGGTTTGTAGGACATTAGCAAATTTCCCTCAAGTGGATGACCTAAGGTTTATCAATCCGTGGGAGGCATAGGATGAAGATGGTCTCTCTCAAGCAACCCTGCAACCAAATAACGAAGAGTCTCTTGTGTCCCCAACACACCCAATACAATGGTAAATTGTATAGGTGCACTAGTTCGGCGAAGAGATGGTGATACAAGTGCAATATGGAGGGTAGATATAGGTTTCTGTAATAAGAAAATATAAAAACAGCAAGGTAGCAAGTGGTAAAAGTGAGCATAAACGGTGTTGCAATGATAGTAGAGAAGGCCTAGGGTTCAAACTTTCACTAGTGCAAGTTCTCTCAACAAGGATAACATAATTGGATCATATTACTAGCCCTCCACATGCAACAAAGAGTCACTCCAAAGTAACTAATAGCAAATAACAAACGAAGAGATTATGGTAGGGTATGAAACCATCTCAAAGCTATTCTTTCTGATCGATCTATTCAAGAGTCCGTTGTAACGTTCAATCTAGCATAGAGTTCAAACTAGAATAACACCTTAAGACACAAATCAATCAAAACCCTAATGTCACCTAGATACTCCATTGTCACCTCAAGTATCCGTGGGCATGATTATATGATATGCATCACACAATCTCAGAAACATCTATTCAACCAACACATAGAACTTCGTAGAGTGCCCCAAAGTTTCTACCGGAAAGTCAAGACGAAAACGTGTGCCAACCCCTATGCATAGGTTCCCAAGGTCACGGAACCCGCAAGTTGATCACCAAAACATACATCAAGTGGATCACATGATATCCCATTGTCAGCACAGATAAACACGTGCAAGACATACATCAAGTGTTCTCAAATCCTTAAAGACACAATCCGATAAGATAACTTCAAAGGGAAAACTCAATTCATTACAAGAGAGTAGAGGGGGAGAAGAAGATCCAACTAGAATAGAAAAGCTCGCGCTACGTCAAGATCGTGCCATCTCAAGAACACGAGAGAGAGAGATCAAACACATAGCTACTGGTACATACCCTCAGCCCCGAGGGTGGACTACTCCCTCCTCGTCATGGAGAGCGCCGGGATGATGAAGATAGCCACTGGAGAGGGATTCCTCCCTCCGGCAAGGTGCCAGAACGGCTGTAGATTGGTTTTCGGTGGCTACAGAGGCTTTCGGCGGCGGAACTCTCGATCTAGGTTAATTTCCGAAGGTTTCAGTATTTATAGGAATTTTTGGAGTCGGGGCCAAGTAAAGGGGAGCTACGGGCCGTCCTCGAGATAGGGGGCACGCCCCCCTTCCCAGGTCGTGGCCCCCACCCTCGAGGGTAGCCCGTGGCTCTCCTGGCCCAACTCTTTTGCTTCGGGGGCTTCTTTTGGTCCATAAAAAATCGTCAAAAATTGGCTCGTCAGACTCCGTTTGATATTCCTTTTCTGTAAAACCCTAAAATAGGAGAAAAACAGAAACTGGCAGTGGGCTCTGGGTTAATAGGTTAGTCCCAAAAATCATATAAAAGTGTATAATAAAGCCCATAAGACATCCTAGAAGGATAATATAATAGCATGGAACAATCAAAAATTATAGATACGTTGGGGATGTATCAGCATCCCCAAGCTTAATTCCTGCTCGTCCTCGAGTAGGTAAATGATAAAGAAAGAATTTTTCATGTGGAATGCTAACCAATATAGTTTTTCAATGTAATTATCTTAATTGTGGCATGAATGTTCAGATCTGAAAGATTCAAGATAAAAGTCTATATTGACATAAGAAATAATAATACTTCAAGCAATACTAACAAAGCAATCATGTCTTCTCAAAATACTATGGCTAAAGAAAGTTATCCCTACAAAATCATATAGTGTTGGCTATGCTCCCTCGTTATCACACAAAAATATTCATATCATGCACAACCCCGATTTCAGCCAAGCACTTGTTTTCATACACTATCTTTTCAAACCTTTCAACTTTCATGCAATACATGTGCGTGAGCCATGGAGATAGCACTATGGGTGGAATAGAGGTGGTTGTGGAGAAGACAAAAAGGAGGGAGATAGTCTCACATCGACTAGGCGTATCAATGGACTATGGAGATGCCCATCAATAGATATCAATGTGAGTGAGTAGGGATTGCCATGCAACGGATGCACTAGAGCTAAATATGTATGAAAGCTCAACTAAAGAAACTAGTGGGTGTGCATCCAACTTGCTTGCTCACAAGACCTAGGGCATTTGAGGAAGCCCGTCGTTGGAATATACAAGCCAAGTTCTATAATGAAAATTCCCACTAGTATATGAAAGTGACTAAACATGAGACTCTCTATCATGAAGAACATGGTGCTACTTTGAAGCACAAGTGTGGAAAAAGATAGTAGCAATTGTCCCTTTTTCTTTTTTTTTCTTTTTTTTCTTTTTTTGGGGCTTTCTTTTTTTTCTTTGGCCTTTTTTTTCTTTTTTTTCTTTTTTTGCGAAGGGGCTTTATAGATTTAGCCTTCCTCCCATGGGACAATGCTCTAATAATGATGATCATCACACTTTCATTACAACTTGGTATTACAACTCGATACTAGAACAAAGTATGACTCTACATGAATGCCTCCGGCGGTGTACCGGGATGTGCAATCAAATAAGAGTGACATGTATGAAAAGTTATGCATGGTGGCCTTGCCACAAATACGATGTCAACTACATGATCATGCAATGGAAATATGACAATATGATGCGTGTCATATGAACGGAACGTTGGAAAGTTGCATGTCAATATATCTCGGAATGGCTATGGAAATGCCATGATAGGTAGGTATGGTGGCTGTTTTGAGGAAGGATATATAGTGGGTTTATGGTACCGGCGAATGTTGCGCGGTACAAGAGAGGCTAGCAATGGTGGAAGGGTGAGAGTGTGTATAATCCATGGACTCAACATTAGTCATAAGAACTCATATACTTGTTGCAAAAATCTACGAGTCATCAAAACAAAGCAATCAACGCATGCTCCTAGGGGGGAGGTTGGTAGGAGTTAACCATCGCGTGCCCCCGACCTCCACACAAAGGTTGACAATCTACAAATACATCATGCTCTAACTTCGTCACATAGCGGTTCACCATACGTGCATGCTACGGGAACCACTAACCTTAAAACAAGCATTTCTCAATTTCATAATAACTCCACTAGCATGACTCTAATATCACTATCCTCATATCTCAAAACAATTATCAAGCATCCAACTTCTCATCATATTCAATCACTTAGTGTGAAAGTTTTTACTACATTGATCATGGATGTCTATCATGTGAAGACTAGTTTTATAGCCTAAACACATTACCATGCTGTTTTAATAGACTCTCAAAAGGATATAAGTGAAGCATGAGAGTTCATCTATTTCTTCAAAATAAAACCACCGCCGTGCTCTAAAAGATATAAGTGAAGCACTAGAGCAATAACAAACTACTCCGAAAGATATAAGTGAAGATCAATGAGTAGTTGAATAATTATGTAACTATGTGAAGACTCTCTAACATTTAAGAATTTCAGATCTTGGGATATTATTCAAACAACAAGAAAAAAAACTAAATTGACGCTCCAAGAAAGACACATATCATGTTGCGAATAAAAATATAGCTCCAAGTATAGTTACCGATGGATGAAGACGAAAGAGGAGATGCCTTCCCGGGGCATCCCCAAGCTTAGGCTTTTGGTTGTCCTTGAATTTTACCTTGGGGTGCCTTGGGAATCCCCAATCTTAAGATCTTGCCACTCTTTGTTCCGTAGTCCATCAAAGCAATACTCAAAACTTGAAAACTTCACAACACAAAACTTAGACAAAAATCTCGTGAGCTTCGTTAGCATAAGAAAGCAAACCACTACTCAAAAGTGCAGCAATGAATTCATTCTTTGTTTATATTGGTGTTAAACCTACTGTATTCCAACTTCTCTATGGTTCATATCCTCTAGTACTACTCATAGATGCATCGGAATAAACAAACAACACACGAAAACACAATCTGTCAAAGACAGAACAGTCTGTAGTAATCTGCAGGGTTCGCCTACTTCTGGAACTCCAAACAATTCAAACTAAATTGGTACATTTGCAGAATTTGTCTACCAATCATCTACAAAAAGAATCAACTAAAAAGCATGCTCCAGTAAAATCTTACGACTACTTTAGCGAGCGCTAACGATTCTGTTTTTCACAGCAAGATCACATAAACTTCTCACAAGTCTTCCCAAAGGTTTTACTTGGCACAAACACTAAAAAAACATGAAACCACATCTAATCAGAGGCTAGATGCAATATTTTCCTAAACAGAAGCAAAAGCAAAGAAAACAAAATAAAGTTGGGTTGCCTCCCAACAAGCGCTATCGTTTAACGCCCCTAGCTAGGCATGATGATTTCAATGATGCTCGCATAAAATATAAGAATTGAAACATAAGGGGAGCATCATGAAGAATATGGCTAGCACATTTAAGTCTAAACCACTTCCTATGCATAGGGATTTTGCAGGCAAACAACTTATGGGAACAATAATCAACTAGCATAGGGAAGCAAAACAAGCATAGCTTCAAAACTTTAAGCACATAGAGAGGAAACTTAATATTATCGCTATTCCTACAGGCATGTGATCCTCTCTCATAATAATTTTCAGTAGCATCATGAATGAATTCAACAATATAACCAGCACATAAAGTATACTTTTCATGATCTACTTGCATAGAAATTTTACTACTCTCCACATAAGCAAAATTCTTCTCATTCGGAATAGTGGAAGTATCATAAGAGACTTGAATACTATAGATTGTTTCCACATTAAAAGAGTAATGTTCAGAGAAAGGGTAATCATAATCATGACAAGTTTTATAAGTATAATCATCACTACTTTTTATAGCGTAAGTGTCATCACAATAATCATCGTAAATAGGAGGCATGCTTTCATCATAATAGATTTGCATATCAAGGCTTGGGAGGCTAAAAATATCATCTTCATCAAACATAGCATCCCCAAGCATGGGCCCTTTCATATCATAAGAATAATCACTCTCATCATTAATAGTACGGATAGCACCGATAGTATAGCAATTATCATCATCACAATGAGTAATAGGAGCAACATCATTTGGGAGGGATACCTTTTTGTCTTTTCTTCTCCGTCTTTTCTTTTTCTTCTTCTCATCATGTGTGGGTTTAATCTTCTTTTTGGAGCTCCTTACTAGTGAGATTGGTAGAATAGGAGGCTCCTCCTCTGTCAGGACCCCGATCCTAAGTCACACCGATCTAGCTGTAACACGTCATATCACTTTGCGGCCTCACGCACGGTATTCCCACGGGTGCCACCTTACCTGGCCCGGGACCGTTTGCGCATTTTGGCACACGTATATGACAGTGTCGCTAGCATCCATATGACAGAGAACCCGGGCCGACATGGCTAGTTATAAACCAAAAGTGGCACTAAATTACAGAGACATGCATCCATGACCCAGCAACGAACGTGTCGGTCATCAACGTATGAAACCAAGTCGTAGCAAGCTACATGGACTTAAAGGAACAACGCGTGGCATTTCCCCTAAGGGACAGACACATGAACGAAGAAGGACACATGCCGGCCAGCCTACGTGTTCTGAGCAGTAGCAAGCTACCAAGGCTCATTGGAAGCACTAGGAGGCATTTCCCTGTAAGATAGGCTACCAAAGGAAAACAACTAGATGTCGGATCCCACACATACCAAGCATTTCAATCATACACACAATATGCTCAATATGTGCAAATACAACATTGCATCACAACAGAACTCTATGACTCAAAGTACTTTATTTAAAAGGCTCCAAGAGCCATACATAACATATCCATACAGATAGGGGTCACATGACCCAACACTCAAGTCATACAGTCATACAAGCACAAGCGGAAGCTACATGTCTGAGTACAGACAACTTAGAAAATAAAACAGGCTTGGTGTAGCCTAACTATCTACAAGGCCCTTCACAAGCTCCAGATCTCCGTCTGGGTAACAAGCTACTCGTCGACGTCAACGTCTATGTAGAACCCATCAGAAGGGGCAGGGTTCTCCTCTGCAACAGTTATTAAGCAAACATGAGTACAAAGGTACTCAGCAAGTCTTACAACAGAACCTATCATACATGCAACATTATCAACAGGGGGTAGTGGAGTTCATAGCAGAAAGCTAGCTTTGACTATTGGTTAACCTATACTACAACTCTCAACAGATTGCAAGATATTACTACGTACACGAGTCCTCTACTCACCACAACAATACACCACCGAGGATCCTCTTCCGTCATCCCACGGAAGGGCCATCCACGGCACTCACACTTGTCTTGAGGCTTTTAATAGTATCCATCAACTTGTCTATGAACTGTAAGAGTAACCAAGTAGTCGATACCGCGAACAACGGCTATTCGAATAGATTGGTAACCCTGCAGGGGTGTACTTCTTCACACACGCTTCCACCACTTATCGCCGTTTACACGACATGTACTCGGCAACCTTCAAGCGGAAGCCCAGTCAGGGTGTCGGCCACGACCTGACTAACTACACAAGTCTCTCGTCCAGGTTTATCGCCTATTTGGGTTCCATTCGTGGGGAGATCCGACCGGGGTGTCGCTCACGGCCCCAAACGATGTGTACAGGGTTCCCGAGTCACCAAACGGGCAACCGGTACACTGTGCCACGTACCTGTCGCATCACAGCCCACCCCGAGGGTCAGCGCTGTGCACGGCCACCAGTAAACTACAAACACCAGAAACTAGTTGCAACTCCTGGACAGAGAACAGGGGCAGTTAATAAGACGAGAGGGCTTGGAGCGCCCGGAGCCCAATGCGTGGTAGTAGCTGTAACTTGAATCACACATACAGCTCTCGGGTCCTATGGACGATTCCAATGAAACAACCCACCATGTACTCCTACATGGCCTTTCATCGATACCTATACCAAACATATTCCACACTTCCTTCTCTTTACCGGTATGATCATTTCACTCTGATCCATCACCCAGATGAACCAGACCTGACACAACTCTAAGCATAGCAGGCAACATAAACAAATAGCATGGTGGATCACACATCACATGGCTCAATCAACTCCTACACATGCTAGTGGGTTTCAACTATTTACTGTGGCAATGAAAGGTCATGCAAGGGAATAGGGTTCAACTACCGCAGCAAGTAGTAGTTCACACGCTGTTGCCTTAATGCAGTAAAAGAGAGCAGGAGCGAGAAGATGGGTTTGTATCGGAATGATCAATGATTGCTTGCCTAACAAAGTGGTTGTCGGGTACTGCTCTTCAGTTGGATACGCAGAAGTATCCTCGGGAGCAGGACCTAACACGGAGAATACCGGCGATACAATCAATAAGCAAACAAATGCAACAATATGATGCATGCTCATGATATGTCAAGATGCATGTGTTTTGGGCTAATGCAACTATAACCAGAAGGGTTTGAGCCCATTTGAATCAAAGATTCAAATTGAAACCCAAATTATTATTTAATTAAGTGCATTGACTTGTTTTAATGTAAACAACAAGGTTAACTTGCTCAAACATGCATGAAACTAGTGCCATTGGAAAGATTGGATTTTTCTGATCAATTTTCATATATATATCTTTTCCATCTGAGCTACTGTTGAATTTATATGATTTTTTTTGAAGTTTAAGCATTTTCTGGAATTTCCTGAATTATTTTTAAATCTAAAAATCCCAGAAAATCCTTTACTGCGTCAGCATGACATCATGCTAACGTCAGCTAGTCAATAGGGCGGCCCAGGTCAAACCTGACCGGTGGGACCCACTGGTCAGTGTCATAGTTAGTTAACTGACTAATTAAAATTAAATTAAACACTAAACTAGGTTTGACTAGCAGGCAGGGCCCACATGTCAGTGACCCAGGGGGGTCAAACCCTTGGTCAAACAGGGCTAACTCGCCGGCGTTTAGCCGCCGGCGAGGCCAAACGCGGCGGTGAGGTGCGGGTTTTGTGCTCCGGCTGCCAAAACGACGGCGGAGCACACCTACGGGTAGTTGGGAGCGAGCCGCGTCGAGTGGTGGTGGTGGCTGGCCTTGGGGTCGCCGGAAACGACGCCGGCGATGAGTCCAGCGGCTGCCGGAGTTCGGGCGAGGTCGAAAACAACGGTGCGGTGCTCGTAGAGGTGCGTGGAGTGATCCTACAGCATCTACACGGAACGGTGAAGCTGGTGGGCACGGTGGCCGGGCCGTTAGATGGCCGGAGCCTCGTCGGCGACGAGCTCCACGGCGGCGCGTGCAGGCGAGCCTCGTGCGGTGCGTTCAATGCAGGAGAGAGCCAACGGAGAGGGGGGCGGAGTTGAGCTCACGTCGGTTGTAGTAGACACCGAGGCGAGCTCGGGGACGGTCGGAGCTGAGCGGGGCGGCAAGGGGGATCTCTGCGGCCGGAGTTGGGGAAGACGGGGTCGGGGGCGACTCCAGAGCGGGTGAGCGCTCGGGGCTCAGCCTGCTCGACGTGGTCGAGGACGGTGGAGCATACGGACACGATGACGGAGCTCAGGGACGGCGGTGGACGCGGCTATCATGACGGCGCGAGCACGGCGGCATCGGCCATGGTGTGGGGAGGGTGAGGGGGAGGAGCTGGGGAGGGTGGAGAGTGTCAGCGAGCTCGGGGAGGAAGTGGGGGATCGATCCCACTCACCAGAATGGCGAGGGGAGGAAGCAGGGCGACGGGCAGCTGCGTGGCGCGCGCTGCGGCCGCCGTTGAGCACCTGCCTGCCTGCCTGGCCGAGCCAAGCAGCTCGCTGGAGCGGTGGCTGGGCTGGGCCGGCAGGTGGGCCTGTTAGGCGCCAGGTAAGCTCTTTCTCTCTTCTTTTTTTCTATTTCTTTCTGTTTCATTTCTTTTTGCAACTTTGTTGAATTAATAAAATTGCCAGAATATTTTTATAGCTCATAAAACTAGTCATGCCCACTGTATATAATATGAACAACATGGAACATTTTAGTTTATGATTATTTGGGCACATAAAATATTTTATAGCATTTAAATGCCCAAATGCAAATACCATATGAATTAATCCAGAGACCTTGGATGTCCTAGAAAATTGTGCACCATTTTTGGCAGAGGTTTAAGACCAAGGCAGAAATGATGAACATTTTTGAAGGGCATTTTGGGTACATTGGAAAAGATTTTATTAAACCCTAGTTGTTAGAAGAGGGGTGCTGGGGTTTCTGTCAGTCCCATTTCAAGTTTCTTTGAAAAGTAAACATGATGCACACTCTAGCTGGTCCTAATGCAAGCACTGACTACGGATGTGACAACTCACCCCCACTCGAAAGAATCGCGTCCCGAGATTCGGGTTCCTCCGGAAAGAGGGTGGGGTACTCAAGTCGAAGACGATCCTCCCTTTCCCAAGTAGCTTCACTCTCAGAATGATGTGACCATTGAACCTTGAGAAACTTGATATTGTGACGTCGAGTGGTGCGCTTGGTTTGATCAAGAATACGAACGGGGTATTCTCGATATGTGAGATTGTCCTGGAGATCAAGCGTTTCGTGGTCCACTCCGCGGATAGGATCCGAGAAGCAACGCCTGAGTTGAGATACATGGAAGACATCATGAACTCTGGAGAGGTGCGGAGGTAGTTCCACTTGGTAGGCAACTTCTCCTCATTTGGCAAGAATGCGAAGAGGACCGATGTAACGAGGGGCCAATTTGCCTTTGATGCCGAAGCGATGGGTTCCCTTAAGAGGAGTAACCCGAAGGTAAGCCTTATCACCGACTTCAAAAGTCACAGCCTTATGATGACTATCATATTGGCTCTTCTGGCGAGACTGGGCTGTTTTCAATTTCTCACGAACGATGCGAACTTGCTCTTCTGCTTCCTGGATCATATCTGGACCAAAGAATTGTCTTTCCCCGGTTTCTGACCAGTTAAGAGGTGTTCGACACCTTCGTCCATATAGAACTTCGAAGGGAGCTTTGCCCAAGCTAGCTTGATAACTATTGTTATATGTGAATTCGGCAAATGGAAGACACTTCTCCCAATCCATACCGAAAGAGAGGACAGAGGCTCGAAGCATGTCTTCCAGAATTTGATTGACTCGTTCCACTTGACCACTTGACTGAGGATGGAAGGCGGTGCTAAAAGAAAGATGAGTTCCCATAGCATTCTGGAAACTTTCCCAGAATCGTGAAGTGAAAAGACTTCCGCAGTCTGAGTTAATCTCCAACGGCACACCATGAAGTGATACTATCCGAGAGATATACAAGTCTGCTAGCTGGCTCGCGGTAATACTTTCTCGAACAGGCAGGAAATGGGCTACTTTAGAGAGGCGGTCGATAATAACGAAGATAGCATTATTCCCTTTCCTGGTCCTGGGAAACCCGGTAATGAAGTCCATACCGATATTGTCCCATTTCCATTCAGGAATAGCTAAAGGTTGAAGGGTGCCAGCAGGCCGTTGATGCTCTACTTTGACGCGACGACAAACATCACAGTTAGCAATGAATTGAGCTATTTCTCTGTTCATCCTAGTCCACCAGAACCTCTGGCGTAGGTCCTGATACATTTTGGTACTACCGGGATGAATCGTGAGAGGAGATTCATGAGCCTCCTTAAGGATTAACTGCCGTAGATGTTGGTTCTTGGGAACCACTAAACGGTTCTCGAAGAAAACAACACCTCGGTTATCCATGGAGAAACAACCTGCAACTCCTTTGTGAATGTTTCTCTTAATTCGGGAAATCCCTGTATCTTGCTTCTGGGCAGCTATGATTTGATCCATAAGGGTAGGTTTCGCCACCAAGGTGGAAAGGAATCCTCGAGGAATAATGTGAAGGTTAAGCTTACAAAATTCCTCGTAAAGAAGTGGTTGCCCTTGTTGTAACATCAGGTTGTTACAATAAGACTTACGACTTAGTGCGTCGGCCATGACATTGGCCGTCCTAGGGGTGTAAGTGATTCCTAAGTCGTAATCTGTGAGCAATTCAACCCAACGTCTTTGCCTGAGATTCAAGTCCGGTTGGGTGAAGATGTATTTCAGACTTTGGTGATCAGTGAAGATTTCACAGCGATTACCCAGAAGGTAATGTCGCCATGTTTTGAGTGCGTGGACTACAGCTGCAAGCTCTAGATCATGTGTAGGATAGTTATCCTCATGTGGACGCAACTGTCGAGATGCGTATGCGATCACTTGACGATCTTGCATGAGTATGCAACATAGTCCTTGTCGCGAGGCGTCGCAGTAGATAATGAAATCCTTGGAAAAGTCTGGTGGTACCAGTACGGGTGCAGATGTCAGGCGTCTTTTTAGTTCCTGAAAGCTGGACTCGCACTGTCGGGTCCACTCAAACTTTTTATCTTTCTTGAGGAGTTCAGTTAGAGGTTTAGAAACCTTGGAGAAATTCTCGATGAAGCGTCGGCAATAGCTCGCTAAGCCAAGGAAACTCCTAACTTGCTTGACCGATTCAGGGGGAGTCCAATCAAGGACGGCTTGAACTCGCTCGGGATTGACAGCAGTACCATTGCCAAAGATCACATGACCTAGATAGGTCACTTCTGGCAACCAAAATTCACATTTAGAGAATTTTGCATAAAGATGGTGCTCTCGAAGTTTCGTCAATACCAGCCTTAGATGCTCGGCATGATCTTTGTTGTTCTTGGAGTAGATGAGTATATTATCGAGGTATACCACGACGAATTTATCCAAGTACTCCATGAATATAGAATTCATTACCCGGGAGAAGGTGGCTGGGGCATTGGTTAATCCGAAGGACATGACGGTGTACTCGTATTGGCCATAACGAGTAACAAAAGCCGTTTTAGGAATATCCCCGTTCTTGATTTTGATTTGATGGTAGCCCAACCTCAAATCCATTTTGGAAAAGACTGAGGATCCACCGAGCTGATCATACAGATCGTTGATCCTGGGGAGCGGATACTTGTTCTTTATGGTGACCAGATTGACAGGTCGGTAATCTACAACCATCCGTTCCGTTCCATCCTTCTTCTTGACAAAGAGGACGGGACAAGCCCAGGGGGAAGAACTAGGACGGATGAAACCCTTTTGCAAGGACTCATCGAGTTGTTTCTTAAGCTCAGCTAATTCTAGGGGTGCCATCTTATAGGGTCTCCTAGAGATTGGGATAGTTCCTGGAATAAGACTTATCACGAACTCGACATCTCTGTCAGGTGGAACACCTGGCAGTTCTTCTGGAAAAACATCTAGAAAGTCATGGACTACCGGGATATCTTCGAGTTCTGGTAGAGGGCTGGCATTAAGAGAGTAGAGCTGACGCTCAGCCATTCGGGCCAAGACATTAACTGTCTTGCCGGATGGGTGTGTAAGTTGAACGGTCCTAGTGTAGCAGTCAATCTTGGCATAATGAGTTGTCATCCAGTCCATACCCAAGATGATGTTTATGTCCGAGGACTTGAGAGCGATTAGAGATGCAAGGAAAACAAGTCTATCGACAAGGATTTCATTTCCATGGCTTACCCTAGAGGTTTGCCACTTTCAACCAGGAGTTTGAATAACCATGGAAGTAGGCATGTCACAAAAGGTCATGTTGTGCATTCGAGCATAGCTCTCAGATATGAACAAATGGGATGCTCCAGTATCGAAAAGAACAGATGACGGATGGCAGTTAACGAGAAGCGTACCAAGGACGACGTTAGGGTCCTCATAAGCTTCCTCAACAGAGACATAGTTGACATGACCACGTGCAGTGGGGATTGGCTTGACATAATTCACCTTGCTGGTTGGCTTACCACGGCCAATGGGCTTTCCTGGTTGGTTCTGAGCACACTCACGCATGTAGTGCCCCGGTTCTCCACACTTGAAGCATGTCATAGTGCCAGTGCGTGGAGCAAAGTTGGTAGGTGGTCCTCCATAAGCCTTGGTAGGTGCAAACTGTTGAGTTGGGCGAGGCGCCTCTTAGGATGGCCTCGATGTGTACTTGGGTGGCAGAGCAGTGTTAGGAACCCACACACGAAGCTTGTGAGAGCCAGAGCCGGATGAGGAACCAAAGTCACGAGGATGCTTGCGTGTGGCTTCGAAATCAGTCTGGCCCGTCTCAGCACTGATAGCCTTGTTTACCAGCTTCTGGAAGGAGGTGCACTCGTGCAGACGTAGATCTCGGCGGAGTTCAGGGCTGAATCCCTTGCGGAACCTCGCCTGCTTCTTGGCATCGGTGGATACTTCCTCAGGTGCATAGCGTGCCAAGTTGCCAAACTCGCGACTATAGCCATCCACAGTTAACCGGCCCTGGGTGAAATTGCAGAATTCCTCCCGCTTGCGATCCATGAGACCTTCCGGAATGTGATGTTCACAGAATGCCTCACTGAACTTAACCCAAGTAGTGATTTGGCCAGCAGGACGCATAGCTTGAAAGTTCTCCCACCAGAGACTGGCAGGGCCTTCGAGATGGTAGGCGGCGTAGGTAACCTTATCAGCTTCGGCCACACGGGCAGAGTGTAGCTTGTGGGTGATACTACGAAGCTAGTCATCCGCATCCAGAGGTTCAGTGGAGTGATGGAACTTCGGTGGGCACATCTTGATAAAGTCATTGATTGTCACCACGTCATTCCTCTGACGAAACCCAGTGTTCTGCTCTATGCGTTCTAGCAAACGGTTGGTCTCTCTCTTGTTCCGTTCTTCCTCGAGCATAACTTCAGCCAAGGAGGGTGGCTGGGGTAGATTCTCATCTCTAGCCCCACTAGCCTCACCCTGCTCCTGAGCAGCAGGAGTGCTGCGAGTGTTGACCATCCTAGGAAAACAAAACAACGGTTTAGACAAGGATGGCAAAAACTTGATATAGGAGTGCAGAATGTAATGGATGACACAGAATGCAGAGATGCTCATCCGTACGACATGGTAATATAGAAACTGCTATATATACACCAGTGGTCATACACACCATACGTAGTTTAGTACAAGCCAAGGCTAAAGTACAACTGCGGTGAAAGACGATACATCCCATCAGAAGCATTCCAAGCTCCTATACATTATTTAACTACACCTCCAAAACTCATTACTAACTAATTCATATTCCACAAGACACGCAGGACTGTGGAAATACAACTACTACAATACTACTACTGCCATGGTCTAGCTCAGACATTCCCGTAGTAATCTTCGTAAAGATTACCACCGTAGACTGGAAGTGGAACAGATGGATCTTGAAACTCTCGAGCACTCGAAGGCTGTGGACCATAGGGACATGGATGTGGCCTCGGGCCTGATGCTGGTGGTGACCGACGCCCACGTGGAGGTGTAATACCCCCAACATCACGCCAATCCATACGATCAGGCAGACGAGTACGCACGGGGTACAAATCCCGCATATCCAGATATCCGGCATGCACAGCAGGTGCAAGCCGTGTCAAAGTAGTCCAGTGGGCGGCTTGAGTGTTATACAGCTCCATTCGGAGGGCACGGACCTCACGGTCCCTATCCTTCAGCATCTGAACAGTAGTCTAAAGCAGTGGCTCTTCATGAGCAGCATCAGTATACAGACCAGTGTAGTAGCCTTCCTCTCTGGGAAGTGAGGCTGGCATGTAACAGAACTCAGTGTTCAGCAACAGGGCATGCCTAGCCCGGAGGATAGTCATCATCGAATAAGCGGCATCCTGCACTGCCATCTCGATAGTAACCCCGAGTCCATAAGACCAATGGATGGGGTCGTTAGCTCCGGGATATGAGGGGTATATCCGGACTGTGCAGAAATACTGACTCTGATTGAAATCCCGGTACTGTTCCTCCACAGTGTACTCAGGATACCAGCGGTAACCGGTCTCAGTCAGCACACGGACTAGAATGGCCGTGTGACCGGGCACATTAATGCACCGAGTCAAACGAACCACTTGGTGAGGTGTGCGGCCATACATCTGAAACACGAAGTAATGCAAAGGCATTAGTGTTTCTAGAAGAAATCGGGCAGCATAACAACTGTAAATGCTCAAAAAGATTTGAGACATCATACAAATGATAGCATAGCCACTCAACAATATCATATCAGGGTTCCGGTCCAACAAATCCTCATACCAAAAGGGTAGAAACTGAACTGAGGCTTGAAATCAACAATCCTAAGAGTCTACAGATTAGTAACACGTGAACCTAGTAAGGATAAAAGGCCTAGTCCTAAATCCCCGCAGAAAGAATAGACTGACTCAGATCAGAAGGGTATAAGGTAAAGGAGTAAAAAGAGCCTTACGTTCCCTTCCACAATCAATTCCCCTACATATAACTAGAATTTTTTCTAGACTCAACATCGCCCAGTTTGGCTTGAGAAACCTACAGGCAGTCCATCTCTGATGCCAACGCTGTCAGGACCCCGAGCCTAAGTCACACCGATCTAGCTGTAACACGTCATATCACTTTGCGGCCTGATACGTCCAAAACGTATCTATAATTTCTGCTTGCTTCATGCCTTTTTTGTGTGATATTGCTATGATATTTATGCACTTCCATACACTTTTGATCATATTTGGACTAACCTACTAATGGTTGCAAAAGTGCACAATGTTCTTGTTTTACACTTTATTGTGTAGGAATTACTTGGAAATTGACAAAAACGCAAAAGTAGTCGTATTGGAGTAGGACTCTGACTTTCCTGAAATCTGTCTGAGAACATATTTTTAAAGATAGTCACGTTCCGGCCCGAAGACGACGTCAAACGGAAAAAGTCTAGTTGCGAAAGTTGTGGGGAATTTCGAGGCGATGCTTCTGGATATAAAATTCGTCCAAATCGGAGTCCGGACGGTCGAGTAAAGCCCGTTTTACTGAGGCCCAAAATCTGATGACGGGAATCCGAGAGTCTATATAAAGAGAGGAAACCTAGGTCACCAAGGGCCACGAATTTTCCTCCTCCCGAGCCACCGTCTTGGAGGGGAGGACCAGCACCATTGCAGCACCATCCACAAGGAATAAGGGGGGCCAAGGAGCCGCTGCCCCCTAGGGCCGCCGCCGCCCCGAGGGCCGCCGCCGCCCCCTAGGGCCGCCGCCGCCCCGAGGGCCGCCGCCGCCCCCTAGGGCCGCCGCCGCCGCGCCCCCAAGGGCCGCCGCCGCCGCCTCCGTGGCTGCCGCCGGCTGTCTCCACCTCGCGGGGCTGCACCTCTCCATCAACACCATCATCAACCTCCTCCTCACCATGTCCATGCGTGAGTAGTCTCCTCCGGGGCTGAGGGCTCGTACGTGTAGCTATGTGGTTATCTCTGTCTCCCATGATGTGATCTTCGTTGTGATCATAGGCTATGTTAATCTAGGGTGATCCCATGATATTTCCCCTCCTCTATGTATTGGATTGATGTACTCACTTGTCTTTATCTAGTATAATCCTCGAGACCAAGGTGACAGCGGTCTATTGGACATGGATTAGAAAAATATTTTCATGAGTGATTTCCTCTCTTGTGTGTTGATTGAAGATTGAGAGTCTCTTGGTGCTTGTCTTTGACTATCCTTTAGATATGTTGTGGTGATTGTGGGACTCTCTTTGGATGGCCGCGGTGACATTGGGAAATCCTTAGATTGAGAACTACGAACTTTGAGGTGTGCTTTTGTAGCCCTACATAATTCTCGTCCTCTCTTGACCACGAAGGAATGACCTCCGGGTGCGTCTCCATTGCATGTTTTATGGGAAATATCATGTGATTCGATTATGTTAATGTTGTTGGGAGTTGCCACTAGTGAAAGTATGATCCCTGGGCCTTGTTTCCACCATTGCAATACCATTTGTGCTCACGTTTACCACTTGTTTGCTTGCTGCACTTTTTTATTACAGATTTATATTACTTTGTTTGCCGTCCATACCACTTGCCATTTAACATCTCTTCGCCGAACTAGTGCACCTATACATCTAACAAGTGTATTAGGTGTGTTGGGGACACAAGAGACTTCTTGTATCTTAGTTGCTGGGTTGCTTGAGAGAGACCATCTTCAACCTCTACTTCCCTGAGTTCGATAAACCTTAGGTCATCCACTTGAGGGAAATTGCTGCTGTCCTACAAACCCCTGCGCTTGGAGGCCCAACATAGTCTACAAGAGTAGAAGCGTGTGTAGACATCACGGCCTCACGCACGATATTCCCACGGGTGCCACCTTACCTGGCCCGGGACCGTTTGCGCATTTTGGCACACGTATATGACAGTGTCGCTAGCATCCATATGACAGAGAACCCGGGCCGACATGGCTAGTTATAAACCAAAAGTGGCACTAAACTACAGAGACAGGCATCCATGATCCAGCAACGAACGTGTCGGTCATCAACATATGAACCCAAGTCGTAGCAAGCTACATGGACTTAAAGGAACAACGCGCGACATTTCCCCTAAGGGACAGGCACAGGAACGAAGAAGGACACATGCCGGCCAGCCTACGTGTTCCGAGCAGTAGCAAGCTACCAAGGCTCATTGGAAGCACTAGGAGGCATTTCCTTGTAAGATAGGTTACCAAAGGAAAACAACTAGGTGTCGGATCCCACACATACCAAGCATTTCAATCATACACACAATATGCTCAATATGTGCAAATACAACATTGCATCACAACAAAACTCTATGACTCAAAGTACTTTATTTAAAAGGCTCCAAGAGCCATACATAAAATATCCATACAGATAGGGGTCACATGACCCAACACTCAAGTCATACAGTCATACAAGCACAAGCGGAAGCTACATGTCTGAGTACAGACAACTTAGAAAATAAAATAGGCTTGGTGTAGCCTGACTATCTACAAGGCCCTTCACAAGCTCTAGATCTCCGTCTGGGTAACAAGCTACTCGTCGACGTCAACGTCTATGTAGAACCCATCAGAAGGGGCAGGGTTCTCCTCTGCAACAGTTATTAAGCAAACATGAGTACAAAGGTACTCAGCAAGTCTTACAACAGAACCTATCATACATGCAACATTATCAACATGGGGTAGTGGAGTTCATAGCAGAAAGCCAGCTTTGACTCTTGGCTAACCTATACTACAACTCTCAACAGATTGCAAGATATTACTACGTACACGAGTCCTCCACTCACCACAACAATACACCACCGAGGATCCTCTTCCGTCATCCCACGGAAGGGCCATCCACGACACTCACACTTGTCTTGAGGCTTTTAATAGTATCCATCAACTTGTCTATGAACTGTAAGAGTAACCAAGTAGTCGGTACCGCGAACAACGGCTATTCGAATAGATTGGTAACCCTGCAGGGGTGTACTTCTTCACACACGCTTCCACCACTTATCGCCGTTTACACGACATGTAGTCGGCAACCTTCAAGCGGAAGCCCAGCGAGGGTGTCGGCCACGACCTGACTAACTACACAAGTCTCTCGTCCAGGTTTATCGCCTATTTGGGTTCCATCAGTGGGGAGATCCGGCCGGGGTGTCGCTCATGGCCCCAAACGATGTGTACAGGGTTCCCGAGTCACCAAACGGGCAACCGGTACACCGTGCCACGTACCTGTCGCATCACAGCCCACCCCGAGGGTCAGCGCTGTGCATGACCACCAGTAAACTACAAACACCAGAAACTAGTTGCAACTCCTGGACAGAACACAGGGGCAGTTAATAAGATGAGAGGGCTTGGAGCGCCCGGAGCCCAATGCGTGGTAGTAGCTGTAACTTGAATCACACATACAGATCTCGGGTCCTATGGATGATTCCAATGAAACAACCCACCATGTACTCCTACATGGCCTTTCATCGATACCTATACCAAACATATTCCACACTTCCTTCTCTTTACCGGTATGACCATTTCACTCTGATCCATCACCCAGATGAACCAGACCTGACACAACTCTAAGCATAGCAGGCAACATAAACAAATAGCATGGTGGATCACACATCACATGGCTCAATCTTCTCCTACACATGCTAGTGGGTTTCAACTATTTACTGTGGCAATGACAGGTCATGCAAGGGAATAGGGTTCAACTACCGCAGCAAGTACCAGTTCACACGTTGTTGCCTTAATGTACTAAAAGAGAGCAGGAGCGAGAAGATGGGTTTGTATTGGAATGATGAATGATTGCTTGCCTGACAAAGTGGTTGTCGGGTACTGCTCTTCAGTTGGATACGCAGAAGTATCCTCGGGAGCAGGACCTAACACGGAGAATACCGGCGATACAATCAATAAGCAAACAAATGCAACAATATGATGCAAGCTCATGATATGGCGAAATGCATGTGTTTTGGGCTAATGCAACTATAACCAGAAGGGTTTGAGCCCATTTGAATCAAAGATTCAAATTGAAACCCAAATTATTATTTAATTAAGTGCATTAACTTGTTTTAATGTAAACAGCAAGGTTAACTTGCTCAAACATGCATGAAACTAGTGCCATTGGAAATATTGGATTTTTCTGATCAATTTTCATATATAAATCTTTTCCATCTGAGCTATTGTCGAATTTATATGATTTTTTTGAAGTTTAAGCATTTTCTGGAATTTCCTGAATTATTTTAAATCTAAAAATCCCAGAAAATCCTTTACTGCGTCAGCATGACATCATGCTGATGTCAGCCAGTCAACAGGGCGGCTCAGGTCAAACCTGACCAGTGGGACCCACTGGTCAGTGTCATAGTTAGTTAACTTATTAATTAAAAAAATAAATTAAACACTAAACTAGGTTTGACTAGCAGGCAGGGCCCACATGTCAGTGACCCAGGGGGTCAAACCCTTGGTGAAACAGGGCTAACTCGCCGGCGTTTAGCCGCCGGCGAGGCCAAACGCGGCGGTGAGGTGCGGGTTTTGTGCTCCGGCTGCCAAAACGACGGCGGAGCACACCTACGGGTAGTTGGTAGCGAGCCGCGTCAAGTGGTGGTGGTGGCTGGCCTAGGGGTCGCCGGAAATGACGCCGGCGACGAGTCCAGCGGCTGCCGGAGTTCGGGCAAGGTTGAAAACAACGGTGCGGTGCTCGTAGAGGTGCGTGGAGTGATCCTACAGCATCTACACGGAACGGTGAAGCTGGTGGGCACGGTGGCCGGGCCGTTAGATGGCCGGAGCCTCGTCGGCGACGAGCTCCACGGCGGCACGTGGAGGCGAGCCTCGTGCGGTGCGTTCAATGCAGGAGAGAGCCAACGGAGAGGGGGGGGGACGGAGTTGAGCTCACGACGGTTGTAGTAGACACCGAGGCGAGCTCGGGGACGGTCGGAGCTGAGCGGGGCGACGAGGGGGATCTCTGTGGCCGGAGTTGGGGAAGACGGGGTCGGGGGCGACTCCAGAGCGGGTGAGCGCTCGGGGCTCAGCCTGCTCGACGTGGTCGAGGACGGTGGAGCGGACGGACACGATGACGGAGCTTAGGGATGGCGGTGGACGCGGCTATCACGACGGCGCGAGCACGGCGGTGTCGGCCATGGTGCGGGGAGGGCGAGGGGGAGGAGCTGGGGAGGGTGGAGAGTGTCAGCGAGCTCGGGGAGGAAGTGGGGGATCGATCCCACTCACCAGAACGGCGAGGGGAGGAAGCAGGGCGGCGGGCAGCTACGTGGCGCGCGCTGCGGCCGCCGTCGAGCATCTGCATGCATGCCTGGCCGAGCCAAGCAGCTCGCTGGAGCGGTGGCTGGGCTGGGCCGGCAGGTGGGCCTGTTAGGTGCCAGGTAAGCTCTTTCTCTCTTCTTTTTTTCTATTTCTTTCTGTTTCATTTCTTTTTGCAACTTTGTTGAATTAATAAAAATGCCAGAACATTTTTATAGCTCATAAAACTAGTCATGCCCACTGTATATAATATGAACAGCATGGAACATTTTAGTTTATGATTATTTGGGCACACAAAATATTTTATAGCATTTAAATGCCCAAATGCAAATACCATATGAACTAATCCAGAGACCTTGGATGTCCTAGAAAATTGTGCACCATTTTTGGCAGAGGTTTAAGACCAAGGCAGAAATGATGAACATTTTTGAAGGGCATTTTGGGTACATTGGAAAAGATTTTATTAAACCCTAGTTGTTAGAAGAGGGGTGCTGGGGTTTCTGTCATTCCCATTTCAAGTTTCTTTGAAAAGTAAACATGATGCACACTCTAGCTGGTCCTAATGCAAGCACTGACTACGGATGTGACATCCTCGTTACCTGATTCATCATAAGAAATAATAGGAGGATATTGGGAAATCTCTTCCCTTTCATTAGTATTCTCTTCGTCTCCTATTTGTTTTCTTGACTTAAGGTAATTGGCAATATAAGGATTTTCAATGCAATTCACCGCACAATACATATATATTTCCTCTATATCAAACTCAAGAAGTTTATCAATGGCAAATCCTGGAAGAAACTTAGTTCTACGTTTAATTTCTTCATAACCCAAAAGCAAGATAAGTTCATTATGATGTGCAAGGGAAATCAAGTCATCACAATTTTTGGACACAATTCGATCATGAAACAATTCGCATTGGGTAATGAATGACCACGTTCATTGCAAAGTCCACAAGTATGACTAAGATATTTTAAATTCTCAGCACAATCATCTAGTTTCTGTTGCAACCATTTAGTTTCTAAATACGTATGCCTCTTGCAAAATCTATCTTCCCTCTTTGGTATGTACTTGCAAACTCTATAAACTCCACAAAAATCAACATGCTTATATGATATATTTTCATCATGACTAGTGCAATCATCATTAGTACCATGGATATTCAAAGGATTCACACTAACAACATTGCAAGCATGCTCAACATTCAAGTCTTTAGTGACAAGCATTCTATGTATTTCTTCTTCTAGCACTTGAGCACAATTTTCCTTTCCATCATTTTCACGAAAGATATTAAAAAGATGAAGCATATGAGGTAACCTCAATTCCATTTTTTTAGTTTTCTTTTATAAACGAAACTAGTGATAAAACAAGAAACTAAAAGATTCGGTTGCAAGATCTAAAGATATACCTTCAAGCACTAACCTCCCCGGCAACGGCGCAAGAAAAGAGCTTGATGTCTACTACGCACCCTTCTTCTTGTAGACGCTGCTGGGCCTCCAAGTGCAGAGGTTTGTAGGACAGTAGCAAATTTCCCTCAAGTGGATGACCTAAGGTTTATCAATCCGTGGGAGGCGTAGGATGAAGATGGTCTCTCTCAAGCAACCCTCCAACCAAATAACAAAGAGTCTCTTGTGTCGCCAACACACCCAATACAATGGTAAATTGTATAGATGCACTAGTTCGGCGAAGAGATGGTGATACAAGTGCAATATGGATGGTAGATATAGGTTTTTGTAATAGGAAAATATAAAAACAGCAAGGTAACAAGTGGTAAAAGTGAGCATAAACGGTGTTGCAATGATAGTAGAGAAGGCCTAGGGTTCATACTTTCACTAGTGCAAGTTCTCTCAACAAGGATAACATAATTGGATCATATTACTAGCCCTCATCATGCAACAAAGAGTCACTCCAAAGTAACTAATAGCGGAGAACAAACGAAGAGATTATGGTAGGGTACGAAACCACCTCAAAGCTATTCTTTCTGATCGATCTATTCAAGAGTCCATAGTAACGTTCAATCTATCATAGAGTTCGTACTAGAATAACACCTTAAGACACAAATCAATCAAAACCCTAATGTCACCTAGATACTCCATAGTCACCTCAAGTATCCATGGGCATCATTATATGATATGCATCACACAATCTCGGAAACATCTATTCAACCAACACATAGAACTTCGAAGAGTGCCCCAAAGTTTCTACCGGAAAGTCAAGACGAAAACGTGTGCCAACCCCTATGCATAGGTTCCCAAGGTCACGGAACCCGCAAGTTGATCACCAAAACATACATCAAGTGGATCACATGATATCCCATTGTCACCACAGATAAACACGTGCAAGACATACATCAAGTGTTCTCAAATCCTTAAAGACCCAATCCGATAAGATAACTTCAAAGGGAAAACTCAATTCATTACAAGAGAGTAGAGGGGGAGAAGAAGATCCAACTAGAATAGAAAAGCTCGCGATACATCATGATCGTGCCATCTCAAGAACACGAGAGAGAGATCAAACACATAGCTACTGGTACATACCCTCAGCCCCGACGGTGGACTACTCCCTCCTCGTCATGGAGAGCGCTGGGATGATGAAGATAGCCACTGGAGAGGGATTCCCCCCTCCGGCAGGGTGCCAGAACGACCGTAGATTGGTTTTCGGTGGCTACAGAGGCCTTCAGTGGCGGAACTTCCGATCTAGGTTAATTTCCGAAGGTTTCAGTATTTATAGGAATTTTTTGAGTCAGGGCCAAGTAAAGGGGAGCTACGGGCCGTCCTCGAGATAGGGGGCGCCCCCCTGCCCAGGGCATGGCCCCCACCCTCTAGGGTAGCCCATGGCTCTCCTGGCCCAACTCTTTTGCTTCGGGAGCTTCTTTTGATCCAGAATAAATCATAAAAAATTGGCTCGTCAATTGGACTCCGTTTGATATTCCTTTTCTGTAAAACCCTAAAACAGGAGAAAAACAAAAACTGGCACTGGGCTCTGGGTTAATAGGTTAGTCCCAAAAATCATATATAAGTGTATAATAATGCCCATAAGACATCCTAGAAGGATAATATAATAGCATGGAACAATAAAAAATTATAGATACGTTGGAGACGTATCAGCATCCCCAAGCTTAATTCCTGCTCGTCCTCGAGTAGGTAAATGATAAAGAAATTTTTTTTGATGTGGATGCTAACCAATATAGTTTTTCAATGTAATTATCTTAATTGTGTCATGAATGTTCAAAGTTACAGCATTGTGTTCAGAAACCGAATGAGACCCTGAGAGATTACATCCAGAGGTGGACCACTTTGCATCATACGGTGTATAACGTGTCCGAGTATCAGGCAGTCTGCGCCTTCAAGGAGGGCGTACGATACAGAGAGCTGAACCTGAAGTTTGGTCAGACAGGAGATATGTCTTTGACTCGGATGATGGAGATAGCCAATTGGTATGCTTATGGAGAAGAGGCCGACCGACTCCGTAGCAGCAAGAAATCAGTCGGCCAAGATGATCAGAATTCCAAACGAAAGCTGAAGCGCAAAGCAGAGCCAGCGGTTCTAGGAGAAGCTGCAGTCGTTACCCAGGGAAAAGGCAAAGGGAAGCCTAAAGGTCCATGGATCCCCAAGAAAATGAAATACCAAGCAGGGAATGATGTGCTTTATATATCGTGCCCTTTTCACATGAAGAAGGATGAAGAGGGGAATTTGGTTTACCCCACACATACCACTCGATAATGTCGACTCCTGATTCAGAATTTCCAGAAGGACCAGCCCGCTGAGAAGGAGAAAGAATCCGAGGAGACCGATGACAAACAAGGGGATAGAGGTTACCCCGATATCAACTCCACCTTGATGATTTTTGCTGATGTCGAGAGCAAGAGTCGATTGAAAGTTATCAACAGAGAAGTCAACATGGTTGCTCCGGCAACAACGACATACCTAAAGTGGTCCAAGACTCCCATTACATTCGACCGGTCCTACCACCCCGCGGACATTGCTACCCATGGGCGGCATGCATTGGTGGTCGACCCAGTTGTCAACGGTACACGACTGACTAAAGTTCTGATGGATGGCGACAATGGTCTGAATATACTGTATGCTGAAACCCTCCGGGGGATGGGCATTCTGATGTCCAAGTTAAGTGAGAGCAACATGAGATTTCATGGGTTCATACCCAAAAATAAAGCCGACTCACTTGGTCTGATTTCCCTCGATGTGGTTTTTGGCGATTCGACACACTTCCGCAAAGAAAAGCTGACATTTGAGGTGGTGGACTTTCATTGCGCTTACCATGCCATTTTGGGCAGGCCTGCCTACGCCCGTTTCATGGCTCAACCATGCTATGTGTACCTCAAATTCAAGATGCCGGGGCCTAAAGGCATGATCACTGTCACATGGAATTGGTAGAAGGCAGAAGAGTGCTTCCAGAACGGCTCAAAAATTGCCGACAAGCAGATGGCAGCAGTGGAGATGGAAGAATACCAGGAGAATGTGGATCCGAGTGATTTTGCATGCTAAGAAGCCTGCTTCCGAGCCAGCGTTCCAGTTGGTGGGAGAGACGAAGCATGTGCATATTCATCCCACCGACCCCAATGCAGCTCCGACTCACATCTCAATCACACTCGACAGCAAATAGGAAGAAGCGCCCATCTAGTTCCTCCGTGGGAACTGGGACATCTTTGCATGGAAACCATCCGACATGCCAGGTGTACCCAGGCGACTGGCTGAGCACCATTTGCGAGTCGGCCCAAAAGTGAAACCCGTGAAGGAACATCTCCGTTAATCTGCCGCGAGAAGAGAAAAGCAATTGGCGAGGAGGTGGCTCGGCTTCTGGCAGCTGAGTTCATCTGCGAGATTTACCACTCTGAGTGGCTCTCGCCATTGTAGTCATGGTCCCCAAGAAGGACAAATCTCTCCGCATGTGTATCGATTTCAAGCATATCAATCAGGCCTGCCTGAAAGATCATTTCCCTCTCCCCCGCATCGATCAGATAGTCGACTCGACTGCGGGGTGCGAGCTTTTGTCTTTTCTGGATGCATATTCCGGGTACCATCAGATCCGACTGTTTGGACCCGACGAAATAAAGACAGCCTTCATCGTGCGTCCGAGGTGTTTTTTTTTTCACTATGCCTTTTGGTCTCAAGAATGTTGGCACAACTTTCATGCACATGATTCAAAAGTGTCTGCTGAAACAGACCAGTCGGAACCTGGAAGCATACATGGATGAACATCATTGTCAAGTCACGTAAAGGTTCCGACCTACTGAATGACCTCGCTGAGACATTCACAAACCTTAGAAGCTATGATATCAAGCTCAACCCGTCAAAATGTACATTCAGAGTTCCGGGTGGCAAGTAACTCGGTTTCCTTGTTTTCGAAAAGGGGATCGACGCTAACCCAGAGAAAGTCAGCGCCATCCTCCGAATGAAGCGCCCTGTGCGTATACACGATGTCCAGAAGCTTATTGGTTGTTTGGCTGCATTGAGTCGATTCATCTCTCGTCTCGGTGAGAAGGCATTACCTCTCTACCAACTGATGAAGAAGTCTGAAAAGTTCAAGTGGAATTCTGAAGCTGAAGCAGCGTTCGAGGAACTCAAAGCCCTGCTTTCCACTCAGCCAGTGCTTGCTGCCCCAGTCAGCAAAGAGCCTCTTTTACTGTACATCGCAGCCATTGGACAAGTTGTTAGCACTATACTCACGGTCGAGTGAGAAGAAGAAGGCAAAGCCTACAAAGTCCAATGCCCAATCTATTACATTTCTGAAGTCTTGACTCCCTCTAAGCAGATATACCCGCACTATCAGAAACTTGTGTATGGGATCTACTTGACCGCCAAGAAAGTTGCACATTACTTCTCAGATCATTCAATTTCAGTCGTCAGCGAGCCCCGTTATCAGAAATTCTGAACAATCGAGATGCAACCGGTCGAGTGGCCAAATGGGCGATTGAACTCCTTCCGCTGGATATCAAGTTTGAGGCAAAGAAAGCTATCAAGTCTCAAGCGATAGCAGATTTTGTTGCCGAATGGATCGAACAGGAGCAGCCGACTCAGATCCAGTCGGATCATTGGACCATGTTCTTCGATGGGTCCAAGATGTTGAACGGATCCAGTGTAGGTGTGGTCTTGGTGTCCCCCAGAGGCGACAAACTCAGTTATGTCCTCCAAATTCACTTTAATTCTTCAAACAACGAAGCTGAATACGAGGCGCTTTTGTATGGGTTGCGTATGGCCATCTCACTCGGCGTCCGTCGCTTGATGGTATACAGCAACTCAGACTTAGTGGTCAATAAGGTAATGAAGGAGTGGGACGTCAGGAGCCCAGCAATGACCGGTTATTGCAGTGCGGTGCGGAAGCTAGAGAAGAAATTCGAAGGTTTAGAGCTCCACCACGTGCCCAGGATCAAGAACCAGCTTGCTGATGATCTCACGAAGATAGGGTCCACTCGGAAACTTATACCCAAGAATGTGTTCTTAGAGCATTTACACACCCTGCCGGTCAAAGAGGACCCCCTTCACAGAGGAGCCCCCACAATTGATAAGCGCGTCCAATCCGACTGAAATTGAAGTCCCAGCCATGGTCGACCTAATCATGGAAGTCTTGGTGATCACGCCCGACTGGACGGTGCCATAGATAGCATACTTGCTCAGGAAGGAACTCCCAGAGGATGAAGAGGAAGCGCGTCAGATCATCCGTCGATCCAAAGCATTCACAGTAATACAGGGTCAGCTCTATAGGGAAAGTGTCACGGGAGTCGCTCAGCGCTGCATCACCCCTGAAGAAGGTCGAATGATCCTGAATGAGATTCGCTCGGGAACCTGTGGCCACCACGCTTCCTCTCGGACCATTGTGTACAAAGCATACCGAGCTGGATTTTACTGGCCCCGAGCGAATGAGATAGCAAAAGACATCGTCGACAAATGCGAGGGATGCCAGTTCTACTCCAACATGTCTCACAAACCCGCATCTGCCTTGAAGACTATCCCATTGGTTTGGCCGTTTTCCATTTGGGGGTTGGACATGGTTGGACCCTTCAAGACTGGCAGGAGCGGCTACACTCACCTGCTCGTGGCAGTTGACAAGTTTACTAAATAGATCGAGGCCATGCCCATCAAGAACCTCGGTTCGAGCACCACCATCAGCTTCATCAGAGAATTGATATTCAGATATGGAGTCCCCCATAGCATCATCAGAGATAATGGCTCCAACTTTGACTCAGACAAATTCAGAGCATTCTATTCCTCACAAGGTACTCGGGTCGACTACGCGTTTGTAGCACACTCGCAGTCGAATGGACAAGCAGAAAGAGCAAATGGCGTGAAACCGCGGCTATTGCGTAATCTCAAACACGCCACTGGTGCTTGGGTGACTGAACTACCGTCTGTCTTATGGGGGCTAAGGACAACTCCGAACCGGTCGACTGAACATACCCCCTTCTTCATGGTCTATGGCGCCGAGGCTGTACTGCCTAGCGATTTGCTGCACAACACCCCTCGGCTGGAGCTCTTCTCCGAGGCAAAAGCAGAACAAGCCCGTCAAGATGCAGTTGACCTCCTGGAAGAAGAACGTGAGATGGCCCATATCCGCTCGACCATATACCAACAAGACATGCATCGATTCCACGCCTGCAATGTTCGAAGCCGGGCATTCGAGGAAGGAGATCTTGTACTCCGAGTACGTCAGAAGCAACAACACAAGGTTGCTCCGGCCTAGGAAGGCCCCTTCATCGACACCAAAGTACTACACAATGGGGCGTACCACACCTACAACGTAGCCAAGAAAAAAGATGAACCTCATTTCATGGAATGCGGATCTGCTCCGCCGCTTTTACACTTAAGGCACTCGACCGGTCGAGTTGTAATAAGAACCTTCAGTTTGTTTTTCAAAGACAAGTTTGCGGCAATTCCATAATGATTGCTGTTGCAAAGACAAGTTCTCAAATCCCCCAGTGGGTGGCTTAGCCGCGAATTCGATTCGCCTAAGTTTCAAAAACACTCCGAGTGAAGATCAACCCTCTCACCCGGGGGCTTAGCTACGACCCCATAATCGCCTAAGTTACGAAAACACTCTGGGTGAAGAGCAACCCTCTCACTCGAAGGCTTAGCTACGACCCCGTAATGGCCTAAGTTTCAAAGAACACTCTGAGTGAAGAGCATCCCTCTCACTCAGGGGCTTAGCTGCAACCCCGTAATCGCCTAAGTTGCGAAAATACTCCGAGTGAAGAGCAACTCTCTCACTCGGAGGCTTTAGCTGCGACCCCGCAATCGCCTAAGTTTCAAAGAACACTCTGAGTAAAAAAGCAACCCTCTCACTCAGGGGCTTAGCTGCGACCCCATAATCGCCCAA
>LR738710.1:163202408-163214685 GCA_902687465.1 Secale cereale | reverse complement strand
CTCCAAGTGAAGAGCAACCCTCTCACTCGGAGGCTTAGCTGCGACCCCGTAATCGCCTAAGTTTCAAAGAACACTCTGAGTGAAGAGCAACCATCTCACTCGGAGGCTTAGTTGCGACCCCGTAATCGCCTAAGTTTCAAAGAACACTCCGGGTGAAGAGCAACCCTCTCACTCGGGGGCATAGCTGCGACCTCTTAATCGCCTAAGCTACAAAAACACTCCGAGCTACGCCACAGATACAATGTGGATCGAGCCTCCGAGCTACACCACTAGTACAACGTGACCCAGCCCTCCGAGCTGGGCCACAAGTACAACGTGACCCAGCCCTTCGAGCTGGGCCACAAGTACAATGTGGCCCGACCCTCCGGGCTACGCCACAAGTACAACGTGACCCAGCCCTCCGAGCTGCGCCACAAGTACAATGTGGCCCAACCCTCCGAGCTACGCCACAAGTACAATGTGGCTCAATCCTCCGATCTACGCCACAAGTACAATGTGGCTCAGCCCTCCAAGCTACGCCACAAATACAGTGTGGCTCGTCCCTCTGAGTTGCGCCACAAGTACAATGTGGATCAGCCCTCCGAGCTACGCCACAAGTACGTGACTCGACCTCCGAGCTGCACCACAAATACAATGTCGACTCGGAATTCAAAGAAATCAAAAGGCATCAGAAGCAAAGAAAGTGCATTTTAAAGGAAATCAAGTTTAGATAAAGACACGCAAGATTTGGGTAGAAGTACTCGGGCACCGAACCCGCGAGCATTTTACGGTTACAAAATCACTCGGCATTCTGAGGCAAATTGAATTGGAGCATAAAAGTTTGTTCACACTCCAGGAGGAGGAGGACTTGTAGGCGCGACGTACTCATCCAGGTCGATCCCGTCAGCAATACGGGTAGCGTATTCTAGGAAATTCTCCATGAATGATTGGAACTGGATCTTCTTTGTGTTGGCAACCTTGAGCGCAACCAGCCTCTCCTCCTTCACCTCCTTGCAGGCACATGGACCAGAGACAATGCGACGTCGGCGCCGCACCGGGCGGATGACTTCTTCCACTCTTGCACTCGACCGGGGATTTCATTAAGTTGAGCCATCAGAGGCTCGAGGTCATTCTCATGGACCATCCCCCGCCAGAGCGCAGTGTCGATCCGGGACATCACCGCCTTCAGTCGAGCAAGGTAGCCAGTGGCGCTGGTAAGGCGAGACTCCAATCGCAAGACGTTCATCGCCACTTCATCCTTGACGAGGGAATTGGCAGGGTCCAGACCCGTCTCGACCTGCCCGGTCTCCTCCTCGAAGTTCTGGAAGAATTCTACATAGACGAAAACACGATGAGTTAACGATCGGAATATGAGTCAATAGCTCTGATTCAGTCGGACAAAAGAACCTACCTTCAAGCATAAGGAACCACTTTTTTTGTGAGGCCACCCAGATAAGTCTCCAACCCGTTCTTCTTCTACGTGAGACCCCCTACCTTCACGTCCAGAGAAAGATTGGCCTTCTTCAGTCGCGTTACCTCCTTGTTGGCCTCACCAAGGGAGACCTTCAGTTTGGCGATCTCTTCTTCAAGCTTGTCGACCGAAGCCAACTTCCGTTCGGCGAGTTCAGCTTTCTCCCGCGCCTTCTGCTGCGCAGCTGCCAGGTCAAGCTCCTTCTGCTCCAGAGCTGCCTTCATTTGATCTACAAGGAACAGTACTAGACAGATGAACATAAGGATACCCACGGCACACTCATTGGGATACAGTCGACGAGTTTTGCACTTTTCTTACCAGACGAGTTCTGCACTTTTCGTCCTTGGTTTTCTTCAAGTGCTCCCTGGCCAGCTCCAGATCAAGATTGAGTTGAACCTGCTTATTCTCAAGGTCCACGAATTTGGCTCCAAACTCACAAGATTTCTGCAATCAACAAAAGAAGACAAATGAGTCAATAAAAGGCTACGACAAGAGAGTTCTAAGACTACCGCCGAGTCAAATACTCAATAGTAGCCTCGGGGAGTACACCCAGTGGGTGCACTCATCGTGCCCCCATTGGTTCTCACTCGACCGGATCAGTCATGTTCGAGTTCAAAAAACGGTAAGAGGAGGTGCATTTTGTTCTTAGACCATGGCCGACTGTGAGCAGTCGACCATGGCCTCGGGGACTACACCCAGTGGGTGCACTCAGCGTGCCCCCACCGGTTCCCGCGCGAGTGAAAGGAATTCGAAACAAGTAAACAAAATCAATTCTAAGACCATGGCCGACTGAGTTCAGTCCACTGTGGCCTCGGGGACTACACCCAGTGGACTCAGCGTGCCCCCACCGGTCCAATCACCACAACAAGACCGATTGGATTACAAGAGCTAAGTTACAAGATCAGGAACACCCAGTGGGTGGAACATCATCTTACGAACAAAGCGGGAACATCATCTTACGAACAAAGTGGGAACATCATCTTACGAACAAAGCAGGAACATCATCTTACGAACAAAGCAGCAGTTTTCAGAATGAAGACCCCAACAGCATAGCAAGTCAGTCGGAAAAGACGAACCTGGACATTGCTTCGAAGAGCCGAACTAGCATTATAAGCAGCCATGCTAGCCTCGTATGTCGCCTTCGTCCGCTCCATCATTAGCCCTGCTTGACGAACGGCCTCCTTGGCCGCGCTCACAGGGTCCTCTAGGACATGATGGGTAGCAAAGAGCGCAGACGACGGGGCAGTTGGATCAGCCGTAGGGTCCGTGACTTGGACAGTCGACGCGGATAGACGGTCAGTCGACAAGGGAACAACAAAAGAGACCGAGGCCCGAGCCGCGTCGCCTTGTTGTTGGGCTTCCGAGCCAGAGGGTGTATTCCGACCCCTCCTTCCCGTACCTCATCGAGGAACCTGCTCGTGCTCCTCCTCGTCATCATCATCAGGTAATTCAATGACATTATGTGGCCCTACAGGAAACATTCGACCAAGAAGAAATTCGGTCGACCGACAGTCTGGTGAACGAAAGCCGAGGCGTAGCCGAAAAACTGTACATGTGTGGGATGTGGCCATGTCTTCAGTCTCCTCGTCGTCACGACCCTTATCAACAGCCATAGAGGTCCCAGAACCAGCAGCGCTGAAGATTTTGAGAAACAATCGGTGGAATGGACTAGTGAATCGACAAAGGAAAATCAGACTTCTGGAATGGAAGGGGAACGAAGCGGAGCAACACTTTCGTGGAGGCAATCGGAACATCCACTTTGGTCTTTGGCAAGGCATTCTGAGGCTTGGAGGCGGCGACCTTGGGCTATTTCGGAGCCTTCTCTGTCGGATCTGGGGTGGATGTCTGAGTGCGCTTCTGCACCTCAGAGCTGGAGGGATCTGTCCGGCGCGCACGTTCTCTTGGTCGTGGGTCTTCTTGGAATGCTTCTCGACGCGGGGCGGGGACTCGACTTCTTCGCCGCTGCTGGAGTCCTCGCTCTCTTCCGCGGTCTCCTCATTGGACTTCCAGTCGAAAGCCTCGCCTAGACCCTCCTCCCCCTCCTGAATCTGCTCGTCGTTGGGCACCGAATACATTTCAGCAAAAATCTGCAGAGAAAAGGGACAATCGAACACCAATCATATTTGTCAACACCTGCAAGGAAGAATCAGAGAATTCACTCGGAAACTAGGGCCGAACCTTGTCGGGTTCGTGGTCTGCATCGAATGGGCGGACTCTTCCGGTCCCACGAGGAATATCTTTGTTCCCGGTCATGTACTTCAGGCACTATTCCACCGTCTTCTGGGCGGCTTCCTCTGGGTGGACCCGAGAAGTGTCGTCAACGCCCGAGTACATCCACATCGGATGGTCCCGAGCTTGGGGAGGCTGAATCCACCATTTGAGGAACACCTCCAGCAGATCCATCCCAGTGACCCCGTTGCGGACCAACTGGACCACCCGCTCCACCAACATATCCCCCTCTGCCTTTTCAGCCCGACTCACAATCAGTGTAGGTGGCTGGCCGACTTGATCTAAGGAAAACAGAGGGAGTACGGTCGACTGAACGGGAGTCGGGACATCTTTGCAGTAAAACCAAGTCGACTGCCATCCTCGGACCGACTCAAGAAGAACCATGCACTACTAGGAAAAGGCCTACTAATGGCGCACCTAATTTGGCCATTAATGGCGCATTAGTGGTGCGCCATTAGTGCCACGCCATTAGTATATTTTACTAATGTCGCACCTCTGGTGCGCCATTAGTATCTGATATACTAATGGCGCACCACAGATGCACCATTAGTATGCACAGTAGTGTGCCATTAGTATGCCTCCCAGGGGGCCATGTGTACCCAGGTGATTTGGTATACTAATGGCGCACGTCAGCAAGATGCGCCATTAGTAATTTCGGCATAGTAATGGCGCACTGTCTGATGATGCGCCATTAGTATCCTTTGGCATACTAATGGCGCACTGTGATGTGATCCGCCATTAGTATGAATATTAGGTTTTTATTATTATTATTTTTCTGTTTTTTTGCACAGATTACAAAATGTATAATTGGACAGAATATAGACAGCACACATCAACAACAAATTCATCGAATACAATAGAAGATTAGTCTCTGAATACAATTCATCATATTAGTCTCTGAATACAATTCATCATATTAGTCTTCGAATACAATTCATCATATTAGTCTCCGAATTGAAAAGACCGAACAAAGATAGAACAATATATTACAAGTCTCGAGACCGCGAGTAGCGAGTTTGTCTTCACATTACAAGTCGATATCGATCATCTAAACTACCATCACATAGAAGAGAGCTGCGTTCATCACGATGAGCATCATCACGATGAAACTCGTCTTCATCCGGTTCCTCCAACGCTCCCTCCCCTCTCCCGCTAGATAGCGGGCGTATCTAGATTCGGCCTCGGCCCTAGTGGTGTACTACTTTGTAACTGTTACCGCTGAATCGGTGAACCTGTCTCCGACACTCCTCCCAGTCGTCGTAGACTCCGGGAACCTTACCCTTGTACACGACATACGACGACATCGCTATGCACTAGCCAAACGAAACGTTAGTACCAATTCACAGACAATACATAAGCAATATATAAGTATGCAACAGAATGATCGAAAGAGAAAAGCAAGACATTAATAGCATTGATTACATCTAAGTTGAACGACTCTCGAAACCAAAGAGACATACTACAAGTTCATTAAAGTATAATTACAACATGAGCCAATCGATGTTTCAGAACTAGACACAGCATCACTGCTTTCGACTCGACTCAAGGGACCGGAGCATGGATGAAGCCGCCGTCTATCGTGGGAGTCATGAAATCACGGGCATTGTCAGCCTGCATTTGTAGCATTGTGTCGATGTCACTGTTCCACGGTTGATTTCTGAGGTAGAACTGCCCCGAGGTACGAAGGAAATCTTGATGGATGATTTCCGCAAACTCCGACTGGATGCGAAAGAATTCTTGTCTGATGTCCGCGTCCTGGATTGCCGACACGCTCGCGGCCCAATCTTTGAGTTTACTCGGTAGCAGAAGTTGATGATGGTCCCGTACGATCGCCCGCATGTGATGGATGGCGTAGTAGGCACCCTGCTGACCGCCAGGCGGCTGCTTGACGCAGCAGAATGTCGTATTGTGGGAGAACACGTGCTTGCCGGTCTTACGAATAGGCCTGGTGAAGGTGCCTCTAGATTTGGCGTAGCCGGGGAGAACATCATCAAGAACCTTCTTGACATTTGTGTAGTCTACGTTCGACTGACGGTCCGGGTCGAAATACGTGGCCATGGAATATTTGGGGCTTAGGAGGATGAGCGTGCAATGTGTGTCGCTGCAGACAACACGGAATGTTAAAAGAAGAACGATCGAAATCTAAGAATTCATCTGTTACGGGGCGGTTGAGGCGGAGGACTTACTCGGGAAAGTAAGGCACGAGGAAGTTATCCTTATCTCGGTTTGCCGGAATGACGCCTTCGAGGTAAGAACTCGTGACTTGTCGGTCCCCAGCGCTGCCCAAGATCTTGGCACGCATGTAGAAGGGGTCGACTATCGCGATGTCCGGGGTCTTGTCGCGAATGATCCGCATCTCCATACTCAGCGAAAATAGCCGAACGAAGGTGTAGTGCAGCGGAAGAAGGTTCAACATAGCGTGGATGTCATCAAACCGCAGGACGATCATACCCCCGATGGAGTTATCCACAAAGCCCTTGCCCTCTGGCACCTTGGCCGCGAAAACCGGGTATGCCACATCCTTCTCTCTGAGACGCCGCTTCTCCAAAGAAAGAACACTGTCATGCAGACTCCGCATAGCACCGGTTGCAGCATCGAGCATATTTCTCGGTAGCATCGGCCTACCCGCCACATGCACCCTCCTCATTACATCCTCAGGTGAAGGTGGCCCGTCCTGAGCACGGATCGTACTCGGTGCCGGCTGGCTCGCACCCTTGTTAGTTTTTCTTTTGCGTGCCTTCTTCTTCTCCTGAATTGGGACCGAGTTCTGCTCACAGACCGCCTTCTTGAGTGTGTTGGGGCTGATAATATTTCGCACCTCGCCTATCTGAGGCTTGGTGAAGTCGGCAGCTGGAGGCGTCTCCTGAGAGCTGAACGACAAATGACGCCTGTTGCAACTTGGCTTCTCCGCGGTACCAGCTAGATCGCGCACATCTTTTGTTGGGTTGGGTTCTTGAGAAGGAGGCCCCATGAAGTCCCCACCGTACCCATGATCGGCAAAGTACTGATCGACGTTGCCAAATGTATCGTCGTCATCATCGTTCTGATCCTGTGCCATATGCATGTTTGGATCCAGTGGCACAGGGATGTCTGGCACCGTTGCGGCGGTCTTGCCATGGGGACGACTTGGCGCCGGCACGACTGGTGGTGTTGTCTTTGGGGTGGTGTCCCCCGCCCCCAAACGAATCTGGCTCTTCGGCCAAAGCAGGGGCCAGCTCAGGCAGGCGCTGAGGGTCATCACGTCATCATCGTCGGCCCCGACGGGTCGAATCGGAGGTAACACCTCGTCGCAGCCTGGCAGCACCCGAACCAGTTGAACCCTAAACAAGTTGGGTGGCATCTGGGTACCGTGGAACAAGGGGTTGCCTAATTGAACGATTTTGCCCTTGGCGACATCGACCAACTCGTTGTTCACGAAGTGCAGGAGAGTGCACGGAACGTCGGCGGCGCCCTGCGAAAACATGTAGGGCGTCAGGGATGCCCAGTCAAAGGCAAGGAGATGAAGTCCTCGGCCGAGAGAGGCTTAATTAGTTACCGTGATGATGGTGTCGAGCTCGGCTAATGTCGAGGCACCGCCAACGGCGGGCGTGCAGTTGACGGAGGGGCCGCTTGCTCGAGAGGTGCCGGCCGGCGTACACCCGGGTGCATTAATCTCCCGTGCAGGGGTCGGAGACACCAATGCCGCCTCCGCCGGAGACACCAAAGGCCCTGTCATCGCGTTCTACGAGTTGCTGGCCGTGAAGCTGGGAATCGGGGGCGGCCCCTGTTGGCCGCCCGCAATCCACGCCTGCAACCCCTCGATCAAGCTAGGCACAATGGCGGTGATCGTCGCTCCGAGCTGTTGTTGCACTTGCTCTTGGACAATCTCCGGAATCCGCGCCACCTGTGCCTTGAGTTCTTGAACCTCGCGCGCCTGGCTTTCCGAGCTGGTCTTTTTCTCCTTTCGCCCACCAGCGTTATAGTATGACGACCATTTTGTCGACAAGCCTTTGCCGGCCACACGACCAGCTGACGTCGGCTTACTGATCTTATCCTTGTTCTTCATTACATTCAACGCCCTATTTAGAGTCGTGTCCCAAGGGTTGCTCTTAGTCGACCCCGCGCTACTGCTTTCAGTCGCATGCGGAAGGAATGTGAATCATTTAGAAATTTGGCTTCATTAATTAGAATGCAACCATATGGAGCTAATTACGCGGGGGTGTATTCCTTACCAGAACAAGCTCAAGCGCCCTGGTCTTCGGATCCGTGGTAAGCTCCTTTGTTTTCGGGTCCTTCTTGTACCGGGCCCTGACAAAGTTCCTGGTCTGCTTGTCACCGTATTTATCGAAGAGGGGCGGTAGGCCTTGCTCGGCACGGTCCGCCTCCTCCTTGTCCCATATAGGCTCCGCCACTCTGTAACCGCCGGGACCGAGTGTGTGTTCCCCTAAGTTCAGCTCCCGCATTTCTTTCCCCCACTGACTTGATTCGGAGGTTGCGGTGCTCGAGCACTTGATCTTGAAGTCATTGTAGTCATCTTCGGTGATCGAAGGATTTTTCTCATTGATCTTCTCATAACTCTCACCTTTCTCGATCATTCTCTTCACCATGCTTTTCCAAGTAGACAGGTCCGTGCTCATCTTCGTGAGGGCAGCATAGTTCACTTTATTCCCTTTGAGGCTTGTGTTTTCAAATTGAGCGGGGAACTTGTATCGTTCGTGCAGCTTCGTGAAGAGGAGGTTGCGCAAATTCCCTCGGTCAGGATGCCTCAGGTTCTCGGTGTTGATCGAGACGGTGCTCAGAAGAATGCACCCGAGCTGAAGCGAATACCCCTTGACTATTCGTTCGGGCGCCGTTGGATTCCCGTCGGAGTCCACTTCAGTAACTTACTCCTTGAGGGTGCGCAGCACGGTCGGGCGCCGGTCCTTCCGTTGCCTCTTCGGTTGGCTGCCATCTGTGCGTGCGCCGCCATCATCAATGGTGGCATCTTCGGCGGCACCATCAGTGGTGGCATCAGTGGGGTCATCCTCGGCGGTACCATCAGTGGTGTCAGGATCGGTGGGGAAGGCGGCGTCCTCATACAAGTGAGGTTAATCCTCCATCTCCTGGGACAGCTCCCAGAATGCCTTGCCGCCCGAACCGCCGGCCTCATCGTTGTTGGCCATGTTTCTCTCTAAATAGGAACAAAGTTTGGTCAAAAAGTTGGTTATTGTCAAGGAACAAGATCATGGTCTCATCATTTAGGGTTTGTCGACACTGAGGCATCCTAAAAGCTAAGCTTTTTATAATTGAGGGTTTTTCGACGCCGAGGCACCCTAAAAGCCTAAGCTTTCATCATTTCGGTTTTTATCGACACCGAGGCACCCTAAAAGCCAAGGTTTTATAATTTATGGTTTGTCGACACCGAGGCATCCTAAACGCTAAGCTGGGAAGGAGAATTCTAAGTTGGGCCTAATCACTTGGCTCTATTGCTGCCTATGGTTTAATGCAGGTAGAATAAAGGGGCACTTGATCCTACTTAATTAACTACTAAGATACCCCGGCCCATGCATTAGTCACAAGTACCCTATATTTCCTATTTTTAGCAAAGTCATGCTAAAATTCACGGAAAATTTCAGCATGACCTTTGGTGAAAATAGGACATATGGAGTACCCGAATTTGCCGGAACGGAAATTAATCGACATTCCAGCAAACTCTAGGGCCTCTCGGGGTACCTGCAAAATCATTATCCCCGCCTAATGAAGTCGCCAATAGGTCATTTCAGAAGATCACAAGTAGCATCATCACAAGTACAACATCATGACAAGTACAGTAGCAACAACAGTGAATACAGGCATAACAGCAGCATCAACAGTTAAGAAAAAGTTGCAGAAGCTTGTAAAACAATAGTTTGAAGTTCAAATATTTACAACAAGGAACCAAATACATGACCACCATTATTATCATTGTGCTAGTGTGACATACAAGTAGTACTAGTGTACATGAAAAAAAAACCTAAAACCTAAAACCCCAACAGAACATCAAGCCCACCAACCGGCTAAACGAACTAAAGATCTCACTTGGGACTACCATACTAGTAAAGGCAAGAGCCAAAGGGGTTCTGAAAAAGATGAAATTGTCACGGACTATGGCATGCCAAAGTATGACAGCAAGCACTAACATGTCTTCCAATAAGTATGACAACAAGCACTAACACAAAAGACAGAAACCAAGTGCTATCGAGACGACTCTGGAACCAGATGACTTATTAAGCCATCTTTTAGATTTTAGTAGTCAGGCGGCTGATTTCAAGTATTTTCCTGCTAATTTCAGGCGACTGGTTCAATTAGTCTTTAGTGGTGGTAACAATGGTGAGATGAACTTTTATTTTTTTGGGTTGATGACTTGAGTATGCTTTAGTTTCCAGTACAGATTATATTCTAGAAAGAATAACCTAGTTTTTTTTTCTTTTTGCTTTTACTTGTTGTATGCCTGTCTTACCAAACTCATAGTCATTTCCGGTTGGTTGTACCGCTGCAACTTGCCATCGACTGAGATAATACTGGTACTAACCTAGTGGCTGTTAACATTCTCTGCCCTAACCTAGTATGCATCAACCACATGTACTTACTAAATCAATTAATCACTTTTGACCAATCCAACTGTGGTGTCGGCAAACCAAAAGATGTATATATATATATGTATTACCAAACTCATAGTCTTATAGCAATAGCAGCAGGAAGCACACCTAACTACAACATCAACGACAGGGTATAGCATCAACAGCAGTAGTTCAGCGGTAGAAGCGTTAGTATTATAAAACATTCAGACGTTGCTTATGTCACTTAGACCGGTAGCAGCAGGAAACACACCTAACTACAACATCAACGACAGAGTATAGCATCAACAGCAGTAGTTCAGCCGTAGAAGCAGTAGTTCAGTCTAGATAATAAGAAGTAGAAAACATGTAGCATGTAGTGGTACTTCTGCTTGTAGACTTGTAGTGATATGCTGTATCTTACCTCAGGTTGTCATGGTAGGAAATGCTTAAGTATTGCATCAAAGATTTAGTCAGTAATATGCGGTGGTCACTACATGATCAAGTAGCAATCTAAATAAACAGAGGCTGGCGGAAGACCTTTAGTTGCCAATGCAAAATTACGGATGTAAGTTTGAACATGTTTATTATTCATTTTGTAAATTTGCTTAATTTTTTTTCTTCTGATACAGGGACTACAATACAATACCTCCTACATGGCTAGATCATATTGCCTAAAACTTTTGACTTTATTGTCTCACTTATCTAACAAAATAGGTGGCGATTCATCAAGTTAAAAATAGAACTGGCAGAAAAGTACCTTAAATAGATGGAGTCAAACTAGGGAATTAAGGAACCATCTGTCACATAGCTAGATTAGATACACATTTTTCCTAAGAAATAAAAAAACCAGCAGAGACAGCACTAGTAAACTAGGGATGCACAAGTTTGGGCGCGCCAAGACGATCAAGGACTCGGCCACCAAGATTCGTCGTAGACAGCAGTAGTACAAAGAAAATTCCTACGACTCACTGCTCGTACAAAAAAATAAAAAATAGGCAGCAGATCGTATGCTAAAACTAGGATGGCCTTGCGATGACAATTGCAGCTTCTGCAACCCTATCTACGTGTGCATGAGTGCTTTGTGTGTTTCCAGCCAGCCCTAGCTAGGCTGCTGAACTCCTATACTAGGGTATCGCCTGGAAAGAAATCGAGCATTGCTAGTAAACGAGGCAAGAAATCGAGCACTAGTAAACGAGGCAAGAAAATTCCTTAAAGTTAATCGAGCACTAGGATGAACTAACCGAGAAGAGGCAGAGGGAGACGGCGAGCTTGGGGAGGCGGGGATAGACGGTGGCTCCAAGTCTCCGGCGGCGGCTCCGAGGCTCCAAGGCTCAGGCGGCGGAGGCGCGTGGGGCGGCGTCGAGCGCTAGGGCTAGGGCTCGGGGGCGCGGGGGGCAGCGGCGTCGTCGAGCGCTAGGGCTAGGGCTCGGGGGCGCGTGGGTCGGCGTCGGCGCGGGAGTCGGCGTCGGCGCGGGAGTCGGCGAGCGCTAGGGCTCGGGCCGGGGCGCGGGGGCGGCGGCGTCGGGGGCACGGGGGCGGCGGCGGAGGAGAGGGGAAGGGGATCGAGGGCGAGGCGAGGGAGAGAGAGGGGGGAGTTGTAGTGGGCCGGGGGGCATCAATATGTATGGGGCACAATACTAATGGCGCACCGCGCCCTGGTGCGCCATAAGTACGTCCATACTAATGGCGCACCTCCCCTGGTGCGCCATTAGTATTTTTTTTTTCTACGCGAGCCAACAGTTTATCTCCCACCATACCTCATACACATCAAGCCCCCCTAGCTAGCTCGACTGGTCAGCCCCTAGTTCTCCCACCAGGAGGTCCTAGGTTCGATTCCCAGGCTCCACAAATTTTTTTATGCATTTAAAATGCTGTTTGATACTTATTTGTGTTTAAATATGTTCAAACTTATTTAAATTATAACAGTAATATTTTTTTATAAGACAGAAATAATTTTTTAAAAAATATCATCAAATTTGCTATTTGAATATATTTATGAATCATGTGAGTTCATGGGTCGGCGGCGGCGGCCGGTGGAGCG
>LR738710.1:163191572-163202314 GCA_902687465.1 Secale cereale | reverse complement strand
GGCGGTTGAGTAGGGGAGGGTGCGGGGGGTCGGCGGCGGCGGCCGGTGGACCGGGGGGTGCTCGGCGACGAGGGGTATCGAGATCGAGTGTCCATGAAATTTAAAAATATTCATGATAGTTCAAAAAGTGCCCATGAAATACAATCGAGAAATGAAGGCTACGATTTAAATACAAACGATCTTAGCTAGCAATCTGTTCACAATCTTCTTGCCCTTCTTTTTCGCAAATGGAGTTCTTCTGTGGAACGGACGTCCTTTAGGTAGGGTGGTCCTGCTTCTTCTTGTGGTGTATGCTGCTACTTCATCATCGTCGTCATGTTCGATCCTCGGGTCGCCGTACTTGTCGAAGTCTTGCTCATTGGCTACTCCATCCATTCCGATGATCTTCCTTTTGCCTCTCCTCACGACAACACGACTGGGCTTTGACGGGTCGGTAATGAAGAAACATTGGTCAACTTGGGAAGCCAGTACCCATGGCTCATTTTTCACGGTGACGTTTGCGCCCGCGGTCTTGGATTTGGCTTCGGGTATAACCATGATGGTGAAATACCGGTCTTCTTTTAGGACGCTCTTGGCCCATCTGACACGGAACATCGGGACCTTCTCTCCAGCGTAGCTCAGCTCCCAGATCTCCTCGATCCTTCCGTAGTATCTATCCTTGTCATTACCGGTGTAGAATTCCATCGTTACCCCGGAGTTCTGATAACCATCGCTCTTCATGTCCTTGGCCTCGGTGTAGAATGTGTACCCGTTGATATCGTACGCCTCATAGGTCATCAGGTTGTGCTCGGCGCCCTGTGACAAGGCGAATATGAGTTGTTCTTCCGCGGAAGAATCCTCATGTAAAGGGTACGACAGAAGCTTCTTCTTGAACCAACGCGTGAAACATGAGTTGTGCTCTTTGATTTTATCTCCATCCGTCCTATGTTGGCCTCGGTCATTGTACGTCTTCTCAATAAAGGTTTTGTGCTATACCACCCAAGGATCGACCACGTCTATGTGTTGTAGCACGACTAGGTTTGCTCTTTCAAAGTCGGCGAGTCGACCCTCGAAGTTGACATGCATTTCGCGGTGACCCTCACGGTGACCCCATCCAGCGAGCCTGCCGAGGTGCCTGTTGACGGGCAGACCAACGGGGTTCTTGATGCCTAGATAATTCGTGCAGTAGGAGATGCACTCTTCGGTCAGAAAGCCCCTGGCTATGCTTCCCTCTGGACGTGACATGTTGCGAACGTATCCTTTGATGACACCATTCATCCTTTCGAACGGCATCATGCTGTTCAGGAACGTCGGCCCGAGTTGGATGATATCGTCCACGATATGGACCAGCAGATGCACCATAACGTCGAAGAATGCGGGCGGGAAGTACATCTCAAGCTCGCATAGTATCACCACGATCTCTTCCTGTAGCCTTCTGAGTTGCCTCACGCCAACAGACTTCCGAGAGATGACGTCGAAAAGGTTGCATAGGCCAAATAGGGTTTCACGGACGTGCGCGTCCATGATCCCATGGATTGCAACTGGAAGTATCTGTGTCATCAGCACGTGACAGTCGTGAGACTTCATCCCACTGAACTTCAGCTTCGCCCGGTCTAGGTATCTGCTTATCTTCCCAGCGTAACCGTAAGGAAGTTGTACTCCTACGAGGCAGGTGAAAAACTGCTCGATCTCCTCCTGACTTAGAGTGAAGCACGCGGGAGGGTAGTCATTTCCGGTCTTCTTGGTCTTTTTGCCTTTGCGACGACTTTCCGTGTCCTGCTTCGCCTCATCATCATCATCATCATCATCATGATCATCATATATAGCGTGAAGCTCCTGCCTGATGCCCATTGATTTCAAGTCTGCCCTTGCTTTCGGCCCATCTTTGGTCCTCTCTGGCATGTTGAGCAGGGTACCAAGCAGACTCTCGCACACGTTCTTCGTGATATGCATTACATCAAGGCTGTGAGGCACACGGTGGATCTTCCAGTACGGCAAGTCCCAGAAAATAGACCTCGTTTTCCATACCTTCAGCAGCGGCTCTGGCGCCTTTCACTTCTTTCCCGGCTCTGGCGCCTTTTGCTTCTTTCCCGGTAGTGGGCAATCTTTCCAATTTTTCAACAGCTCGTCTATTTCCTCGCCGCTCCTCGTACACGGGTGTCCTCGGGGTTCGGTTTCACCATCAAACAGATCCTTGCGTTTTCTCCACAGGTCACCGTCGCGAAGCCACCTTCGATGTCCCATGAACACGGTTTTCGAAGACCCGGGATCTCTATCTAGCTGGCGATACGTTGTGTCATCCATGCACCTGTCGCATCCAGAAAATCCATGGACCACCTGCCCCGTGACATATCCGTAACCGAGATAGTCGTGCACCGTCGTGAGCAGCGCGGCTCTCATAGGGAAATATTCTTTCTTTGCGGCGTCCCACGTATTGGCTGGCGTTTTCCACAGCGTGTCTAGCTCCTCTTTCATCAGCCCCAGATACAGATTGATGTCGTTCCCTGGTTGTTTCGGTCCTTCAGTTAGCATACTCATGTGAATGTACTTCCTCTTCATGCACAACCAGGGGGGAAGGTTGTACATCCACACAAACACAGGCCAGGTGCTATGTGTGCTTTTCTGGCTGCCAAACGGATTGACTCCATCGGTGCTCGCGCCCAGCACGATGTTCCTTGGATCGTTCCCAAATTCTAGGTCTTCGAAGTTCAACGCTTGCCACTGGCTCGCATCCTTAGGGTGACTCAGCATCTTGTCTTTTTTATCTATCTCCGGATCATTTGCGTCATCTTCTCGCTTCTTCTCCTCCCTATCCGCGTGCCAACGCAGGAGCTTTGCTACCTTAGGGTCCGCGAAATACCGCTGCAGACGAGGAGTGATCGGAAAGTACCACACCACTTTTCGAGGAGCTTTCTTCCTCTTCTTGTATCGAGTGACGCCGCACACCGGACATATGGTAGACTCCGCGTGCTCGTCCCGATAAATGATGCAATTGTTCATGCACACATGGTATTTCACGTGCGGTAAATCCAGAGGACACACGATTTTCTTTGCCTCCTCCAAACTGGTGGGGCACTTGTTCCCCTTGGGAAGACGTTCGTGCCAGAATGACATGTTCTCGTCGAAGCATGCGTCGGTCATTTTGTGTTTTACCTTCATCTCCAGAGCCATGAGCGTTACTTTCAGGCGGGTATCCTCGGGCCTGCATCTTTCATACAATGGAGTAACCGCGTCTAACTCAAGTTGATCCATCTTGGCTTTCTCTCGGGCGGCAGCTCTTGCGTTATCGATCTGCTTGAGAAGCAGCTCTTGAATATGAGGGTCCTGCACCCAGCCCATCGATGGTCCAGCGTCTTCTGCTCTGCTGGCATCATCATCTTCATGATCATGCCCGTCGTCTGCTCCGGCATCTTCCTCATCATCATGTCCTGCATCTTCTACATGATGACTGTGTACAGCATCACCGTCGTGATCATCTCCTGGGGATTCTTCGTCTTCTCGCCCGCCCGAGCCGCGGTGGTTGTCTTGCTGCCCTTCCTCATTTCTTGCCCGGCCCCCATGGACGACTTCATAGTCATCTTCATCACCTTGCCACCGATAGCCATCCATGAAACCACGCAAGAGCATGTGGTCCCGCACCTGCCCGGAATCCGGGTCCGCAATAAGGCTCTTCAGCTTGCATCTTCGACACGGACATCTTATCTCCGTCTCGTTCTTTTGAAGCATCTCGGCCTTCGCGGACCTCAAAAACCTATTCACGATGCCTTCGGTCATCGTGCGCACCATGGTCGCCTGCGGGGTAGAGCAAAACGATATTTTAGAACCAAGAAAAAATTTGCCATGACTTTCCCTAAAAATAGGACAAAAAAGAATGCTTAATGCCAAAATTCTCACCGAAACGGAAATGAATCAACATTCCGAGAAAATATTGGCAACTATCGCATTTCAAATACCGGTACACCTCCAAACACAAACACATATGCAACACAACAAACATATGCAACACCACGAACATACATAGATCTAGCTAGGCCATAAAAAGTGCATGTGCACATTGTTGTATGGAGAACAACATAAATATAGCTTCCCCCCCTTACTTACCTATCAAAACAAGGTAATTTAACCACTTAATTTGAATGAATCTATGGTGGAAATGAGGTGAAAAAGAGGAGGGACCCGAGAGGAGGAGGAGGTGGAGAGAATGAAGTGGGGGAGAAAGTGAGTGTGGGTAGGAGAGGCTGTCCAAAATATCTTGTTGCTGCCCACTTACTAATGGCGCACCCACTATAAATGCGCCATTAGTAATCAAGGTTACTAATGGCGCATTTATAGTGGGTGCGCCATTACTAGTTTTGCAAAAAAAAAAAACATACTAATGGCGCACTGTCGCATAGTGCGCCATTAGTAGTTTTGTAAAAAAAAAGAATAAAAAATATCATAAAAAAAAGAACATTAATGGCGCACTTTACTGCTGGTGCGCCATTACTAGTTACAACTAGTAATGGCGCACTTCGTCTAGATGCGCCATTAGTATGTTTGGATAGGCGCACTAGTTCAAAAAAAACTTTTTGATACTAATGGCGCACGCTGGGCCTGGTGCGCCATTAGTAGTTCGAACTCTAATGGCGTATCTGAGGTTGGTGCGCCATTAGTATATACTAATGGCGCACTGCTTGTCTGGTGCGTCATTAGTATCAATTCCATCTATAGCCCTTTTCCTAGTAGTGATGGCAGGGAAATTGCTCCTACCCCTAGTCTGAATACCCAAATCACCGCACATTTGGATCACGTGTGTCTTCTCGTCACTCGGGTTTGCTTTCTTAACAGTTTGGGAGCGACACGTGAAAATGTGCTTAAACAAGCCCCAATGCGGTCGGCACCCTATAAAGTTCTCACACAAAGAAACGAAGGAGGCAAGGTACGTGATGTTGTTTGGGGTGAAATGGTGCAGCTGGGCATCGTAGAAAGTCAAGAAACTGTGAAAGAAAGGATGTGGAGGCAGGGAGAAACCTCGGTAGACGTGAGTCGTGAGGAGAACGAACTCGCCCTCTTGCGGCTGCGGCTCGAGCTCATCCTCCGGCAACTGCCAAGAATCGCGAGCGATCAGACCCTCCTCCACCAGCTCTTCCATGTCCTCCGCCTGCATCGTGGACTTGATCGAGTCCCCCTGGATCCAACCAGGCGGGAGTCCGGACCTCGATGAGGATCCCCGATTGATTTTCTTCCCCTTCCCCATTGCCGCCGCTTTCTTCAAGCGCTGCCGGGCCGCCGTCTTGTCCTTGCCCATGAGGGCGAGCCGCGCGCGGGCGGTGTGGTGAGGAGCGGGGGGAAAGGCGCAGCGGAGGCACAGAGGAAGAAGAAGAAGACACTGAGTGCACAATGCCTTCGCCTCGGCCATGGTGCTCCTTTATAGCACGGTGGTCGAGTGGCTGACTGGTGGACCCTGGCAATCCTGTCAAATCCCGCAATAGACGCGCGCCCGATACGTGGCGAAAAAGGCGGCACCAAAATCGAGGTGTCCGAGCATATCCGATCCGATTACCGCGGCGCGCCCCGTCCCGCGCGCTTCCCCGAAATTCAAATCCCGCAAAATCCGGAGGCCAGAAAGCAGCCAATCATGCCTAAGGTCAAGCGCCCCGCCGAAGCTCGGGACTATGCATAAAAATCCACTCGACGGACTACACATGCAAGTTCACTCGTCGGCTCTTGAATCGATTAAGGCGACTGAGTTGGGATTGAAAGGCCAGCCCGGTCCCCGGATTCGAGGGAGATTCCCCAAGGACATCGAACTTGGACCAAGACCGACCTCAACCTTCTTCTCCACTCGGACCTCAATCCATTCGGGGGTTACTGACGATGCTACAAACATAGCATGGGGTCACAGGCCTGACCTAGATACCCCACCCAAGGTCACTACCCTAGAAGCTCAAAGACAATTCAAATATGACAAAAGCAGCCGACTGGTATGGCCCATGAGGGCAATTCACTCGACTGCTTACCCTGACTCGGATGACTCAACTGCACTCGGAAGGACGAAGACACTCGACCATACAAAAACCACTTGACCCCTGAAGGTCAAAGGTCCCATAAGACCAACAACGGTCGTACATTCAATCCATAGTAATGACGGCCTTTACTACCTTTATTACAGGCGTTATCAGTAACGTCCTGCCTTAATGTACATTGAAACCTTGGTAACATAGGGATGGCTGGAGTCCTTGCGCACTCTATATAAGCCAACCCCTCCTCCGGTACAAGGGTTCACACCCCCTGTAACATACACACGCATACATACTTCAGTCGACCGCCTCCGGGCACCGAGTCGTAGGGCTGTTACTTCCTCCGAGAAGGGCCTGAACTCGTAAACACCTTGTGTACAATATCACCATAGCTAGGATCTTGCCTCCTCCTACGTACCCCCTATTCTTACTGTCAGACTTAGAACCATGACACTCCACGAACGACCCTTTTGTGTAAGTTGCATTCGGGAGCTTGCTTATCATAGCACCCCCGCACTCTGCATGTTGCCCGTCCACCACCTTCGGCTTCACGTTGAAGGTTTTGAGCCATAGGCTGAAGTGTGGGGGAAGGTGGAGGAAAGCTTCACACACCACTATAAAAGCGGAGATGTGGAGGATTGAGTTCGGGGCTAGATCGTGGAAATCTAACCCGTAGAAAAACAGCAAACCCCGAACAAAGGGGTGAAGCGGGAACCCTAGCCCCCTAACAAAGTGCGAGAGAAACACGACTCTCTCGCCCGCCTCTAGGACGGGAACCACCTAGCCCTTGGCAGGGACTCGGTGCGCAATGTCAGCAGCGAGATAGCCCGCGCTCCGAAGATCCTCCAAGGCTTTCTCAGTAACCGTAGAGGTCTCCCACTTACCCCTAGCGCCGGATCCAACCATTGCTGGGGAAGGAAGTAGTGGTTGAGGAACAGAGAACTGTGGGCGCAGGAGATGCGGGTGCTGGGGCTAGGAAGATGGGAGAGCTCGAGCTTGAGGAAAGTGGGGGCTGATGAAAGGGATTGGTATCCTTTTATAACGCTGTAAATACAGAACGTCTCCCCACTTTAGCCGTCAACCTCGCCGGTTCCCAAAGCGGTCGTGCGTAATGCGCGGTTTGGATGTTCACGACACATTGATAAGGATCCCCTAATAAGCGGGCACGATCTCTGCTTTTATAGGACGTGCCAAAGGGGGTTATGCCTCGAAACGTGAAACTAGGACCAAATAAAACGGTCTGGTATATTAGTTGGATCGACGCGACGCTTCACCAAAAAGTTGTCAGTAAAGACACATTATTCGTTTTCTTTCGATGCCTTGCCTTCGAGGCTAAGGGTTGTACTAACCATGCAGAGCCAAACATAATACACTTTTTGCAGAAGATATATTCGGAAGAAGGAACCCACCTTGCATTGCCGAAGACAATACGGAAGCCGAACTCATCGTCATCAAAGACAGGTTCAGGTGCTACTGAGGGAGTCCTGGATTGAGGGGTCCTCATGTGGACGGATAACTCGTGGTGGGCCGGACTGGTGGGCCATGAACATCATTGTTGAAGATCGTCTCTCGTATCCGGATAGGACTCCTGTATTCGTATAATGGCGGGTTTTAGGTTTGGGTGTAATCTTTCCTTCTTGTGTAAGTTGGTTATGTACAAACCCTAGGCCCCTCCGGTGCATATATAAACTGGAGGGTTTAGTCCATAGAGGCTGAAGAATGATAACATCCTCATAGGCTAGGCTTTAGGGTTTAGCCATTACGATCTCGAGGTAGATCAACTCTTGTAATCATATTCATCAACGTTAATATAGCAGGAAGTAGGGTATTACCTCGATCGAGAGGGCCTGAACCTGGGTAAACATCGTGTCCCCAGTCTCATGTTACCATCGATCCTCAGATGCATAGTTCGGGACCCCCTACCCAAGATCCGCCGGTTTTTACACCGACACAAAGCTTACAAGGTTCAGCACCCAATATATTATATTTCTGAAGTCTTGACCCCGTCCAAGCACAGATATCCACATTATCAGAAGCTTGTTTATGGAATTTACTTGACCACAAAGAAAGTTGCACACTACTTCTGACACCACTCAGTTTCAGTCATCAGCGACGCTCCACTATCAGAAATTCTAAACAATAGGGATGCAATTGGTTGAGTGGCAAATTGGGCCATTGAACTCCTTCCATTGGATATCAAGTTTGAGGCAAAGAAAGGAATCAAGTCCCAAGCAATAGTAGATTTCCTCGCCGAGTGGATTGAACAACAGCAACCGACTCAGGTTCACTCGGAACATTGGACTATGTTCTTTGATGGGTCCAAGATGCTGCATGGATCTGGTGCAAGTGTGGTTTTGGTATCCCCCAGAGGTGACATGCTCAGCTATGTCCTCCAAATTCACTTTGATTCTTCAAACAATGAAGTTGTGTATGAAGCTCTTTTGTATGGGTTGCGTATGGCCATCTCACTCGGCATCCATCGCCTGATGGTCTACGGCGACTCACACTTGATGGTCAATAAAGTGATGAAGGAATGGGATATCAGGAGCCCAGCAATGACTGGTTATTGCAATGCAGTAAGAAAGCTAGAAAAGAAGTTTGAGGGATTAGAGCTCCACCACATACACTGAATCAAGAATCAAGCTGCTGATGATCTCGCAAAGTTAGGTTCCACTCGAAAACCTATACCCATCACTGTGTTTTTGGAGCTTCTTCATACCCCGTCAATCCAAGAAGATCATTTCACAGACGAGCCCCCACAACCGATAAGTTCAACCAATCTGACTGAAATTGAAGTCCCAGCTATAGTCGACCTAACCATGGAAGTTTTGGTAATCACCCGCGATTGGGCGGTACCATATATTGCATACCTACACAGGAAGGAGCTTCCAGATGATGAGGATGTGGCTCATCAAATTCTCCGTCGATCCAAAGCCTTCACAGTGATAGGTGGACAGCTTACAGAGATAGTGTTACTGGAGCCGCTCAGCATTGCATCTCCCCAGAAGAAGGTCGAATGATCCTACATGAGATCCACTCGGCGACATGTGGTCACCATGTGTCCTCTCGGACCACCGTCGCCAAAGCATACCGAGCCGGATTCTACTGGCCGCGAGCAAATGAGATGGCAAAAGATATAGTCGACAAGTGCGAAGGCTGTCAGTTCTACTACAACATGTCTCACAAGCGTACCTCTGCCTTGTAGACTATTCCTCTAGTCTGGCTTTTTGCCATTTGGGGGTTGGATATGGTTGGACCCTTCAAGACCGGCATAAGTGGTTTCACTCATTTGCTTGTGGCAGTCGATAAATTCACCAAATGGATCGAAGCCAAGCCTATCAAGAATCGTGATTCAAGCACTGCCATCAGTTTGATCAGAGAGCTGATATTCAGATATGGAGTCCCTCACAGTATTATAACACACAATGGCTCCAACTTTGATTCTGACGAGTTCAGGGCATTTTGCGCTTCTCAAGGCACTCGGGTCGATTACGCATCTATTGCAAACCTGCAGTCGAATGGACAGGCGGAAAGGGCGAATGGTTTGATCCTTCAAGGGCTGAAACCACGACTGATGCGCGATCTCAAGCATGCAGCTGGAGCTTGGGTGACTGAATTGCCATATGTCTTATGGGGACTGAGAACAACTCCAAACCGGTCAACTGACTGAACTACTTTCTTCATGGTGTATGGCGCTAAAGCTGTGCTTCCGTGTGACATGCTACACAACGCTCCCCGGGTGGAACTCTTCTCAGAAGCTGAGGCAGAATAGGCACACCAATATGCGGTTGATCTCCTGGAGGAAGAACGTGAGATGGCGCTGATCCGGTCGACCATCTATCAGCAAGACCTGTGTCGATTCCATGCCCCTAATGTCAGAGGTCGAGCATTCCAAGAAGGAGACCTTGTGCTCCGAGAGCATCAGAAACGACCTCACAAGCTTGCTCCGGCCTGGGAAGGTCCCTTCATCATCACCAAGGTGCTCCACAACGGGGCGTATCTCCTCTACAACGTAGCCAAGAAAGAAGACAAGCCACGCTCGTGGAATGCGGAGCTGCTCCGCCGTTACTATACCTAAACACTCGGATTGACGAGTTGTAATAAGAATCCTTCAGTTCGCTTATCAAAGACAAGATTTTCTGCAGTATCTTAATGATTGATATCCCGTAAACACATGTGTTCAAATCCCCCAGTGGGTGGCTTAGCCGCGAATCCGATTCGCCTAAGTTTCAAAAACACTCCGATTGGAGAGCAACCCTCCCACTCGGGGGGCTTAGCTGCTAACCCGATTCGCGTAAGTTTCAAAAACACTCCGAGTGGAGAGAAATCCTCCCACTCGGAGGCTTAGCTGCGACCCCGTACTCGCTTAAGTTTCAAAAACACTCCGAGTGGAGAGCAACCCTCCCACTCGGGGGCTTAGCCGCGAACCCGATTCGCCTAAGTTACAAAAATATTCCGAGTGGTGAGCAATCGTCCCACTCGGAGGCTTAGCAGCGACCCCGTATTCGCCTAAGTTTCAAAAACACTCCGAGTAGAGAGCAATCTTCCCACTCAGAGGCTTAGCTACGACGCCGTACTCGCCTAGTTTTCAAAAACACTCCGAGTGGAGAGCAAACCTCTCACTCGGGAGCTTAGTTGTGACCTCGTACTAGCCTGAGTTTCAAAAACACTCCGAATGGAGAGCAATCCTCCCACTCGAGGGCTTAGCTGCGACCCCGTACTCACCGAAGTTTCAAAAACACACCGAGTGGAGAGAAATCCTCC